>OZ010583.1:78043393-78218393 GCA_963932145.1 Acanthosepion lycidas | reverse complement strand
AACGATCCTTGGTGGCCGAATCGGTTAGGCACGTCAGCGTAAATGACGGTACCGTATAGGATGCAGGTTCGAATCCTGTCCAAGGACGAATATGTTCTATGAAAATTTCTTGGACATTCAGGCCGTATATGTTATTTAATACTGTTTATTATAAACAGAGCATTTACTTAAAATACTTGTATCTATAAAAAGAACGTTAAACATAAAAATGTCTTTAATAAATAAATTGTCGGACTTTGTCCATTTCGTAATATATATATATATATATATTCCTTTATTGCTCTCCTTCTCAGGATTGTAATATATTAAACAAAATTTCTGATAATATAGAAATATGGTTCTCTCCCTCTCTATATATAATCATTTGCGAATATTGTTGTGTTTGGGGATTTTAATGTTCATCACATCAAGTGGCGTAAGCATTCTGATATTACCGATGTTGCCGATATTCAGACATTCAATTTTTCCATTGCTCAGTCTCTCAGTCAAATAGTGAATTTTCCTACTTATTTCTCTAATAGATCCGATCAAATTCTTTACTTGATTTGTTCCTTACCTCCTCACCTGGCTCTTGTCGAGCAGTACAACTCAGTCCTCTTGACAATTTCGATCACGCTTTAGTATATATTGATATTTCTTTTCCTATTCACAAGACTTCTTTCTGTGACCAGCGTACTGATTGGGATTCATTTTGTGGCTTTATTCGAGACGTCCCTTGGATTGATATTCTTAACCTTCCAATTGAGAATTGTGCCACAAAGGTTTCTTCGTGAGTTAAAGTCGACATTGATGCTTTTGTACCTTCTTGGAAATACTAAGTGAAGCCACAATCTTCTTGGTTCACACCTGTCTTATTCAGTCACTGTAGCACATAGGAATCGCTTTTTCTTTGTGTGCCAGTGTGATAGTTCCGATAACAAGAGACGCCTATTTGTGTCTGCTCGCAATTATAGTAAACGTTGTCCTCAAAGAGGCTAAGTTTTTCTTTGCTGATAGAATGAGGCACCGTATATCCTCTAACAAGTTTGATTCATGTGATTTCCGGCGGCTCTGTAATAGTGTGCTAAGTCTTCTACCCCTCTTCTGCTGATAAAGCAGAATGGTTTGCTCGTAAATTCTCTTTAAATTCTACTCTTGACTTATCTGATCTAGAGTTTCTTTGTCTGACTTTCCACTTAGAACTGAATCTTCAATGAGTGATATGCATATAATCCCGCCCATGGTTTCTACTATCAACTCTAAATTGTATCCTCACGAAGCATGTAAACTTGATGGTATCCCTGCAATAATCCTTAAGAAATGTTCTCCCGAACTGGATCATGTTCTCTCTAAACTCTACAATAAATACCTTGCCGTTTCTTTCTTTTCTGCTTGTTGGACGTCTTCTGTGGTTCCAGTCTTTAAGAACCCAAGCGAAGCGTCTGATTCTTCTAACTATCGGCTTATTAGCTTTCTACCTTTAATTAGGCTCTAATTAATTCTGAATTGGTTAAGCATCTCACCTCGCAGAGTCTTCTTTTACTTCTCTAGGTCAACTGCTGATGTATTAACGATTACTGCTGAAATAGTCTATAAAGTTTTGGCTAAGAATGGTGACGCTCGGAATGTGGCTTTTGGATATCCCGAAGGCATTCGACAGGTTTCGCATGCTGGTCTTCTTCACAAGTTGAAAGGTTACGGTATTTCCGGACAATTTTTAAAACTGATTCAGTCTTTCTCATCAAATCGCGAAATGAAAGTGGGCTTGAATGGCCACTCTTCTAGATCTTTTTATATTAATGCAGGTATCAACTAGGGCTCTATCCTTGGACCTACGTTGTTCTTAATGTTCATCAACGACCTTCTTTATGTAATCAGTTCTCAAATCGATATCTATGCTGATGACACAACTATTTACTCCTGTCTTAATAGTAAGTATGATCGGTTCGATAAGGTCAAATTTGTAGCTGATCTAAAAGACTTACAAACGGTTGTTAACGGGGGCAAGCAATTGCCTGTTACTTTTAACGCCCCAAAAAGAAACTGCTCTCTTAAAATCGTCTGAGAGAATATTTTTTTTACCTTCCATCAACCTCCAGGAGTGTGATTCATTGCGGTTCCTTGTCACTGGTAGTGGCATTGAGAGGTAGCCCGTAGTAGATTCTTTGAAGCTTGCCGGTTAGCTGCGATCCTGTTTCAGTCGTTATGAGCGGCGTTCTTAAGAGTAAATGTGGTGGATCATGAGCTCATTTTTTTCGTTTTTTGGGGGCCAACGTTTGTGATTGGTCCCTTTTATATTGTTTATATATATATATATATATATATATATATATAGGATTTGTTTTGTTAGCCAGATACGATGCTCAGAGCGCCTGCGCAGAGGACGACTTTTTATTTTTGCTTTTGCTTTCTTAGCGTTCACATCCGACTGACATGTAGAGTGAATCAGAAAAAGATCTCACTGATTAGACATAAGACATAGATAAAAATATTTCATACTCGAACCTATTTCTACTTTAATTAACTTTGTGTCTCCAGAAAATTGCTTTGAGTATATGCATATATATATATATATATATATCTTTTGTCAGTGTTATAAAAAACCTTATTTTTTGTTATTCATCCAGTCTGCTGCTTTCTTTATTTAAAATTTGTTCGATTTTAACAATGTGTCAATTCTTTTGATGAAAACTATATTGTTATTTTTACTCAATCAGCTGGACGAAATTTTTTGGTTGAATTTTAAATAATAAAAAATTAATAAAGCATTATAAAAGGAAAGGACAAAACCTCCTCTTTTTTCTCTCTTCAATTAAAGGATGCCATAGTGTCTCATTTTCTCATTCGAAGACGTTTTAGTCTCCAACCAAATCATGCGTTGCATAAGGATATTTCTCTTCTTTTTCTGAGTTATATGACATCTAATCCTATACATACATACATACATACATACACACACACACACACACACACACACACACATATATATATATATATATGAAATACACGCGTGTTGGTTTATTTTGAGAAGGTTGAATTATTCCATTGAATGTCGTCAAGATTAATGACCCCTTTCCTTTAGAATGTAAATGAATTCTCTTCACAAACATCGATGATAAATAATCAGACAGATGGTCCCGTAGTAAATGATGCAAATTAAATATAAGCACTCAGAACTAATGAAGTTCACTCAAGTAAGTTCCAGCTGTCGATGTTATCAGACAAATGAATCGACTCTAAACATATAATTGTGTCATGGTATTTACTCAAACAATAAAGTTCCATGTACGCTACTTTATCGTTATTTCTATTGAAGGTGTTCAGAGGAACTGCATTTCTTAGTTCAGCAATTCTAACCTTCACATGAATCAAACCTGTTGTTTAAAAACAGTAATTTGATTTTGCTAACCAGATGTTTCCTCTGTAGTTAAATGGTATAGAACGTCAAACCAAATGACGGTTCCGTATAGGATACAGGTTCGATTCGAGGACACATATTCTCTATGAAATTTCTCGGACATTCAGGAAGTTAAATGTATTTATTACTGTTTATTATAAACAGAACATTTCCTTAAATATTTGTATATATAAAAATAACGTATAAACAGTGTGTGTGTGTGCGCGCGCGCTATAGCCTATCCAATACTGTTAGGAAATACATTAGACTTTGCTCCCCAAAATGCATTATTGACTGGTATTTATAAATATACGAGCCAAAACATAGCACAAATGGCTGAAGATTGCGTTCAAAAATATGAAACAGACGGTCACCATTCGGTGCTGATCTCAGTTTCCTCTTTTATATTTACACACACACACACACACACACATACACATATTATATTACTTTTTTACCGCCTGAGGATTGTGTGACAGTAACATTACCATGTTTACGTCCGCATGATGTTTGTAGTAACTAAATTGTTAAACGTTATTTTAGTGTGTGCACGTGTTTAAGTTGCAATCCTTGTTTTCTTTGTTTGTTTTTTTTAATCAGTGAAATTAATAACAATTAGCCTAAATTGCGATGTCTTCTGACAGAAAAATTGTACCTATGATTTTTTTTTTCATCAGGGAAACGACTTTTTTAGCCAAAGCGTGCCGCTGCCAGTTTTTGCCACAGAGATCAGCCTGGCAGAACAAAGTTTGAATTATCTATTTAAGAGAAGCACAGCTCTCGTTGGGACTTTTCCGAATCTCTGTTAGCTTCAACCTCCTCCTCGAAATATAAATAACAGTAATTTTTTAAATTGTTTTTTATCCGACATTATTTCTGATTACTATTGAACTTGACAATTTCGGCCGGTTTCGCTCTTTAAGAAAATAAAAATAAATGAAAATAAAATAAAAATAGGGATATAACCTCAAATATGTGCAGCCACTAAAAATAATTGTTATAGTAAAATATAATTCACCTAGTGAAAGAAGAAACCTCAAAACTTTAGACCATATAAAATGACAATTTTACATTGAGAACATAATGCAAGTGACGATGCTGTTTTTGTGTTAACAAAATAATGAGTATAAGATATAGTTATAGCAATTTGTGTTGCTGCTGATAAATTATTTTTGTGCACTCCTGAAATAGCGTCGTGGGAGACATTTTGTTTTTATGCAAATTGATATCGCTTAAAAGGGTTAAATGTTCTTAAAAATGAATATATATAATTCAAATTTTTGTATTAGAAATCGATGAAAGAGATGAAGAAAAGAAAAAAAATGTATATCACACTCTCCGCGGTGAATTAAAAACATAGAGAATATAATAGACAACCATAGAAGTAGTAGAGGTAAAGACTGTTTTATCAGAACAGCACAACTTCCGGTGAAATTAAATGAGTCAGCAAAAGCATCAATGAAACGAGGCTACAGAACGGATTATATACAAAATAAAACCTGTGACAGTTCTTTTTCATGGGATACGAAAAATTATATGGGAAAATGCATACAAGAAACATGAAACTAACCTGCTGCATAGTGATTAGCCAACCAGTACTGTTTAAGTTCGATCCCAGCTGGGCGTCACATACAAGATAGTTCCACAGTCGGGAAAAGAAACTATTAGACTACAAGTTATAGTTACATCGAGTCATTTCAATAGTAAAATAATGAAACCTACTTGTTAATCTAGTTAAATGAGAACAAATGAAAAAAATATATAGAAAAGATACAGTGAAGTCAAGTTATAACGGTAGCAATGTGACTGAAGTCCAGATGGCAGGTCAGGATTGATAACATTATATATTCTTTGGATTCTGTCAAGAATCAATCTCTCTCTCTCTCTCTATCTATCTATCTATCTATCTATATATATATATATATATATATATATATATATATATATATATATATATATATATATAGCTGGAGTCTAAGACTAGCGGGTCTTAAATGCCACATAACTGAATCAACTAAGCTGTCAGATCCTCATACGTCGAAACCGACGGGAGAGTCCATTATAGCTGGAGTACCAGACTAGATGTGGCAGCAATATTTAATGCACGGGCGAATGTTAGATAAACGTGCAAGATAAATTCTGTCGAGAAAAACTTTCTAGTACAACACAGTGAACCAAATTTCCTAGGTGCAGTTGATTTCATGTCAGTGGAAAAAACGTGAGACCGAGAGGGTGCAGCGATATTTTCTTCAGGAGAGATTCGCATTAGCCATGTTGATTGAACGCAAAAATGGTTCTCAAAGCCAACATCTTTGCGTGTCACCGTGTACAATTCCATTCACACATAAAATGTTATTTCTACAAACCAAATTTCGCCTGTTCCACTAAGAAATGTAATTTGTATCCATCGATCGGGAGCATTCAAAGCCAGAGATGATCGCTTTATTATTAATCCATCTTTCCAAATATATGTGAGTCGCCTTAGTAGTTAATCCGTATGATTATGTCCTAATAATTAATGGCGAAAAAACCAACTCATAGCGAACAAGTAGAAACGGTCTACAACCAAGATAAAAAGTAGTGAACCAATTCAAATATCTTGGCTCGATTATCATTGAAGAGGTTTTCCGAATAGAAAGAATTTCAAGAGCAACACAAACAATGGCAGCTGTCGCAAAACTAAAACCCATCGGGAAAAATGAGAACCAATAAAAAAATGGATGAGAATCCAACGGAATTTATATACAAGTACAAGACAACTAGATAACAGGATATTATATAAACGCCCGATTAACGAGAGGAGAAGGAGATTCATTCACACTCTCACAAGAAGATATTGGATATTCGGTCGACGTTCATTTGATAGATTCCAGAAGTGAATAAACAATTACTTTACATATGAAAAATTATTCACTTATATTTAACATAGGTTTCGTATGAGTATATGTATATATATATATATATATATATATATATATATATATATATATATATATATATATATATATATATATATATATATATATATATATATATATATATATATATATTGACCATTAATATTATCAATATATATATATATCAGTGAGGAAAACAAAGATCGTTACTTACGACTTGAAGCCAAGTGTGTCGCCATATTCCCTACCGGAGCTAAACCGTTATTGAGTTTGCTTTCTTTTTTATGGAAGAGCGTAGATTGCTGGCGAACCGGAAGTTATCCGTGATTGTACTATAAATGGCCAAGAGGAATCGCAGCGTGTAATTAAAAATGAGGAAAATTGTAGCTGACGGATGGCACACAATTCGATATCCGATCAGTATCGGCTGGGTCACCATGGAGAGGAGGTATTATGTTGGAAGGCCCGAAATCCCTCGGCTAAAAACATAACTGACGATATGTGCCGAAGCATCAAACGGATGTATTTCACGAAACATCATAACATTATTACACAAGTTAGATGCATTCAAGTCACTGAGACATTTGGAACAATTGGTCTCTTTTCTTAGATGCTTCTCAATAAGGTAGGAAACCAACTAACATAAGTATTTCTGATCCGTATCGTTACGGGATACATACAAAAGAAAGTCAATACTGCTATCAGCTGATACACCTTCAGTCAGTGAACAAAATCGATGCAAACTTCAAGCGACATTTAAACTATATAGCGCCTGATTTTTTTTCAATTACCGTACGTTTGCTACCAAGTAATGAAGTACACAGAACACCAACGAAACATATATATATTTACAATAATGATCACCCTGTGCAAGTCCCGAAAACCAATCTAGGTAGAGAATTACAGGATAAGAGGTAAGAGGCACAGATTATGAGGATATGTGAGGTAGATAACGGTTAAAGCCTAGAATTGAACAGGTTAAACATCCTCTTAAGTGTCGCTTCCACAAAGTATCGATTCGTGAAAAGAGGCTGATCGAGTGGAATACGAAGTGAATCAAGGTGGCTCACTATAATGGGCATGACATCGCGGGTCTTAGTTGTAAAGGTGCAACTAAGGAATATATTTTGTCTGAACACTAACCATGGAAATCACGTCTTTTTGTGGCAACTTAAGTTATTTATATATACCGGTTTATGAGCCATTATGGGTAGCAAGGTCATGTATTTCTAGTTTAGCATTATCCTAACGGTTATAGAGTAAGCGGCAATGTTTATATTTAAAATTATTCTAAAGGCTATTGAGTGGAAATATTTGAGGATTAGAATGCAGTTATGTATCTATTTACCCCCCTCTCTCTCTCTATATATATATATATATATATATATATATCATTAATAGAAATCTTATAAGTATAAGAAACTATACTCGCTCGGAAAACCTTCGGTATATTGATTTACAAATAAACAAGCCAACACCATAGGGGAAAAAAGGTATAAAAAAAAGAAAGAACCAAGAACATATACGTTAACCGAAAATAATCGTCCAGCATAAGAGTTCAAGGCCCAAAGAAAAAAAACCCGATGCGAGTACCCAAAATAACTAAATAAAGTGCTCAATACAATGTATAGAGCAGACCTAGTTAAAGCTAGAGAGACAGACAAACCTACCAAGGTTTCACCTAAGCGGATTGTCAGGGAAGGCCGGCTTTCCCTGACGATCCGCTTAGGTGAAACCTTGGTAGGTTTGTCTGGTTCTCTAGGTTTAACTATATATATATATATATATATATATATATATATATATAGTTGCACTAATGAGAATCACGCTGCACGAAGGATTCCTTAGTTCAGCACATGACCAAAAGATTCAGTTAACTGGAGATAATTGAATTCACTACATTCACGTTAATAATTCAGCAGATTGACTTGCTAATTATCACCATACGAAAAATAGCCATTACATTTATTTAGCCGGATGCTGAATAGGTCAAAACCACTCTGTTTGTATCAAACTTAGTTGACCAGCAATACAAACGAATATTTTAATCGTAGATAGAAACAATATTTTGCTTTTTTCCTCTGTTGGTGGACACACACGTACATGTATACATACACGCATTATATATACCGGGTGTAACAGCAAAATTGTCCAAATCGTGTAACAGCATGGGATAATTGTCCATCCCACAAAATGTTTAATATCTAAAAACTACTAAACTATCTGAGTTTCTGTTTTCCAGATTTTTAGATAAGACGTTTAGACATCTTGTCACCATTTGTCGTAAGAATCACTGAAAAACCCTTTGAGTTATTCAACTAGAAATAGAACAGGTTTAAATCGTTTTGTACCTGCTCCATTATGTTTTCTCAACTGTGCAATGGTAAGAGAAAAAAGATCATTCAGGCCTTCAGTAATGGTACCAACATTTATACTCTTGCTTCTATCTTCAAAGTCTATTCAAGAACCATCAAGAGAATGGTGAATAAGTTTAAAAAAAGAGGGAACAGTAGAGAGGAAATCTGGATCATTAGGTCCCAACAAGAAGAGGGATCATCATTTCATCTTAAAGCTAAAGAGATCAGTTAGAAAAGATCAATTCATAAGACGTTTGGCAGATGAGGGGAGAGAGAAGTTTCCTCCATGACAGTTCAAAGAGCAGTGAAAAAGACGTGAAAATAAAATCGTATGTGAAACCTGTGAGGCACCTTGTTACTCCAGGACAGAAAGTTAGAAGGTTTGTGAGGGCGAAGATCATCTTGAATAAGTTGGAAAATGATGCTGGAATATATATATATATATATATATATATATATATATATATATATATATATATATATATTTCAAGTTTTTATGAGCTTCTGATCCTTAGCTATGATTAATTAACCATTTGAGCCATGTGTTCATTGACACTTTTAACCCTTCTACCTGAGATCCTGAGTCAAAATTCACAAACATTTGGTATATAATGTTTCACGGTAGATATACAAATAGTTACAAGTGTTTACCCACCGTTTAACTGTGGTTGGGCATTACATTATTTTTCTCTCAGTCATTTCAATGCATGACTGACGAGGCAGATTTTTCCCGCAATAGGTTACCATTTCTTTCTGTAGTAGACCAGTATAGAACCCGTTATATCCTGCAGTAGACCAGTACAGGACCCGTTATGTCTTGCTATTTACTCATAGCTGGTGAGAGAAGAAGAGGATTCATACATTACGCAAGGATATTAGCACGTAAGTGAATGCAATGGATTCGGTTGGAACTCGAACTCCGATTCCTCAATCCGACCCGCTATCCATTACTTAACCGTACCACCGGTAAAGCGGTGGTTAGGGCTTAAAGGGTTAATGATGAACATATCATTTTCGTATATGATCGAGAATAATTATATATTCTTATTGCTCAAAGTAGAGTCCAATAGTGTTATAAAAACCTCGGAGAATTCCGATAAGATATCTTTAATCATTTCTAATCTAACAGTTGAACAATTTTCCTGCATATATATATATATATATATATATATATATATATATATATATATATATATATATATATGGTATCCCCCCAAAATTGACATAATTTAAAATGTGAATATCTGAGTAACTACATGGATCAGGTAAACGAAATTATATAGGTTTCATGTTGAACAATAAATAATTATTTATCAAAATTTAAACAAGATCTTCAAAGGGATGTTTATTTTATAACATATTTCACAAAGCTTCACAAATATTCAATATGCGTACCATTTGTCACACGTCAAGTCGGTAGTCCAGTTCCTGCCAAATACGCTGTAGCATGAGTTGCGTAACATTGCCCAGAGCCTCGGTGATTCTCTGTTTAAGTCCCTCTAGATTTGTAGGAAAATGTGGGTATACAGACCTGTCTTTTCAAATAGCCCCATAGCAAAAGTTACAATGTGTCAAGTCAGATAACCGTAGCGGCCATTGTCATTGTCGTATTGTCATTATCACCAGCACGCCAGTTCTATTTTCCTGGTAGATTCTCATTGAGAAATGTCCGGGCAGGCAACTCAGTTTTTATACATTTTGTTAAAATTTGAGATGATTCGACCGAGAATTGGGTATGTTATTAGACTACAAAATGATGTCAATTTTGGGTGATACGTTGTATATAAAGGGTGTTTCATTAAGATGGATCAAAGTCATCAGTAAATAAATCAGTGTTATTGGTGAAAATTTATTTATTTCTCTATTGGATCATGTTATTTAAGTCATGGCAATTATGTGTGAAAAATAATATCGCCCAAATACCCGCCAAGGCTTCAGCGACACATGGTCAAATTTTTGATGACGTCCCTGCATACTTGCTCCTCGATTTCACCACTATGCCTTATTATCCTTCAGCTGTTGAATTGTTGTTGGCTTGTTGGCATAGACTTTACTTTTGAGATGGCATCAATTCGCACGATCGTGGTGGCCAATTGACTTCGATGTTTCCTGAGATGATGCGACCTGGAAACTTCTCATTCAAATTTTGTTTGAACGTCCATTTTCGTAATAGGCTTCGATAACTTTAACACGTTGTTTGATTGTTAATCTTTCCATGGTTGAAATTGTCAAATACTTAAGTTGTTAAATCTGAAAGAAAAAGAAAAAAAAATCATTAGGCTATTAAACTTAATTCACATTTAAAATTGGTCCTAGTTATTGGAAACACTTTATATATTACTCATGTGTGTATTTGTGCGCGCTTGCGCACGTGTGTGTGCGTGCATTGTTCAAACGTTTGAAATCGAGCGCTTTCAACTAGGCTTTCGGTCATTTTCAAGATTAAGGAAAATTATCGATGTTATTTGTTTCGAACTATTTTCTCCGTGTTTCCCATTGGATCACAAGAGTTCTGTTGAATAAGCGGATATTTTTAAACGGAATTGATAAAATACCCAATAACAAACAAGAAAAAGAAGAGAACAAAATAATACAAGCAATGAACAAGGAAGCAATATAATACAAGGCGATAGTAACGTAAATTATAAAAAGAAGCAAAGCTCGTACGCAACCGGGATACAGTCAAGTCGTTAGAGCTATCTGACTTTAAGGAGAGAAGGAAGAAAAATGGTGGGGATCAGACCAAGAAGTTAACATTTTTTTTATTACTTAGGAAGAAATCCCAGCATGCAACTGTAGGATTTGTTTATAAATTTGTGGAGGGGAGGTTTTTAGTAGATATTTCAACCAGATTGGGACCAATATGTCCATATGAAGATGGAAAAAAACTAGACATTTTCAAATTCAGCATTCGTCCTTTTTAACCGTTATTTTCATTGGACTGTGATGGTGACGTCACGTTTAGACCAGTGTGGATAGAGTATCACTTTTTTAAATACATTTAGAACAACAATTTCCACGTTGAAAGAGACTATATTTAGTGTATATATATATATATATATATATATATATATATATATATATATATATATATATATTCTTATTTATTATTGGAGATACAGCCTGAAAGCAAAAAAATGAACAATCTAAACTCATGAAAATGAAAATTCAAATATCTACTTAGGTTTCGTAACACCAATAATAATAAAACGAAATTCAATATTCTTATGATTTCCTCGATGGCAAACTCTTGTAATGCGTAGAGTAACCAAAATATTTGATTGCAATCATTTGAGATATCTCCGAGAATATAGATGCCCAAGCGCACACAGGCGTGAATACACACGCACACGTTTATAAGCAAAAAATACCGAAAAACTTATAGACATAGGCATATATGTATACACACAAATATATAGAAGGGTTTATTCAAGCACAAACATATATACAATTATATATAAAACTATTCACACATACAGGTACACAGACACGCACATGTACACGCAGACTAATATATGTACACATGCAAATATAGAGAAAGTTTTACACACACATATATATATGTGTAGGAGTTATATAGAAAAGTTTGTATGTAGAAGTATAGACACACACATATATACATATATCCAATTACATAGAAAAATTTAGATACACACACATATACACAATTATAAACAAATGTTTAGACACATATACCTATACACAATTATAAAGAATAGTTTACACACACACATACAATATATATGTATATACAATTATAGAGAAAAGTTTCCACACAATTTATCTATCAAAAAAAAAAAGAAACCAACATATCAGTTATGAACACGGTTACAATGCGCTGTTTGTGTTCGGAAATTAAAATATTTACATCGCCATATAAAAAAAAAATCTACACATTCAGTTGAACAAAAATCCGGTTTGATAATGGTTGACCGATTAGCCGAAATTGCGCAAAGTCACGGTTTATTTGAACAGTTTCAACACACTCTATGTCCAGAAAAGAAATCAATTGAAAACTATAATACAATGTTTATTTGCAGTGTCTTGTTAGTCGTCTTCATTGAAACTTTTATAAATGAAGGGATTGCTACCCAATATATATATATATATATATATATATATATATATATATATATATATATATATATATATATATACACTACAGTTCAAAAATTTGAGGGGACCAGTGGTAATTTTTAAACTGGTTCAAAAAATATTTGTTTTGTAATTTAAATAAGAGAAAACTATTAAACATTCTTAAAAAAGTGAGACATGATTTGTTAATAGAAATTTTATTATGACAAAAAGAAAAATAACATTTTATGATTAAATTTTGCTCTCGTCAAAATATCCTCCTTTAGCCTTGATTACTGCAGTACAAATTTTGGACATTCGTTGCAAATGTTTCTCGAAGTATAAGTTTGATAACTGATGCCATTCTTTTTTCAATGTAAGAGATCTTTATCATTTTCTTTTCACGTTTCTGTTAAGTTCATCCCACGCAAATTCTGTGGGGTGGCTTCAAATTTCTGGACTGTAGTATAATATATATATATATATATATATATATATATATATATATATATATATATATATATATATATATATATATATATATATATAAAATATATATATATAAAATATATATATATATATATATATATATATGTTGAATTGGTTCTTATAAAAAAAAATTATTTTCGATATCCAAAAGCTGGAACAAAATAGAAAAGAAGTGGAACAAGATAAAAATACTTTCACTTTTCTTAAGATTTTCAAGAGAAGAGAAAATCAGATAAATCTTTCCAAGAGGCAGCAGAATATCAAAAATAAACCTGAACTCCTGGGAAATCAAATAATAGTCAGTTGAAGTTTTTTTAGTTCAGTTGGTACTGGAATTGGTCTAATGAAACTCTGAATTTTAGGCATGACATTGTCCAAATGATATTCGTCTTTTGCAAGATCACAATCAAATTAAATACAGTTTTAAAGGGACAAACGACAAATAGATAAAAATAAGTTTTGTTTTAATTTGTAAAAAGATGCAATGCTCAGTGATTAGGCTGAAGGTCTGTTGCTTACGTAGAGACTGAGGTCCCAAATTCGTGTGATACCATTCGTCATTAGAAGATGACCATGAAAAAGAGGGACAATTTAAATGGAGAATTTAAGCAATATTTTCCCCTGCAGTTCGATCTCGTACTTACACTAATTTACAGTATCTGTGAAAACAATACACATATACTTATAACTTATATAAACAGCTATAAGCACACATCAAAAACATTATATTACAGGACCAACCTTTATTGAATCCATTCTTAAAGAATCTAACGTATGTACATGAAAACGTTCCCAAATCAACGTGCGAACAACCATCAAACATAATGTTTACCACACACACGCGCGCGCACACACACACACACATTTACATTCTCATCTGAACCCCACATAAACAAATTAGTATTATACACTTACATACATAAAGCAAGATTTACGGTTTTTTTAGTTATGCTTCGGAAGCCGCTAATTTCTTCGAACTTCAAAATGACGCGTCGCCTCTCCTTGAATTTGGAAGGCCATAAATTATACTAAGTTTCGTTTAATAATTCATATGCACGTGTAACCTGACTAACCAATGAAAATCAAACGACACAAAAATAAACACACAAGAATTTCTTTCTTTTTTTTTCATATATCATTCTCTCGTGAAACATGTTTTAGATTTATAAACGTTTCCTATTTGTTCTTTATCTTATCATTCTGTCGGATTCCGATCCATATTCGATCTGCTGAATTTCATATTGTTGGAGTTAGCTCCTCCTTGGCTCCTTAAACCGGAAGAGAACAGGTCATTTCGACCTTTACCTTTCGGCTGTACTCCCTACACGCTGTTAATTACGAGGTAGAGACTAGCAAGTTACCTTTTCAGTTTAGTTATATTACGAACCTAGTTGTAATATACTTCTAGGCATTTTTAGGCCTTGGTTTTAGAATAGCTAAGCTTTACTCATTTTATAGATAGACTTTACTGTGTTAACCTACCAATTCTCTTGCTAGTCTCCCTTACCACAAGACAGTGACTTCTCGCTAAATTTAGGGTCGGCGACTGAAACGGTAGGTACGCAGAGTTCTGGCCTCCGTGGCAAGGACGTCGACCCGGGCTGCGTATTAAGTTACGCTCCCATTTTTTTTTGTCTGCCAACTTGACGATAGTTGGAAACTTTCTTTCGCCTCTTGCTTCTGGCTCCTTGCCAATGTTCGACTCTCGGCATTCCGTCCCTACTGGCTGCCTACACGTCGTCCATAACCTTTCCCGTACACTACGTTTGTAATTATTACGGGAGGTTACTAATATCGGACTCGCAGACACGCAACACCTGCACTGGACTTTTGACATGCCCGAACAACATCGCAACGCTAGCTCCTCTTTCCTTCCCAACACGTCAAGTTTGGCATCCCGGCAACGACCAACATCAACTTCAACTGCAACGACCGACATCAACTTCAACTGCAACGACCGACATCAACCTCAAACTACAATGACCACCAGCGATTATCTGCAACGACCAACATCAACTTCTCTTTATTACTTTTCTAGAATAAATTAGCTTATATCTTATATATCCTCGTTCTTTTCGTCTATGTTGTTTCACCTTGTCAGATTTAACGTCTTCGAAAATGTTAGCGGGCCTCTTGTGACCTCATCACCCTTTTGTGATATGGGGGCGCTCGAGGGGTCCATTACAATATTGATATTGTTCAACTTAATCTTTTACAGGGCTTCATAGCACGAGGAAAATTGTGTTGCGTTCTGTGTTTTTATTATGCATGAACGCACATCGATGGCACTACAAGCAAACGGGCAACTACCTTTTATCCCAAAGCAGAAACAAGTGAATAACAAATTCTGTTTGGATATTATTTACACTGGTTAATGAGAATTTTACAAGTGCACGACTGACTGTGATTCCTTCAGAGGGTTTCAAATGATAATTTGATTTTATGTTGATAATTAAACACTGTCTGAATTTCTAGGATGAGGAGTTATTATTTACACTATTTATATTCGGTCTATTGTCCTCATTTTTGTTGTTGTTATCGCAAAGTTTCGCCTTTTAGCCTTACCCTGGGTAACCCACAAGGAATTCTGGACTCTAAACAGAATGCTCTACAGACTGTTCTTGTTCATTGTCTTGGAATATTTCGTTTGGTTCTTATTTAATACTGATCGTTTATTGCTCGCCCGTTTCCATTGAGTATACTGTCCGACCAAGGGACTGAACTCAGATCCACTATGTCACCAAATTCACAAACTAACGCTTTAGTTTAAACCATAGAGGTCACAACGCCCGAAACCACTAGGCCACATCGTCCGGAACGTCATGATAACACAGATAAGGACAACAGTCAAAATATAAATAATGTAAATAAGTAAGACAAAATATGACAAAGTAAATGTGTAAATAAAATAATAATAAAATATGTGTAATAATAAATTATGTATAATAAAATATGTGTGAAGCAATCACTACACTCACGCATGTACATCTACCCATTCATGCAAAGAAACAACATATTTTCGATACTAGATAGATGACCGCTCGGCAATACTAGGTGCAGTAAGCTTGGATGTGCGGGTGGTGCAATGAACAATAGTTAGGAATTGTTAATCGGAGAGTCGAGTACCAATTTCGTTATATACACTTACGCGCAAATATCCTTGGGGGGAAAGGGTATGAATCTAGTTCTTCTTCTCTCAGCTATTGGTTTGTGGACCGTCGTCACTAGGGACCTGACGTATTTATATCAACACAAATTACTTCAAAATATGAAACAATAAGAAGAAACATTCAACAAGAAAAGTTGAATAAGTAAATGGAATTTATATACGCATAACAACGATTGTACAGGCAGCAATTCAGTTGCGTTTGAAATGCTGAAATTTACTTGTCCTTGGAATTTTGAGCGAGGAAAATGTTCCTGTTGATAAACTGTGATGTGTATTAAAAAGTGTGAGTTTGGAGAACTTTAGTAAGATGTACTGTTACTTGTAAGAGGATTAAACAGTTTTTTACTCACAATGTTATAAGTGTTTCTATAGTTGAAAGTTCAATGTTTAAATATAGCAGGAGGTATTTACCTTTAACTACTAGTTTGAATTGTTTGAGTTGCTTTTTTGAGAAACTTGTTGAGTGAGAGAAAATTGTAGTCTTCGCTTGAACATCGAGAGTTGCATTTAGTAATAAAATGTAATTTTTTAGTTTAATACTTCCGTGTTGAAATTAGCATAAATAAATGTGAATCACGTGATAGGCTCGCGAACACATAATCAGATTTTGGCGGTAAATTGACTCTGAACATAACTGTGTAGGCGTTGTAACTATTTTCACATATCAGAAGTTGGAGAATTATTCAAGGCTTGTTTGATACACTTTGGTGTTTAGTTTGTACAAAAATTGCCGTCGAAAGTAAGTGGTAGCAGAATGCTGAAGGTTAATTAGCAAGACTTGTATCACTAAAACATTATTATATAAAAAAATCCAATCAATCTTACAATCCAAAAATATTTTTCTGTAGATGCTCCGTTTACTTATTAAACAGTATATTTATTTTCGTCTACCGGCCGGAATATATAATGCAGCTGTCGTTTGCTCATACATATGTATCCATTAAAATGGACGTTTTCATTATAAAATCTATCGGATTAATGAATAAAGATCCATCACTTCTTTAGAAATTGCTATGTTTACATTAGGATACGAAACTGAGCAGATATAGAATTTTTGGAGAGTCTGAGAAAGATTTGCATTTATAAGGCACTAGCCAACCTTGCTTGGTCAACGACTCACTCTGTGGCCGAGTCAGCCTAAAGCACATCGGATTTAACAACGGTTTCTCTTGCCAATGGTGACGCCGGTTCGAATACTGTCTGGCAGAGCATGTTTTTCTTTAATAAGACTCCACGAATATTCAGGCCAATATACGAAAAGAAATAAATATACCGTTTAATAAATAAACGGAGCGTCTACTTAAATGTGGGTGTCCACTAAAAATAGCGTTTAGGTAAAAAAAACAACATTTATTCTATGTCGTATCTGTAGCTGTATATAATAATTCTTGATAAAAAATTTTCAAAGCAAATTCGACATAATGAGGCATATGTGATTTGCATAACTTCAGACGGACTATATATATATATATATATATATATATATATGGGGGTGTATGTATGAAAGTGTTTGTTAGAGTACGTGTGGGTGTGTTGGCTATGTGTATATATGTGTATATATGATAAAAATATAGTTTTAAGGTATGCTATATTTATGGGTTAAAGTGCTCAATATCACGGATAGCACATATGCAAATATAAAAGTAGACATTGAAGTCAACAGCCAGCGACGACAGTCTGTTTCATATTTAAACGTAATCGTCAAGCCATGTGCGTTGTGTTTTGGCTGGACTATTTATATATGCTGGTCAATGGCGCATTATGACTTGGCTTATTGTATTATTCTAACTGTTATTTGGGTGGGCGGTAACGGTTATGTTTCGAATTATTCTAGGGGCTATTGAGTGGAAATAAGTGTGGATCCGAATGCAGTTCCGAAGTAAATATATATCTACGAGCCCACAGATCTATAGCGCCATCAAAGCTTCCCACTGTAATGTCAATGACCCTTTCTTTTTTCATGCACGCGTCTTCGTTGTTGAACAAAAGTGATTTTTCGGAATGTTTAATGATTTTTATCTCATTTGTATTTATTTTTATTTGTTCCTGAGGTAAGGAAATGGCCTTATTCAGCATGCGTTCTGTTATAGAAGGGTAGAAATCTTTTATATCTAGTTATATAAATTGGCAATTATGTTTGTTTTAGGTTGCGAAACCAATCTATAGTTGTTTTTGTATTTTATCACTGATTTACTTCTTGCTTAGTTCAGAATAAATTCTTTCTAGTATTATTTTATTTATTTTACCTAGTTCACTTTTGGTTGGGTTTGTGTGTGTATGTTGGATTTGCCTTGAAATTTTCTTTGTGGTCTTCTTGTGTGATAAATATTTGTGATTTAGCGATGAAATTTGTTCGGTAGTCTAGGTCTAATGTTTGGACGATTGTTTTAGCGTCCATATTAATATCGTATTCTGTTACTTTTTGGTCTTTTTCTGTATGTTTTAGTTATATTGTCCTGAAGTAATCTATTCTGTTTTGGGGACTTAATTCGTATAAATTTCTAGTTTTGTTCGGTGCAACAAATACGTTAGTGGTATTGTTTATTTTAGCTGTGTCTCCTTTTTTTTTTTGAAGGCATCTAATTGTTTATGAAATTTTATGTTTCTTACTAAGTGTTGTAGTGTCCTACCTCTAAAGAGTCTATGTTTGACTCTTCCGCCTACTATAAGATTAGTAGGAGAGAAGTCCTTGGGGGAACAGCCGAATAGATTGAACGCTGGGTCAACCGGCACACACTTACTAGTCATGTAATACTCTTCTGTTGTACTTATTGTTTAATATATGATATATCTGCAACACTTGTTTTGTTATTACTTTAACCATTTACTTGGTCACAGCACCAAGTCAAGTCTTTCTCGAATTCGTCTAGTTCCTTGTTTTGCGGGGGACATTTTTTTTTGTTTCAGAGATGTATTTTTCCTTTGGTGTGGTATTTGTGTTAAGTTCTTGATTTAAAAAGATATACGCTTTCCATTTCATTCTTTTTATGAAGCTTTTCATTTTTTTTCTATCAATTTTAGTTTGTAGGTGGATGGTGATGTGATAGGTATGTTTTTAGGAAGTAGTCAAGGCTAAATTTTTCTATGTTCATGGTAGGTTATAGGTGTAATGAAAATGCTCTATTGTTTATCAGGAGCTAAATATGGTAAAAATATAGTTTTAAGGTATGCTATATTTAAGGGTCTAAAGTACTCAATATCAGGGAAAGAGCGTATGTATATATGAAAGTGGACATTGAAGTTAACACCCAACAGCGACAGTCTGTTTTATGCATAAACACAATCCACGTGCGTTGTGTTATAGCTGGACTTTTTATATATGCTGCACAGTGATGTATTATGGGTTGGTCTGTTGTATTATTCGAACGGTTATTTGTGTGAGCAGTAACTGTTATGCTTCGAATTATTTTGATCACATGGCGAGGGTCAGGAAGCTTTTGGTCTGACACGTTCATGTTTTATCAAATTACTCTTCTCTGCCGGCTTGGGTATTGAATCCCAACACTAAAGTTGGAAAGATGCCAGGTATCAATCTGCAATTTATACCTTGATGATATGGTTTTTACTTCGGAGACAGACTGCCATCACAATAGCTGAGCTTTATCTATTCCAGAACGTAACGACTCATCAAAGAATAATTTCGTAATTTTTTTTATCAAGATTAACAAAACATAAAATTCTATTTTTGTTCCGTCACTCAAATAGTCCACTACATAAACACAAACAACTACATCACTAGAAAAGGCCACTACACGGAGATAGACGAATATGTCGCCAGAAGAGACCACTACTCAGAGACACACGACTACGTTTACCAGAAGGGTCCCCTATACAGATACAGACGACTACGTCACTAGAAGTGTCCACTACGTAGATGAGAAACTCAGTTACCTTTATGAAGTGTACTCTTTTGTTGGTGTATGAAAGTGTTACAAAAAAGAAATATATGTAGATACGCACTGCTTGTATGTGGATTTCTTTTGCAAAACATGAAGCAAGGCTTGTTTATACCGATATTTGTTTTTTTTCGTTTCTTACTTTTTAATCTTACGATTGAGCGCTGCGAGAAAGGCTGGCATCACCAGATTTGAAATTAGAAGTCGATTTTCCTCTCGATTTGCAATTTGTGGAATGCCTCGTGGTCAGCCCCTT
Source organism: Acanthosepion lycidas (assembly GCA_963932145.1). Classification (NCBI taxonomy): domain Eukaryota; kingdom Metazoa; phylum Mollusca; class Cephalopoda; order Sepiida; family Sepiidae; genus Acanthosepion; species Acanthosepion lycidas. The sequence continues at coordinate 78,197,879 of OZ010583.1, read as the reverse complement.
GGGATTGACAAACGATAAGATGTTCCTAAAATCCATTGATCGAAAGGGATCAGGTGTTGTTCTCAGAGGCAAATATCTAAACATATCTCTTTCAGTTAAAGATTGTAAAAATAGGCTATCATTTTGATCAGAGTAAAATGATTTTTCGCTGTAATCTATTAAGCACGTCGACAATTAAATTGTATCGAAATAATCTCATCTCATTGCCTTTTCAACTTTATCTCATCGGAAACCGTAATAAATATGTATGTTAATTATTATTAATATTAGCATAGTACCTGTCAAAAATGATGGGGTTATTTACGTGTGGATAGGCACCTACGTAGTATCTGTGCACTTTTGCTTTGAATCGGAATGTCGCTTCCCAGCACTTCTACCTACAAGAAGTGATAAGTCTTACACACAAACTCACACTATCTATCTATCTATCTATCTATCTATCTATCTATCTATCTCAGTCTGTTCATACCTGTATTTATTTATAATAATTTATTTCGTGAACTGGGAATTTTTTGATGCCACTTCATCATAATATAAATAAATATACGACTATACTTATTAACATTCCAGATATACGCACATTGTCAGGGACAAACATCTTAAATTTCTTTAATAAATGATTCTGGATCAAATATGGTCTGAAATCCGACAGAATGTCAAGATAAGGAACAAATATGAAACGTTTATAAATTTAAAATGTCTCACTTTTATTAAACGAGAAAAAGAAAATTCTGCTATTTTTAATTTTTGTGTTATTTTTTTCTCATTGGTTAAGCAGACTTCACCTGCATCTGTCTTGTCAGGCAGCGTTCGTGTATATAATTCATGTGTGTATTTTTTGTTTTAAGCATTTCACCCCAAGTAAGGGGTGTGAAAGTAAGATGGGTGTTTGAGGAAAGGTTAAAGAGGAGGACGAGGATCAAGATCAAGGCATCAGAAGATGTCCGTTGACATTACATTTAAATGTTTGAAGATTGTAGTTAACAAGGAAGCAAGTAAGAAGAAAGGAGTTCGACTGTCGTGAAGTGCGAGAGAAGAAGCTGCTGGAGTAGAAGAAGCGGTTATATTTAACTGTTTCGACAGTAAAAGGATGGTACCGAGATGCCAACCTAGTAGCACGCTTGAATTCATGCAGTTGGGGTACCAGTGAAAATAGTTTATCAGAGCAGTTGCCATGAAAATATTTGTAGAAAAGACACAGAAAAGCCACATCACGTCTGGCATCTCGATAACAGTTAGTCGACTGGAGTCGAGATGCCAGGTCAGGACCAGTCACCTTGCATAACCGTCTTTGGATTTTATAGCGAAATTCGAGATGAACAGCGGGGGCACCAAACCATATATCGCAACAGTATTAAATGCAAGGACAAATGGAAGATTTGTAGATTTGAAGGATGGACTCGATATAGAGAACCAACTTTCCTTGCGGTAGATGTAGCTTTTGATTCAATGTAGTTTTTCCAACTCAGGTTAGTGGAAAACGTGAGACCAAGAAGGCGCAGAGACACGGTCTCGTAAAGTTGAGCATCATCAAGAGGGAGGGAGGTTTTTATGGTGGGTAAATGTTTCGTTTTGGAGGCATTAAGGTTTACAAGCCATTTCCTGCCCCAGACAACCACAGATGCATATTTGCGTAAATATACGAAACATCTAGGAATCTATAAGCCCGCATCGACGAATTTTCTTTTTCTCTTTCTTCTCCATATTTAATTATCTGATGAAGCTTTAATAAAAGCGAAACATGTTAGATTTATAAAATTTTCCTATTTGTTCCCTATCCTATCATATTACATTAAAAAAGAAAGAAAAAAAGAACACGGAATAACATGGGGAAATCAATTCCACTAAAAAAACTGACAGCACAGGTGACGACGTGATATATCTGAAAAATGATGAAACTTAGCAAAAATAAAACAATAAAAAGATTACTTGTTGATAATGGTTCATGAAAGCCGAGTGTATTCATACATTGGCGCCAATTTTTATATAAACTAGACAATAGTCCGAACTATATAAAAGAATGAATTAAAACAATCCTTAACAAAGATCTTTCTTTTGTCTTTAACCAAGCTTGTATAAATGATGCACTGCAATCCACACACATACACACACACACACACACATATATATATATATATATGAAGAGATAGGGGAAGAGAGAAACAGCGTGGAAATCAGTACTACAGGTTTAAGACTTAAAGCGATCATCAGACCGCCTCTTACTCCTCTTTTTGTGGGCTCTGTATAGAGGCCTCTGGAGGATTATGAGTAATAGAGGAAGTGGGCTCTTGATATAGGTCTCCGGTGAGGTCCCATATGAAGGTGAATAACATATGGCCTGATGAACACTTAATGTGTGAAACAGATAGTCATTGTGCCATGTTGTTTGTATGTCTACATTGTTTATGTCTACCATTCTTTTCTCCCCAATACTGAGCAATATTTCCAGAAGAATATAGCAGTTTTAAACAAGATATATATATATATATATATATATATATATATATATATATATATATATATATATATATATTTGTGTGTGTGTGTGTATGTGTGTGTGTGTGCAATAAAATAAATAATTGACCTGATAGACGCGTCGGATAAGAATAATTTAAGTACTTGTCTCTTTTTATTCATATATATATATATATATATATATATATATATATATATATATATATATATATATATATATATATTGCATACCCATTCACTCACTCACTTGCTCGCTCAATCAAATCTCACAGACTCTAATAAGGAATATGGGGCCACAGCTTTCAACGCTGTGACCAATATATTTCATCTAATAAAATTAACTTTTCACTCATCTTGTCCTTACTCTATGTTCTAAATTTAGATTTTGATATTTTTTAATTTCTTTTTTAATTTCAGAAGCATTTTTTTTTCAATATTCTCTTGGTCGAAACAGTCTTTTTCTTAAGTCATTCATTACACATACATTTTTATTTGCAGCGAGTGTGGAAGAGAATGTGTCTCAGTTGGCGTATGCTATATAAAAATTCAGCAGAATGTTAGTGAAACATTGCAACAGGAATGTAAGACTAGCAGGGCTAAAAAGCTACTTATGCGCTGCCCATATTTGGAGATAAATCAAGCGATATCCCCCCTCATTATCTGTATTTATGAATGTTGTGGTGCCTGTTTTGATGTGTTTTAGCAACTATATTGTTTTTATCAAGAGGAAAATACCGTGTACGAGAACTATAAGCAAGCTTGACAAAATCTATGGTTTTTATAGCATTTACACCCTTTAACCGTTGGCGGGATGTGTCCTTTATTATAATGTGGTGATATGAATCGTTACTAATGTAGTTAGACAACCGTCGCGATTGGTTCGAAATAGTTTCAAAGGAAATCAATAAAAATTGTCATGGTCGTAAGGGAAAGCACGTCACATGTGAAAAATACTTTTTAAGCAATCACAATTGACTTGAAGTAAATTCAAAAGGCTTAATTTATGATCCTCCTAAGGATTACAAAAAGAAAACATTTTTCTGCAGTCAACTCAGGGTCAGTACAGAGTTGATTCAGAAAGGCCAGCCTGAAAAGACTAAGTCGCCAAGACTCAAAGATGTCAGCTTGTATACGAGACAAAACTGTTTGTTATTCCTTTGAAGCAAGCTGGCGACTACACATCAAACAGCGTACTAACGCAAAGAAAAAAAGGCAAAAACTAAACTTTTTACAGCCGGTGGCGAATTATCAAATCGATCCGCTAATGACCATGACAACAGCAAGGACTAATCTGAGTTGGAATATTCAAACATTTATATGAACTTTTATCAACCTTTCCGACAAGTTCTTATTTGCCCGAACTCTAATATTTTTTTTTGTTTTGGTAATAAACTCTAGAGTTAAAATATGAATATTTTATTTTTCAAAATATGCTCTTAAATCAATTGACAGATACATTTTTACACACGAAAACTTTGTCGTAAAATCGTAATTAATTTGCATCGTTGAATATTATATCTTTTATTTTCATCAATTCACCCCAAGCAAGGCAATAATACCACTAAAACGCAAGATGCTACTGGGGGTGAAAGAGAATGAAAAGACTTTAGAATGAACCGGAAACCCGATCCTAAATAGGGAACAAGGGATAAAGCTCGACTCTTGTTCGAAAGAGTGTGGATTTCTTGATGATTTATTTCTTTTTATAAACTTAACTTTGATCCTCGCACACCCTGCGGTCGCACAAAGTTCAGCTATAATAACAATGATAGAGATTGATTATGGTTAATGTTGATAATTGGGTATTTGGAAAGCGAGAACAAATATCTCGGTTTCCTCTACTCTTCAAGGTCCATATTAGGCATTGGTTTACGCGTGATATACTAAGACCCTAAATAAACAGAAGAAAGGACTAGAAGAACTCAAAGAAAATTATTCCATAAGTGTTTTATGCCTGAAAACATAATATGGGAAAGAACGAATAAAAAGACAGTCTTACTTGTAATCTTCCTTGGACACAGACAGCCTTGGTGATATATTTTGTATTTAGGTAGCATAGCCATTGCTCGTTCGCTTAACCGCCGCTGGATATCAAACTGTCTCTCCTGAGGTGTAAGCAACCGCTTTGGTCTTGAAATAAGAACCAACTGATTATCGTCATCAACGGACTGCCACGTGAATCTAAAGGACACTTGGGACATTAGTAAATTGGTCTTGCAAAAAGGGAGATAATCGCTCTCTGAATCCATACAGTGAATTTAACAGTGAAGATCAGAGGCACTTTGATGTTCTACCCACGATATCATTATCGTATCATTTTATACACACACGGGATTCAAGAAGATGAAAGATGGCGATTGACGTTGCATTTTAATTTTTGGATATTGTAGTTATCAGGGAAGCAAGTTTCACAGGCGGGAAGAAACTGTTGGAGTAGAAGTGGCAGTTACATTTAACTATTTCAACAGTAAAAGGGTCGAACCTAGATGCATATATATATATATATATATATATATATATATATATATATATATATATATGCACATTTCATTGAAAACGACAGACAAGGTGCTTTTATGAAATGTGCATGAAAGAAGGATTGCTGCCTAAATACACAAATATATATATATATATATATATATATATATATATATATATATATATATATATATATATATATACACTCACTTACGTGCTAATACCCTTGGGAAAGGTATGAATCCTCTTCTTCTCCCTCCAGCTATGGGTAAAATAGCAGGACAGACTGGGTTCTATAGCCTTGGATGGCAACTGGTCTAGGAGAAGAACAACTCTGAATTCAAAACCTGCAGAGGGTCGTTTGGGAACCTTGTGGCATTCGGTGCACCAGGTCTCTGTATTCGTCCCTCCAAAAAGTGTGGATGGTCCGGCACGAGGCCTTCACCACTATAATCAAATCTCATGTGCCGGTGTCGGGCTGTCGGTTTCCTGGAAACTGATCTGCTTGACCCTCATATGTCGAATCTCGACGGGAGAGTCGATCATATATATATATATATATATATATATATATATATATATATATATATATATATATATATATATATATATAATAGGTCTGTCAGTATACACCGAGTACTATTTTATTAACACAGACACTCAATATGCAATATTATATATAATATATATATATATATATAACACAGGCACTCAATATACAATATATATATATATATATAATCTCAGTTCTATCAGCGCTTTCATAATGATTTACCACAGTGGACATTACGAATAAGTCTGTTCAAAGTCGAAACCTATACAAAACAATATTCTATTAAGAAACAATATATAACATACAAAACATTTATCATTTGCGAATTTTCATTGTTATAGAATGATGAAAGTTTTGTTTTCTAAAGGTCCAACATATGGCGTCAGAAGATGGACGGATTATTCCTTGTCTGCCCGTGTCCTGGAGACGAAAAGTGACCATATCTCCCGCTGAGGTAGCAGGAAGATGGAACCTGATTGGACGGTTTTTATGACCAATCCGGCATTTCCCTACAGTGTTCGGCAGAGTTAGTCAGAACCTTAAACCATACTGCTGTTGTGTGTTTTTTTGATAAGCGTCTGACTGTGTTAAATTATATGTCTGTGTATGATTTAACTTACTGCGATTTTTACAAATGTACTGACACTTAAATCTCCGTATTTTATACAAATCATTCAAGTTGGAAATGAATATTCAGTTGGCTAAGTAGCAGTAGTCCCATGAGTTTATTTTTTAAAAGAACATATTGTTGTTCACTGCTTCAAATTAGACCACTTTCTGATTCACACAACATCAAAAACTGTCGGCCATATGTGAACGCTACGAAAGCAAAATAAAAATTCGTTCCGAGCATTGCGTCCGGCTCATAAAACAATTCTAGAAAAACAAAATAAAGTGTAAGTGAACGTTGCTGCTAAAGCAAAACCATAACAAAAATGCTGAGCTATGTATCTACCCTGGCAGCTTAAAGGGGTCTGCTCGGTGACCATCAAGGCATTTATTTCACATTTATTTCAACCGATCTGACGTAAGCTTCAAGGCGACTGCAAGATCAACTGTCGCATTTCTGAGATCAGAATCATTCGTCCACAAGCGCCGCCTCACTCGTTTACAAGAGACATTTTAGCTTGATCCAATACAATGGTAATAGAGATACTTTTATTTCAACATATCTTGTCTCCTTTTCTTTCCGCCTCACTGATAATACTTTGTTTTTTACGCAGTTTATAACAATATTTAGAGAAACTTAAGGATTTCTATGACATCTGATTAAAAGCAAAAACAGACTATATATGGTCAGGTTTATTGGATTTTATTGTAATTAACGTCTGTAATTTCGGGTAAGAACATTCAGTGTTGTCAATTTAAACGACTAGGTGGTCATACTATGAATAATTTCACAAGGAGGATTAACAGCAAAGAATATCGGAATTAGTAAAAATCTTTTTATTTTTATTTGAGCTGAACTTTCTTTTAAAAAATCGCCAGCAATTGAAAACAGCATTTAAATGAGATATACATCTGAACAAATATCTTTACATATCAAAAAAAAAAAAAAAAAACTTGTAGAAGATGTCAGATTGCTTACGGGTATTTTTAAAAATCAATTAACTCGATGAGTAGAATTGTGAATCAAAACGAATGATTTCAATGCATTCGTGTAAAGAGGATTGGTAGTGAGAAAATACTGGGCGGAATATTCAAGTACATAAAATGCTGTCTGTCGACACAGAAAAACAGACAAACAAGTTGATACGTGGATTCATTCACATGACGACACAGACGTTCTCTCCTCCAGATCAACGTAGAAATTCTTACAGACATTCCTACTTACAAACCTCCCAATACACACGCGCGTACGGCAGATGAATTTCGAGAAAAATATTGAAATTTAAACAACAGAAAACTAAAAATAGAAAGTGACTGTAAATTATTTCTGCTTTGTTTTGTCTTGTTTTAGTTTAATTTATGACGTGAAAGATTCGTAAAGAATGCTCCATCATTGTTATGATTGTAAGGAAATTGGAAAAAAAAAAAGCGATTGATAGGCTTGAGATGAAACTGAGACGGGACAAAAGAAAGAAATAGAGAAGGAAAGGAAGAAATTAAGAGTGGATAGGGAGAGATTAGAGAAGGTTAGCGGGGGAGGGAAGCCGTTCGAATGCATGTGAAAGAGATGAAAGAAAGAAGGGGGAAAATGCGAGAAAAAGAATTGGAAACATAAAAGGAGAATAGAGTAAACTCAGTAAGGTACGCAAGGGGAGGTGAAATAGAGCGAAAGTTTTTAAGAGAGAATTAAAACAAAAAGATAACGGAATAAAGAGAGAGGGAATATTGTGTGTAAGGAAGTAGTAAGACGATAATTGGAGAGTAAAGAAAGAAAGAAAGAAAGTGTTGGGAAAGGAAGGAAGAGGTGAAAGGATGAGAAAGAGGAAAAAGCGGAGAGAGAAGCGGATACGAGAGAGAGAAAGAGAGAGAGGGGCGATAAGATGCCGAAAGAAAAGAAAAGAAAGAAGAAGAAAACGAAAGCGAAGAAAAGAACAAAGAAAAATGCAGAAATGAGAGTGAAGAAGGAAGGAGAAAGAAGAGGAAAGATTAGAAAAATATATCCAAAGGGAGCAAAGGCGGAAAAGCGTGAACAAAACAGAAGGGAGAAAAAAAACACGAAAAAAGAAAAGAAAATGCTAAGAGACAGATAGTGAGGAAAGCAGAGAGATAATGAATTTGAAAAGAAAAAAAGATAGGGAAGCAAAAGGGAGAGGGAGAGAGAGAGAGAGCGAGAGAGAGAAAAAGAGAGATAGTAGTACCTTCGTACTTTCTCTCTTTTCTCTTTTCTCTACTTCCCTTTCCTTTCTTTCTTTCTTTTCAAATTCATTATCTCTCTGCTTTTCTAACAAGAGATAAACAAACAAAAGAATGCCAATATAGATAATACTAGGAAATAGGAAGGTACGAGAAAGCATGAGCGGGAGAAAGAGAAACAGTAAGTGTGTGAGTGTGTGTGTGTGTGTGTGTCTGTGTGTGTGTGTGTGTGTGTGTGTGTGTGTGTGTGTGTGTGTATGGGGGGAAGTAGCGGGAGAACAAGAACGAGCCATAAAAGAAATAAAGAGAAAATAATAAGAGTGAAAGAGAGAGAAGAGTAAAAATGGGAAAGTAGAATTAAATGAAGGAAACACAAGCCGGACTTGAAAGAGAGGAGAAAAGAAAAGAAAGGGCAAAAACATTTATACTGAGAGAAAGCGAAAACGAAACAGAAATAAAGCGGACGAGTTTCAGTGAGAAAAAAAGATTATTGATTGCATGTAGCTCACTTTCTTTCTCTCTATAAAGACAGACATAGAGAATGGACCATAGAGAAAAAATGAGTGATCTAGATAGATAGATAGATAGATAGATAGATAGATAGATAGATAGATTTCACTCTTTGCAACCCCTTGAATACTAGTGGTACTCCTCCCGTCTTGCTTGGGGTGAAATTCTTATATATATAAAAAAAAAAAAAGATTATCAATGTTTGGACCCAATGCCATAACTTGTTAGTTACTAAGATTATGTTGGCACAAGGCCTTAAACATGACGCGCTCAGTGAGGATTTGCCTGTACATATTTCTAACCATTATCTTAAAGCAAAGATCTCAATGATGTGTGTATGGTGAGTGGAGAGAGAGAGAGAGAGAGAGAGAGAGAGAGAGAGAGAGGGGCACATATAGAGAAAGAAATAGGAACAGAGAGAGAGAAAATAGAAGCAGGGATAGAGAGAGAGAGAGAGAGAATAGAAGTACAGAGAGAGAGAGAGAGAGAGAATAGAAGTACAGAGAGAGAAAGAAAAATAGGAACAGAGAGAGAGAGAGAAAATAGAAGCAGGGAGAGAGAGAGAGAGAGAGAGCAATAGAAAGGGAGAGAGGGAGAGGGAATGCGCTGTTCACAAACAAAAAAAAATAGTGACAATAGAAGTTTATCGGCATTGTCGAAGCCAATCAATGATGGTCTGATTGGGGCGTGACAGATTTTCCTTTATTGTTTGAGAAAGAACGAAGACAACGGAAGTAGAGAAGAACCAATCACAGTAGAAAGAGAAATCGGAAAAAAGAAGTAAAAAGATCATTATCTCGTGTAATTACTTTGTAAAAATTATTACTTATTATCACAAGTGTAATATTTCAAATAACAGGGCGATGGGCAAGATGTTCAAACGTATCGAACTGCAGCGTTTGCAACATTTATGCTCGACAAATTCTATATACGCAATAGGTACTAACACATTGGTTGATTAGGTGTTTCTGTATTCTAAGAAGTGTCAGAAGGTAATGTCAAGTCCTTTGGGGCTTCATTAGACCAACATTTGTAGTAAGGTATTATTTGATCAAATCCTCTACAAGTAATATGAGTAGACGTATTAGATTACATGCAGACTTCCCAGTCAAGCACTGTGGCAGACGAGTGACGAGACGATTGTCAAGACCTTTGAGGATAAGATAAACTGCATGGTAACTTTGCTTAAAGCAACCTTTTTGCTCAATGCATCCTTTTCGCCATATGTCCGTATGTCCTTCCCCGCTTTCCAAGATTGGCCGACTTAAAAAGCACATTTCAAATATTATGTATATATTATTGAAAATCTTCATTATTTTCTATATTAGTATATATACATTTAGATGGATAATTTATTGTCGGGTTACATCCTCCTACTGTTTTGAAACCACTCCTAGGGGACGCTCTCCAAGCTATAAATACTCTGCGATAATTTTTTGTAGCCTCCTCTTACTTTTTCCACTTACATGTCATGTAAATCTCTCGCGGAGAACGCGTTTCCTTTGGAAAACGTATGAACAACACACACACACACTCTCTCTCTCACACACACACACAAGTACGCACATTCACTCACTACACATTCTTTAGACAAAAAAGGTTTTCGTATTCATTTGATACACATGTGTTTGTCTTTGTCACTTGTATACCTTTGTTGTTAATACATTATCATTTGTTTGTACATATATATTGGTTTCTTGTCGTGTCTTTTCTTTACGTGGACTCATATCCCGAGTCCGCCATTTTGTTGTGGGTATTTCAGGAGACAACGTGTTATTCCCAATTTCAAGCACCGACGTTACTAACGCTCGAGACAAGTTGGGAAGCGCGTAACTGGCCTGCAACATTATATAGAGGAGTTTTATAAATTTAATAGCAATAGAAAATGTTGGTGGATTTTAAAACTTGAATAAATGTACAGTAATTTGTTTTAATTCATAACTAATTATTAAATAAATAAGCTGAAGTATACTTCAATAAACAAAAAGTTTGTTGCGTGCTGATGTATGCGTTGAGAGACAAACACGTGTGTCTCCTGAAATACCCACAGCAAACATGGCAAAAAACGGCTGTAAATAAAAAACATGATCATCACGCAGGGGGATTCTTGAAGCAACTTGATTATTATATCCCACCATTCTTTTTTTTTTAGTCGGTATCACCCTAAGCAAGACAGTAATGCCACTAAAACACAAGGGATTACACGGTGTGGAAGAATTAGGAACAGAAACATTAATAATGAACAGAAAGAGAAAATAGTAATCAGGAAGACAGTAGATAGCGATTGACATTTCATTTAAATTTTTCCAGATTAAAGTTTTCTGGAAAGCATGGAGCCGGAAGGGAGTTCCACAAGCGAGAAGTGCGAGAGAAAAAACTGTTAGCATAGAATTTACGGTTGCATCTAGCCAGCTCAACTGCAAATTGATGAGATCTCAATGTCAGTCCAGTGCTGCGCTTAAATTCAAAAACTCTAAGTACCATAGCGAAGAGATCATCCGAAAAATTACCATGAAAGTATTTATAGAAATGACACAAAGAGGCAACCATACGACAGTGGGAAGGTGACTGAAGCCGAGTCACCAGATCCGGACCAATAATATTGCTAATTCTTCTTTGCATCTTATCAAGGAGCTCAAGATAAAAAGCAGGGACACCGGACCATATGTAGCAGCAATATTCTAAGCCTGGATGAATAGTAGACTTATAGCTATGTAAGATAGATTCTGGAGAGAAAAATTGTTTCGCCCGATATACTGAACCGACATTTTTAGCAGCTCACTTAGAAATAGATTATCGTCTTTCCACTTGATATCAGCAGAGAACGTGAGCCCCGAGAAGTCGCAATGAATCACTTTCCTGGAGGTTAGCATCAGCCATGCTGATAAAAGGCGGCGTGCGGTCTCTCAGATGATTAATGAAGAGAAATTTAGTTTGGGAGGTGTTAAAGTTATCTTTTGTCTCAGTTGACGACGGACTTGAGGTCGTTTTCGGCTGCCACTTTGACTTTGTCAGACTGATAAGCCTTACTATCGAGGTAGGAATAGATTGTTGTGACATCAGCGTAGATATCAAGTTGAGAGCTGATGTCATCAGGAAGTTCATTAAATAAAATTTAAAAAAACAACAAACTAGGACCAAAGATGGATCCCTGGGTGACACCTGCGTTAATACGAAAGGATCTGCACGAGTAGTCGTTCAGGATAACTTTCATTTCACAATTTGATAGGAAAGACTGGATCAGCACCGTAACTTGTCAGCTTGTGAAGAAGACCTGAATGTCAGACTCTGTCAAAATCTTTCGGATGTACAGTGTATTAATTTGACTACTGTTGGTACACCGCATATTTTTAACCTATGCACGTATTGATCTGTACGTTTAATAATTACCTATGTAATACCTAAGTATTTATTCTTGATTAAATATATATTAATCTTGATTAAATTGAAACATTCAGAGTGATGCCATTTTATTTTATGTCAATATATATATATATATATATATATATATATATATATATATATATATATATATATAATAAAAAGGCTTAAACACTAATATTCCATGGTCATAATTTATTCCATTGGAATCGTAAATACGATCCAATTCATCAGACCTACAAATTCAAAAAGAAAACAGAAAAAAACCTACTCCGGAAATAAAAATAGAATTTAGAGAGAGTGTAATTATGAGAGTGTGGGACGAATGTTAGTTCATAAGAGAGGGGTTTAACAGAGAGGAAGGGGGAAAAACGACTGTTGCCGGATGTCTAATACAACAAGGATACATTTCGAGGTGACACACACACACCATGGCCGATCAAGTCTTAAAGAAGGAGGGAGAGGTAAGGAAATGTGTATATATGCACCTGTGGATTTTGCATATATATGTATATTTACCACTAATATTATCTATCTATCTATCTATCTATATATATATATATATATATATATATATATATATATATATATATATATAGAGAGAGAGAGAGAGAGATGATAACATTATAGTTTTAAGGTATGCTATATTTATTTTAAGGTATGCTATATTTATGGATAAAAGTGCTCAGAGGTAGAGCGTATGTATATAAAAAAGTGGGCACTGAGGTCAACACTAAGCGGCGACAGTCTGTTTATTCTTGAATTCAATCTTCAGTCACTTTCATGCTTGAATTCAATCTTCAGTCACTTTCATGCTTGAATGCAATCTTCAGGCCTGAATGCAATCTTCCATCCTAAAAAGACTGTTACAATGAATAGGTGTATATAGTCCCAATAATGTTGAGCTAGGTGATACGCAACAAAGTACTGTTACCTTGAATGCCGTGCCCCATTTATGTCTAGCAGAACATTACCCATACAATCACAACGCATCCACAGGCTTGTTGATTCTTGACAATCCATTCTGGTGCCATAGTTCCCCCAGGATAATTTACATTGTCGTCAAATTAATCAGGAGAAATAAAGATACCACAGTTCAGGCGAACTTCTTCCATTGATAAAAGGTTAAATTTTGGACGCTTGCGTGACACTGGTTATAATACATAGTCTGAATGACCAGCAGCCTCATACGTAAGGTCGGCTGTAGTATTTGTTGCGACATATTGTTTTTCATCAACTTGATTAAATATCTCTCTCTGTTTGTGTGTGTGATGTGTTATTCAGAATTTCGGGTAAGCTAAACAAATCTGTTCACCTGTCAAATTACTCATCGTTTCCGTGTCTCGCCAGATATTTCTAATTCACGCTTAATCTCACGATTAACTTTTTCTTTTACTTTTTATTATCTAACGGTTTAAGTTCTCCGAACGTTTCAGCAGTACTGGGGATGCAGTTTCGAATCCTGCCAGAGGACGTATTATCTTGAATAAAATCTATCGAATGTTTAGGTCGGTTGACGAAACTTTAAAATAAACGAAGAATCGACTCAAATATAAGTATCCACTAAAAATAACGTGTAAAAATTATTTAAACATACACGGAAATCTACCAAAATCCATCAGCAACATAATTATACTAGTAGAAAATATATGATAGCATCATCCACATTTAAAAACGATTAAAAATTAATGGAAGGACGAATAATAAAAAGGGAAAGCAAACACTCAATAACATTAACTATGAACATGGCAACAATGTGCTGACCGTGTTTGAAAAATAAAATATTCTTATAATTATAGAGACATACATAAAAAACAACACATTAATTTTAAAAAAATCGTCCTTGATAATGGCTAAATAAATAGCCGAAGACTCGGATATGCAGAATTTTGGGGAGTTTTTTTACACACTTTGTGTCCAGAAAAGAAAACAATTGTAGGAACAGAAGAAAAATTAAATAAAAATCTTAATTGTAGTCCCTTGTCAGTCGTCTTTAACGAAACTTGTATAAAGATAGATTGCTGTTAAATACACTATATATATATATATATATATATATATATATATATATATATATATTTCGTTTCATATATATATATATATATATATATATATATATATATATATATATATATATATATATATATATATATATATTCGTTGTTGGAAGTGCTATCTGATGATCCGGCGTCCTTTTAATAGGACTCTGGTGAAATAAATTATTATAATGGTATCTTAAAGTGGTCTGCTTTTCTTTTAAATATATATATATATATATATATATATATATATATATATATTAATTTTTCACTCCAAGCAAGGCAGTAAAGCTACTTGAACAAAAGGGGTTACTGGGTGTCGAAAACTTTGCTAAGAAGCAAGAACAAAAAGAGTAATCAGGAAGATAGTAGAAAGAGAATGACATTGCATTTAAATCGTTGAATATTGAAGTTGGCTGGAAACAAATGAGTCGGAAGAAAGTTGAACAAACGAAAAGTGCGAGAAAAGAAACTGTTAGCATAGAACTTACGGTTGCATCTAGCCAACACAAGTGTAAATTGGTGGGACCACGTCGTCAGACTAGTATATATTAGCCCCCCTCCCCCAACGAGGGTTGCATGTGGCACAAGGGTTTAACGTGGGTTCTCCGAGCCCATAGACTCGGCCAAAAATATTCCCTTTCGAACCCGTATAAACGGGTTCAGGGCCAGTCAACGTCCCCGAACGAGACTCTGCCCTTCGGCAGACTAGTGCTGCGCTTAAATTCATAAAATCTTAGATTACTATGGCGAAGAGATCATCCGCATATTTGGCATAGAGGTATTTATAGAAAAGGCACGGGAGGAAGGGGGCAACTTTATGGTTGTAGGAAAGGGACTGAAGTCGAGACGCCAGATCAAGACCAATAATATTGTTGATTCTTCTTTGGATTTTATTTAAGGTTCTGTAGATATATGGCGGGAGTGCCTCACCATATGTGGAAGCAATATTCTAAGCATGGACGAATGGTAGACACACACACACACATATATATATATATATATATGTGCGTGTGTGTGTGTGATGACTTTCATGAGCTCTGCAATGTTTTCTTAGATCTGCATTCATTTTGGCAACAAATAGTCAAATACGATATACAGGCTCGGTGTTATCCCCGGGTGGAATGTTTATGCTGTTGGAACGAAGATCCGTTTCCAGGATAGCATATCATTAGATATTTCTGTGTCAGAAATTAACCTCATTTTTCTTGGGTCCCCTTTTGATGTTTTGCTGTCTAGTCTTTGTTTTTAGTAATACATTTATTTTAGTCGGGGTCCCTTATTTACCCATCCACCCCATGTCTACCTTTTTTCAGTTTCGCCGCTTTCATTATTGTCCTTCCAACGTATATTTCTGAAGAAGTCTTGGACGAAAAAGCTCCTTTTAAAAGAATGCGTTCCGTCATTTCCAGAGACACACACACACATATATATATATATATGATGAATCAGAGAACTGAATTCGAAATCCAGAAATGTATTAATCTTCTTCTTCTCCCTCCGGCTATGGGCAAATAGCAGGACAGACTGGGTTCTATAGCCTTGGATGGCAACTGGTCTAGGAGAATTCAAAACCTGCACAGGGTCGTTTGGGTATTGGTTCTGCACAAAGCTTTCAGCACTATAATCAAATCATATGTGCTGGTGTCTGGGCTGTCGGTTCCTAGGAACTGTGCTCCTTGACCCTCATACGTCGAATACGACGGAAGAATCTACCATATATATATATATATATATATATATATATATATATATATATATATATATATATATATATATTAGGCTGGTGCAAAAAATAATGTCGGTTTTTGACGTTAAAAATACGTCAAAAACCGACATTATTTTTGCATCAACCTAATATATATATGTAGCGGGTGTAACAGCAAAATTGTTCAATTGTGTAAAGCAAAATTGTTCATTTCTTAGATTAAGATTTGAAATGTTGTATCTTAGAAATAATTAAATATATCTTAACTTGGATTCTCCAAGGGCTTTTATAACAGTATTGGACTCTACTTTGAGCAATAAGCATGTACAAGCTTAACTGAAGAATCGTGATAAAACCATCATTATTAATTAATCATAGGTAAGAATTGAAAGCTCATGAAGGATTGAAATAAAGTTCAAATATATTATTTCAGGATCATTTTCCAACTCATTCAATATGATCTTTGCCTACTCTAACCTTATAACTTCCTGATTGGATTAAAAAGGTGTCTCATAGGTTTCACATACAATTTCATTTTCAAGTCTTTTTCACTGTTCTTTGGACTGTGTGACTATGTGGCGTTTATTTAGTGACTGGCTGAAATTAAGAAGACACCCTGCCGGATTGTGAAATCCTGTTGTTTTCGCTATTACATTACGGAGTAAAAAAAGAAAAAAAAAGAGTATTAATGTTCATTGCTTTTATAGTCCCCCCCAAAATGACACTTAGTGGGGCGTCCTGAAAGACAAGATAGAGTCATTCCTACAGATTATAAAGAGAAATAATTAATACCGGATTTTTCATAAATCGATAATTAATAATAGATTTTTGTAATTAATACCGGGTTTTATGTTAAGTATTGACGGGTTAAACAGGAAGCATACACACACACACACACACACACACACACACACACACATATTTTTCTTTTATTATATGCCAAATCTTTTCAGGAGGTGGGTGATCATGGTTCTCCACAAGAAACATATTTTTTTTAATCATTTCACCCATACCAAGACGGGAATGCCACGAGTGTGCAGAGGGTTACAGGGAAAGAAAATGAAAGAGAAGACTGAAAATAGGGAGGGTTGAGGAAAAGACAAAAAATGAACGGGAATGAAGAAGACATAAGATGGCGATTGACGTTGCATTTAAATTTTTGAAGATTTTAGTTATCAAGGAAGCAAATAAATGGAAGGGAATTCCACAGGCGGGAAATACAAGAAAAGTATCTGGAGTAGAATTGGCGGTTGCATTTAGTTATTTCAACAGTAAACGGGTGAGACGTAGATGAAAATCTAGTAGCACGCTTAAATTGATGTAGTCCGGACACCAGGGGGAAAAGTTCGTCAGAGCAGTTGCCATGAAACTATTTGTAAAAAAGACAGAGGGAAGCCACATCATGTTGGTGAGAAAGTGACTGAAGTTCAGATGCCAGGTCAGGATCGATTACATTGCAGATCCTTCTTTGGATTTTGTCAAGAATCTCAAGATGTACAGCAAGAACATCAGATCACAGATATGACAATAAAATTTAATGCACAGACGGATAGATTTGTAAATGTGCAAAAGGTGGATTCTGATGAGAATTTTTTTCTCACCGCCCCAACTTTCTTTGCAGTAGATGCAGCTATTGATTCGATATAGTTGCTCCACTTCAAATCAGTGGAAAAGTGAGGACAAGAAGGCGAAGTGTGTGCTGATGGCAGCCAGAAAAAAAGGTTCTCTATGATGGTTAAACGAAAACAGTTTTGTTTTGGAGGTGTTAAAATTTACACGCCATTTCCTGCTCCAGTTAAAAACCAGATATACTTTGTCGGATCTGACGGATTTGCTCTTGAGACGGGAGTAAATGTTGGTGTCATCTGCATAAATACCTAGTTGTATATATATATATATATATATATATATATATATATATATATATATATATATATATTAGGAACATATGGCAAGAATGACTGTTACTATCACGTAACTGCGCGTTAAGTTCAGCGTCATAGAGGCAAGTAAGCCGTCCACGAGTACTTAATTTTGATGTGTTGAATATTACAGTTATGAGTAAGAATAAATATTTGAATGACTGATGAAGGCCCAATTTTTATGGCCAGAGTTCTAGACCAGAACATTTCGGAAACATCACGACTTGGGAAATACTTACATTCAGTTGTAGCGAATACTTACCAGAAGTGGGCAGAGAAGAGAAAAAAATTACCGATATCCCGACTGTTAAAGCATGATGCAATTCAGACATTCTGCCGCCAATATTAAAAGAAGTGACATGCAAACATTGAAAAAAATGTGCCGTAGAAACAAACTGTTAGACAAAGTTAAGTAACGATTTATCAGAAAGAACAAGAAGAGAGAAATGCAATTAGAATGAAGAAGCGGAAATATATATGTGAATAAACATTAAACTAATTTATTTAATTTATACAAGTTTTATATAAGTGTGCGTTGAGTATCGACTAAAACTTGTTCATTGATAATGTGGATGTATGTGCGTGAAAAATTTATTGTTGAGAGTGGAGCAGACTGTCACTTTTGCCAATTATTAATTGTTATAAAGAGATATAATTGTTAAAGATATCTCATTTCTTGTACTGTATATGACACGTGTTTCACTGAAGATATATCTTGTCCCTATGGGGGTCAATGAGTACATAAATACAGACTGACATATCGTCTTCGAGGATGCCCATCTACTAGTCAGACTAGCCAATCCCTGTTACAGAGGCCTGCTCAGGTACATTTTTTGCCCAACACTCACAGACCCCTCTTGTGGTTTATACTGCACCTATGCTGAACGGACCTTAGTTACAGTTTATTGGCGATAGCTCGTTATCTAGTGTGATCAAGAGTGGGAACAAAGTCAGCACGCTCAAGCCCTCAGCCACAATGACTTGTGACTTCATGCTAGCATAAACATCGACGGCCCCCAAGCAGTTCCTTCTGCCCAATTTCTCTTGGGTTGACGTAGTTTTCCAGGAACTTTCCAAAGGTGCCGCACGCTAGGATTGCCTCCCCAGGCCGATAACATCAAGAAGTCACTTTCCGGTCAAATCGCCATGGATCTTATGGTCAGAAATCGGACGTTCTAACCACGTGTCCATATATTTCCATGCTTTTCCCGCCAACTTTGATCTTCAAAAAATTAAATGCAATGTCAATCGTCATCTACTGTCTTCCTGATTACTCTTCTATTGTTCTCGCTCCTTCATAATATTTGATGGTTTCTAATTCTTTCACGCCCAATAACCCCTTCTGTCTTAGTGACTTTACTGCCTTTCTTGGAGTAAATTCGAAAAAAGAAAAAGAAAGATACATTGTGTGTCAGTTATTTGAGAGCACAAATTTCGTAAGCCATAACACGAAGAAAAAATAAAATTTGAGTAATTACGTTAGAATGTATCTCACATATTTATAAGTCTGCCATTCGTTCGTGGATTTAATATTTCTGCCATATCTGGTCTCCTGCTTCCGCTATATATTTATAGATTCTTTATAACACCAAAAGAAAAATCTGCACTGTTACTGGTCCTGATCTGGCATCCCGACTTCAGTCACTTTCTCGCTGCCTTTTCTACAAAAACTTTCATGGTAATTGTTCTGATGAACTTTCTTCTATAATACATAGACTTTATGAATTTAAACGCAATACTAGATTTGCGGCAAAGCTTTATCATTTTATAGTTGAAATGAATAAATGTAACCGTAAGTTCTAAGCTAACAGTTTCTTTACTCGCACGTCCATTTTGTGGAACTCACTTCTGGCTTCTTGTTTCCCAGTCAACTTTGATCTTCATAAATTTAAATGCAATGTCAATCGTTATCTTATGTATTCTTAATTCTTATTCTTTTATTGTTCTCTCTCCTTAATAGTGTTTTTTTCTCATATTCCCTCACACTCGATAACCTCTTGTCTTAGTGGCTTTGTTACCTTGCTTGGGGGTGAAATGATCAAAACAAAACAAAAAACATATTACGCATGTTATTTTTGTTCAGATACCATGAGTTACTATCATGGCTTGAACCGGTGTAAACCATGCGTTTGCAGCTGAAATGTTTTTTTAAGACTGGCAAATCTATAATTGCAACACGGTGAGCTTTTTGTGATAATTTCATGTTACGTCCGAATGATGTTGTACCGCATAGATAATCGATACTGCTATGGGCTGAACATTTCAGAGCTACATGTTTAGCGCTTAAAAGAAAGTCACCTGGAAGACCTCAAATCGCTTGAACTTCCAGGTGATGGAAAACTTATTAGCGTGTGACGAATAGAGGCCTCCATTTGGAGGATGTCATTTTTACAACCAAATGAATAAAAACTGTAGCCCTTTGTTTAAACAACAGTGAAATAATAATAATATTTTTGTCAGCCTTTAAAATATGGAGGGTATTTCTGCCGCATCCTATAAAATCGGACACTACTGAAAAAGTTATCATTATTTTTGATAATAAAAAAGTAAGCGTTTTCTCCGCCTTTGGCAGAATGCACAACTGACACGACTGAGCAATTTCAATCACCGTGCGTTTTCATTGGCTATTGCCTCCCAACAAATAACTCAGGCTTGCTGGGAAATGGATGATTTTATCGCGTTACCATCTCTAGAATGGATGCCAACCAAGGCTATAGAACCCAGTTTACTCAGCTATTTAACACATATTTTTAATAGGTATGGATATTACTAGCTGAAAATCCTACAGTTCATTAATCATATAAATATACTATGGAAATTTTAGCGAAATTGTTTAGCTAATATCAATTTTAGTACGAAAACATTTACCTTTATAGTAAAATCTGATATACTGTATATTATCTCTGTCCTTTTTGCACTAGCAGAATATGCTGATGTATTTGTTGTTAACTATGACTAACCATAAAGATAGTGGTTTTCTGTATAGATTGTTTTTTTGGTAAATGTGCTAATATCTTTGTATGAAGAGCTGCTGAACAATTCTCGGCTCAATTCACTTCCCCAAAAAAACTGAATTCCAAAACATCAGATTAAAAAAAAAAAATCCTCCGTAGTCGAGCTGAGAACTTTTTAGTACCCTCTCTATATATGTGTATTAGAATATGTGAATGTGTAACTCTGTGCTTGTATGTGTGAATATGTGTTCCATATAGACAAAACTGAAAATTGCCTGAAATGCCTTTGTTAATTCAGTGTGTGTGTATGCGTGCGCATCCGCGTTCAGAGTGGGTTTGAGGCAGACTTGGAATAATGATTCGTCTCTCTATGAGTGGACAGTATTTATTTGCTGACAGTTCTACAGAATATACTGATGGATGCATTGGTCAAATGCTTGACCTTCCCTTGGACACTGGGGACACAACTCAAAATATCTACTTTGTAATTAAAGGAACATCAGTCCACGGGTTTAGCTATCTATTCAAATTTGATCATATCTATCTCTATCTCACGACAAAACGTGATGGCTCGCAAGATAGTCTCCAAAGCAGTTTTTTTTTCTCTGGTATCTCAATAAATGCCGTCTTGTACCAGGTTTAGCTCTATTCAGTAAATATCCTTTCGTCTCTATTCACAACTATCTCCTATTTTTCTCTCTTTCTGCGCCGAGCAAACAAACTTTTTCTTATGAAATTGAAGAAAATCTCTGGAATTAAAATAACTGACCGCAATAAACAGAAGGCACTTTTTGATTTTTGAAAGGGAATTTTCGATCTTTTCTGTAATCTGATCGAAATGACAAAATTGCGGAATTTAAAAAAACATTCATGGAAACATTGTGGAATCAAAGTTAAGGAAAAATCATGTTGAAACTTTTTATTTATTTGGTGGGATGAAATTATTATTATATACGCAGTCATTAAATTGAACGAGAAAAATGTGTAGTTTCTGATAAAAATACTGCGAATGATTAAACGTGTTTAACAAAATGTCTGAATGAAAGGACAAAATATTCTGTCAGGATAATGCTAGACACTCTATTTGAAGCCCGGGTTAAAACTATTAAAACTTAAGTAGATAGAATATTAGTCATCTTTCATATTCACATGGAATGGCACCCTCAGATTAACATATTTTCTTGTGCATAATACGAGAAACAAAAATCAAAGGTAAAACGAGGGGGTCGTACACAAGTACACGTTTTCAGATATTTTTACTCAGCTTAAAATTCCCATTGTTTGAAACAGAAATATTGCAAATACACTCAGTTTTTACACAATAGATAATAAAACACGAATTAGGCAGATGTTGATAACAATTGTTTACAAATTTAATATGTCGGCAATATTTGTTTCTCTCTTCATTCTTAATGAAAGGCAATATTTTTTTTATTTTCATAGTTTATTAATATATAGAAATACAATAAAGTCATATCAAATAGAAAAGTATGAGAAATTAATAAACACCTTAAAATGTATTACCGAGTATGCCCTGTAACCACCTTTCCCCGAAAATAAGTTTCTAAACGGACATTAGAAGAAACCCGAGTAGTAGTAGCTAAACATTGGTTCCTTCATTTCTATTCTTTAATATCGTGAAAATGAAACATTTTAGTGACATATGTGTATGGCATCAAGATTTTGATGAATGGACAATATGTTATGTTACACTAATTTTGCCAAGATCTCTTTCTGATTTACAAATATATTTCACTAGACATGCTGGCCGAGTGTAAGTGCTAAGAAAGCACCCCCTCCCCAAAAAAACGTGGTTTTCTGCGCATCACATCCAGTCCACAAAACAAATCCCAGCAAAAATTTAAAATACAAAAGAAAAAAGATGAGTCTAAGAACCAGCACATGTTAAACCACAGATATAAAAATGACACTGATCGCTGACAACAGGCGGTTCCGATTTCAACCCTGAGGATAGATGGATCAACAACGCCAATGACCCCCACTCGGCTTCAACAAATCCACCCCAGGCCTATTTTCTAACAGCAACTGTGAGTTTGGTTACCCAACTCCCCATCTTACACGGCATCCTCCGTATCAATAAAATCAGATTCGTGTCTTCAATAATCCACTCCAGGCTCCTCTCGACGTCACCACTGTCAACGAAACCAGCAAATCCGTCAGCTCCAGCAGTCACTTTTCTTCAAAATTGCCTTCCTTGCACATCCACTGTAATGACAACAAAAGAACTATATATTATCAGTTTTGTTAGCTTTTCTCACAACCTCACATGCTGTTTATTAGCGTTGTTTTTTGTTCTCTCATCCAAATCAGAATCCAAAAATAACATTTCTGTTTGATCAAGCTTTGCTAATTCACTCCAATTCTCTCACATTGTCACTACTGCAGCCTCACTCAATTGATCTGCCAAAAACATTAATTCCAGGTCTTACAAAGTTTAGCCACATTCAAAATGACCACATCTCACCCACACAGATACCTTCCGCTTGCATCCACTGTACCTGCGAGTGCAAAAGAATTTTGTATTTACAATTTTTTCATCTTTTCTTTTCACCTTACAAATTACTATGAAAATATTTGTAGAAAAGGCACAGGGAAGCTATGTTATGGTGTTGGGAGAGTAATTGAAGTTGAGATGCCATTTTTAAAACCATTAACAGTGCAGATTATTCTTTGTATTTTACCAAGAGTGTCTAAATCAATGGCAGAAGCACCAGCTCACATGTGGCAGCAATATTCAAAGCATGGTAGACAACTTTCATTTCATGATTTGATATGAAGGGTTGAATCTGATTAAAAATTAACCCAGAAATGCTATAACCTTTCAACTTGTGAAGAAGACCAGCATGCCAAACCCTGTGAAATGTGTTCAAGATATCCAAAGCAACAGCTCAAGCTTTGCCATTCTTATCTAAAGCTTGATAAACTTTTTCAGTAATAATCATTAATACATCAGCAGTTGAGTGAGAGAAAAAAAAGCTATATTGCTTGCCTGAAAGAAGACCCTGACTGAGAGAGAGAGAGCAATGGAAAAATTGAAAGTCTAAATACCATTAACATCACTAACACTGGAATGATTAAGCCATTTGACATGATGAGCATTAAAATCACCAAATACAAAAATGTATGTAGAGAGATCCATTTCTGTAGTTTGTCAAATATGTTACAGACCTGAGAAGAAAGGGAATGATAATGGAAAATGTGATAACTAATAGAGTGCAATAATGAAAGTTAAAAGCACATGAAGAAATCATCTGTGGACTCAAGAGACAATTCCCTTGACATTCAAAGTTTTTTCCAGATGTAAACACCAAGGCCATACATATTCTAGCATCTATTTTTGAAAAAGATAAAGATAGCCTGAAACAGAGAATTCATTGATAGCAATAGGAAAATTTTAATTAGTTTCACAAAGTGCTAAGATATCTGAATAATGTTTCAACAGAAAAGATTCTACAGTGCAGAAATTGGTAATCTCCTACCAAACTATACCAATCTGTAATCTACAATCAAACTGTCCCAGTCAGTAATCTTCAATAAAACTACCTATTCAGTAATCTCATATTAAACTATCACATTCTGTAATCTCCAAACTGTCATAATCAGTAATCTTCAATCAAAATGATCCAATTAGTAATCTCCTATCAATCAGTAATTTCCTATCAAACTGTCCTAAGCAGTAATAATCAATCCATCCTAGTTAGTTATATCTACTAAAACTGACTTACTAATCCCAAAACTGTCCTAATTTGTAATCCACACATGAATACACTCATTTAGAAATCTCTAACTTTTTACAAAAGTCAATACCATTCATTTTTGCCAGTGAACAATTACTTATAACGATTTGAATTTGTAACTTGTGATTGATAAATGGCAGGTAAATATAGAGAAATTCCCCAGACCAGACAATTTTAAATAAATTTTCTTTAAAGGAAAGAAAAGATTTTCCATTTCTGAGAAAAGCTAAGAATCAGCATTCATTATGATTTTTTTAAGAATATAATTATTTGTAAAGATAACTTTTTCAATTCAGCACAAAAATCAATTTTGATCCAATACAATGATTAGTATGCAATGATGTTTGAAATTGTATTTTTCTATGTGGGTGTTTTAAGCAACTATCAAACTCCTATAGATTGAAAGCAAATATTTAAAATTAATAGATAAATGAGCATATATATATATATATATATATATATATATATATATATATATATATATATATATATATATATATATTTCGAGTCTGTTAAACGAAGTATATATATATATATATATATATATATATATATATATATATACTTCGTTTAACATATATATATATATATACTTCGTTTAACAGCCTCGAAATTTGGAAAATGGAAAGCTTATGCATGGTCTTATAGTTTATCTGGTTCTTATACACTTTCATGTGACTCTTCAAACCTGCTCTTGATCCACATACTTTATCACAAAATTAACATAAATATCCTGTCAGTCATTGTCAATAGTTGTCTGTGTAAACTGCTTGGGATTACTATCATGAAATCTTAGCTAACTAGCAGCTCCTGCTTTGGATAAGAAGACCTTACCAAAGTCATTACATGTACACTCAGGCATTGAGATTATCTAACATTGATCCTGCTTTTAAGAGCCTGTTTCAAGATTGTAGGATCAAACCTCTTTTCCTTAAATGCCTTGTGACTATCCATTTACTATTTTTCCTCCACACAGATTGATTTACTGTTACCATTTCCCATATATAATACATACATAGGAACAAATATATATGCACTGATGAAAGAACCAAATAAATGTACATATGTGTATAAACATGCAAACACATATAAGCATAAACATATATCTGTGTACACAGTGATATTAGGAATTAGACACATTGCTGCTCAGGTTTCGTTTGTCTAAGATCCGTATTCTTAGAATCTTCCATATTTGAAATCTTAAAAAATTACAAGCATAAAAAGAATTTCTTTATATGGATCTTTTCTGCTAATTCACCTCAAATAATGTAAAGTTACTTATCACAATTATTAATTCACTCTACGAAATTATAAATATTAAATCAAAGTTTGTTTTTTATTAAAATTTTATCACTCTTTTCAAATTATAAATTTTAAATCAAAATTTGTTTATCTTGCCTCGCAAAAACTCCAACCCTCAGACTAAAAAATTACCAAAAATCAGGGAGTTATTCACATTTTGTTGATATTTGAGGTACTTACAAGGAATTTTTTTACTATTTAAAAAAATATCTAGTTTTGGCATGTCTATCGAGCATATATACACCCCACACTTAGAAATAGTGCACATGAGTCATCCATATTTGGGGTGATCGCAAAGGTCAATCCAACTGAAGTGCAATGGAAGGGCCTCACTGTGGGAGAATTTGGTGTGAAATTTAGTTAATATGAATTCTTTTTATTTTAGGGTGAATTAACAGAAAAGATCCCTGCATTTTCTAGCACTGATAACATACTTCTCATATAATATTGAAACATATATAAATTAAAAGCACTGTTTAAACTGACTGGTCAGCTCGTAAAAATAGGGAAAAAAATAGCAGGAGGGAATAATTTTTGTAGATTAGCATTCATTACACCATCTTCATGCTACAACTTTTGTTTGAATCAAAAAATATTGATTTTTTTATCATTTTAGATGTGGGTTCTTATCAAATGTTATATGAAAGTGTGTTTCATGTTACTAAGCATATGGTGGTAGAACAAAGAAGAAACAACAAAGATTATAACATAACATAAAAATATAACAAATGAAGAATCAGGGTAGATGTCTCTCATATGAAAAAAAGAGATAAGTGCAGCTGTAAAAGACATCTGGTAAGGTGTACAGAAAGAGAGGGAAGATGAGTTGTGACTTACGAGGGCAACAGTGTTTCATTAGCTGGTCGAGTCTGATGTCTTTGGAAATCAGAGGTTGCTTTTCAACAGAGTGTTTGAACTTGGGTCAAGATGCCGTCCAACTGTCGAATGTTCCATTTGATGCGCTATCATGTCCTTTCTTAAGTTCACATTGACTGCAGTTTTTATTTTGTTTCTTTAGGCAGGAATGGGTGTTATTGGATGGAAAGTCTGGATTGTATTGCTTTTTCTTTTCTTTGAATGTGTGGGTGAGTGAAAGATATCATGTGGATCCTTGCACAGCTGATGGATTTTTAGTTCTGTTTTGGGCATTTCTGGCCAATGGTGGAAATTAGTGTAGCATGAATCAGAAGAAGATCTGGTTTTAGGAAGAATGTAACAATAACATAAATACATTGTCAAATTAATCCCTGACTTTTTAAAGCATTTCCTGTACTTTGTTAATATACAAAACTGCGCTTACATCATTGATAACTACATATTATTAATTAAGAAAAAGTATAACACCAGTAGTATGTAGTTATCAGTTATGTAAGCAGTTTTAAACTTGAAATTTGTAAATAAAAATAAAGTACATATAACTGTCCCACAAGGCACATGCTACATTCATATAAAATTGTAGAAATATCAAAGATCTGATTTAGTTTGATGTTGTTTCCAAGAGATATTAAGTATAGCTCTCAGCATCTGAGTGTAAGTTCCATCAAGCTTAGACTTAAAGGTAGTGGTGCCATACATCAACAACTCTACAGTGACTTGAAAGAATACCAAAACAAGAACTCATGAGTGATCTACTGTTCACCTAGCCATGGAGCAAGACAAGTTGATCACCCAGCAACAACTTACATTGACCAGCTATGTTATGACACAGAAAGTCTCCCTAATGATCTTCTGACCTTGATACAGGACCATGGTGTTTAGCATGACAGACTCATCAATGTCCAAGCTAACATGACTGAATAAAAAATAAGCATATAACTCTTTATGAGGTTCAAAATCGATTTGACACTGTATCTATATTATGAACAGTAACCCCTTGATTAGATGAAAAACAAAATATTTTTCAATTCTGAGAAATGTTGGTTATAAAGGAAGGCTTAATGAATAAAAATATTAATCTATATAAATTAATCTACAAATTATTTTTTTTAGTGAACCATTAAACTTAAGAAGGGCTAACTTAAGAATAACCTTGATGAAGTTAATTTCAGGAAATCTGCTAATAAGTAATTCATTTTGATTGAGAAATTTAATTGGCTTTGTGAGTATTTCAATGTTTATTCACATCATCCTCAGTTTAAAGTTGTATTAATTAATAAAAAAATCTTTCTTTATATGATTCTATCTGATAACATTGGCAAGATCTGTTGGAGAAATAGATCAAAACTTTTAATTACTTTAATGATTAAATTTATCTTCTTTCATGTGCCATGTGCCTTCAGAACATAAGCAATCATGACTCTCCACATCTTCCTATCCATTGTAGCTCTTAATAAGTTTTGTCCTTTCGTTAATTTCTCCCTAAACGTTTTCTAAAATCCATTTACTCAAGCTCATCAAGTATGTTATAGACTTTTTCCTCTGTCCCTCTTTCCTCTGTAGTGTGAGTAGTGATTTTCTAAGTATAGCTTAGATGTGGCACAAAGCCAAAAGTAGGGGACACCCAGTGAGGATTGAACTCACTACTCAGTAGTAATTGTTCTAGTGAGACAAGCTTGCTAACCATTACACCACCTCAAGGTGCCCCAGTGATTTTCCAATTGTAGCTTAGATGTGGCACAAGGCTAAAAATATGGGGCACCCAGTGAGGATCGAACTCACTACTCAGTCATAATTGTTTTGGCAAGACAAGCTTGCTAGCCATTACACCGCCGTGAGGTGCCCATCTGTCATGTGAGTATCAGGTTTTCCAAGCCCTCCTTCCTCATTACGTTCCGCAGAAATTTCCATTGCCTCTTCCTGATGTTAAGTATAAGTTTCCTTTTTGTTTAAATTTTCTCGAAAACCTTATTGTTGCTCACCAGTATGGCCCATGGTATACTCAGCATCAATATTGATAATAGTTTTAGGATGAGCAAGCAGAGTGGCAGTATGGAAATTGAAATTGGTAGTCCAAGTTCAAATTCCAGCCAAGGTTGTTAGATTCAGTTCCCCCTAATATTCAGGAAATACACATGAAACATCTTAAAATATCTATTGATAAATAGTAGCGAAAAGTGAGTCTTTAGGATTGGGAGGACAGCCAGTATGCATTCAAACTCTGAATTCAGAATCATGCTGTAAAGGGATGAGCTCTTGACGGATATTTTCTTACTCTAGATGAATGTTTCCCAGTGTGGGTGCTAGCACCCCCTGCTAGCACCCCCTTGTTATGTTGAAAGAGGGCATCAGGAGATTTTATTTCATTTGTGGGGCAGGGAACAAACTTAATGGGGTAGTGGGTATTAATCTGTTTAGTTTCAATTTAGGCTACAAAAGGAAATTTCTGAAAGGTATCTAAAGCTATGGGAAGCTATCAAACTTTTCTTCATTGCTTTTCCAACATCCTATATGGTTGAAAGTGGTTTCAACACAGTTACACAGTTTCTTACTAAACAAAGAAACTGCCTGAAAATTATGAAATGAGGAGATCTATGATTACGTCTAAGCAGACTGAAACCTAGAGTAAGATCTTTAGCCAATAAGCACCAAAGTCAACCATCGCATTGAAAACATTGAGATAAGATATCAAATAAAATTTTATTTTAGTATTTTAGTCATTGGCATTTATAATAGAAATGAATATAATATTAAAATTATTTTTGCATTAATATGTAAGTGTTAACTTACTATGATAGATGAATTCAGTATAATCTTCAAAATTAAATTGACAAAAACAGTTTGTGCCCAAAATGACTGCTGTTTGATAAAAGGTTAGGAAACACTACTCTAGATACATCCATTGATTTTGCTGTAGCTATAGTACATGTGGTACCCCAACAGTTACACAAGTGGTAACAATATGAGAAAACATTACATGTGGAATGAAATACAAAGAAATTTTATCTACAGATGTTAGTTTAAAGTTATTTTCCTATAGGAATTTATTGTAGCATATCTTAATATATAAATGCATTCCAAATTAGTTTATTAGAGAATTTGCACTGCAATATATATTAAGTATAAATGCATTGCAAATTACTATAGCATAGCATTAAAAATTATTTATACATTAAATTTGTTTTACTATAGGAATATATTGCAATTATTTTAATATTTAAATGCATAAAACATATTTTACCCAAGAAATGAAGTGAAAATTATTTTAATATTTAAATGCGTTAAACTTATTTTATTCATGAAATGCATTGGGAAGTGCCTGAAAACCATACCACAGGTTGATGCTAGATTATACATGCACTCAACTGTAACTAAAATCATCTCAACATCTGCAACAGGGATTAGCTAGCAACCCCTAGCGAACGGTTGTTCTTGGAAACAAGCAGCAATTATTATTATTATTATTACTTGTCACTTCCAGTTAATATATATGTATAAAATGCAGGTAGACTATGGTGGTTCTTGGACGATCTTTGAGCTTTTTGAAGTCAGCCTTTTCAAAGTAAAACTCCATGGCTTTGTTAGCTGGGCATTCTGGATCCATTTGCAAAATATGTCCAAGAAGTTTCCATCTTGCTTTCAAAATGAACAAAGACAAATGAGATTCTTGACATCTACTGTACAAGTTCTTGTTGGAGATATATATTGAGTATTCATACAATACAAAAAAGAATATATAATCTTTATTTAATACATTGTAGAATAGCCATTATTCACTTCTATAACACCCAACCTCTTCTTGTAGTTCTCAATGATTTGCAAATTTTAGTTGGTATTTTGTTCTATTCTTCTTTGCATATGGTCTTCAGATCCAGGATGTTTGTTGGAGCTCTTGATTGGATTTGGATTTTCAAATAATTCCACAATTTCTTGATTGTGTTTAAATCTGGGGACTGACTTGGCCATTTCAGGATATTTACATTTTTCTCAGCAAGCCATTTCTTCATAGATTTTGTAGTGTGCTTCAGATCATTATCTTGTTGGAAGATCCAATCAGGAGGAAATTCAAGATTTTCAACCAAAATCATTAAATTTACTTCCAAAATATTTTTATATGCTGTGTCATTCATTCTATCATATATTACTGATATGTTTCCAGTACCTTTTGCAGAAAAACCTCACCAAACCATGATGCTGCAACCACCAAATTTCACTGTTGGAACAGTGTTCTTTTGTTTGAAGGCATCTTGCCTCCATACATGATTTCTAGAATTACGTCCAAACAACTCAATTTTGGTTTCGTCTGTCCATAATACGATTTCCCAACATGATTTTTCCTTATCCTTATGTTCACAAATAAATTTCATTCTAGCATCTCTGTGTCTTTTCAATAGTAGTGGAGTTTTGCCAGGAGAGTGTGACATTAGATTGTTACTTTGAATTTCATTGCTTATTGTCCGTTTAGTGACACAAATTCCTGATGAAAGCAAATCATCCTGCAATTCTTGACAGGTAAACATTGGATTTTGTTTAATTTGATGCATTAATTTTCTTGAAAATCTTGAAGAAATCTTCTGCGAAGCACCTGTACTACACTGCTTTTCAACAGTTTTGAGTTTTTTTATACCTTTCAATGAATGAACTAATGGTAGTAAATGGAATGTTCAGGTTGTCCGAGATTTTCCTGTAACTTTTACCTTCTTTCCAGAGAATCAGTTCTTTTTGCAAATTTCTCAATTCTTTACTTCTTGCCATGATGATAACCTTCTTGCATGAATATCAATTACAGAATGTTCTGTTTGTATTTTTAGGCTAAAAATAACCACTGATAACATTATTGGAACATTCTAGAATATTCCAGTTGAATAATCTAGAGTATTAAAACAATTTAAAAGTTGTAAAATCTGAAATATGCATTGTACAAATACTTTTTTCACCCATTAAAATGGATAAATAGGATTTATTTCTATTAAATCAAATTTCTTTGTTTTCTATGCATATTTAGTTATTATGCATCTGTGTACGGTTAATTATATGAAAAGTATACTTATTCATAAGTTGGAAATACAATAAATTAAAATTTTATATGTATGAATATTTGTCTCCTCCCTATGGTGTATATATATATATATATTTATAGGGAGAGGTGAATTCATGCTTTTCTCAAGGATATGAATACTAAGTGAATGTAAGCAGCCTTAGGTGCAATTTGAACTTTGTTTGCTATTTGCATTTTATCAGCTGAAAATGATACTACTGTGCATATAGCATATATGTATATATATAGAATTCAAGGAGAGGTGGATTCATGCCTTTCCATAGAGTATTAGTACTAAGTAAATGAAAGGCTCTACAACTGAAAAATTGAATTGCTTTAGCTGACTCTATTTTTCTGGCTGATAACTGTTATATTATCTGGCTCTTCCAAATATAGAATGCAGGGAGAAGTAGATTCGTGCCTTTCTCAAGTGTATTACTGCTAAATGAATATAGTCTCATCCAAAATTGAAAACTCAGTTTGCTGATTCCTTTTTCATTTATTGTTGAAAGCCATTATTCAAGCCAAGACGCACATGTGCATGCACGTGTGTTTTTTTGTGTGTATATGTATGTATGTGTGTGTGTGTGTGTGTGTGTATGGCTCTGTCTGGTTTTTAACTATATTTTCTTTCTTTCTTTCTTCAAGAAAAAAAAGCAAAAATTGCTAATTAATCTTATCTATGCTTGATTAGATCAGATTAAAGAAAAAAGTGATTATTTATTTTCAAGATTGCATTATTCAATTATATTTAATTAACTTAAATTTATCTTTTCTCCATTCTTTTTTTTGCCATAGCCAAGAAAAGATAATTACTGTTGTCAAAATATTCAAATAAGATATATTTAAAAATATGAGTTCTAATGAAAAGAAAATCCTTCACTTCTTTAACAGATTTTCAATTAGTTTGGTTTGTGGGTGTGAAGGAGAACTGAAAGTAAAGAGATCGGAGTGTTGAATAGGTCATCTTTGTTACCAGAGATTATTTTGATGTTTAAATAATTATACAAAACATGGAATGAAAAGAAAATGATCTCTTTTCTTTAGTAAGAAAATTACACATAGAATAGGCTGCACTAGGAGTAGTTTCATCAAACCACAAATTGTTACAAAACCAAAACATTAATTTAAAAACTTGAGTCATGTTCTTAAATGGCCTCATCAGATAGAAACTTTTATATGGATGTCATGCATAGTGCCAGACTCGTTCAGAAGTATCTAAACTGTCTGCTGCATACAACCACTTTCTCAGATCTGATGGTTAAAATGGCTTTGAGCAAATGAAACCTGTAGGTCTTAGTGAAGACCATCCTTCTTCAAACCTTGAGGGCTGGCACTGCAGAATTACAAAGAACTGGACCAAATAACAGAAACATTACTTGAGGACTTTTGACAACAGCAACAACTAGAATGGATATCACATGTAACTCAAAAAGAAAATAATGACATAATCAAGGTGTTGATATAACCTCAAACAAAAAAGTTAAGAAGAATGCTCCTACCAATACTTCAAGGAGTTTTGCCAGGAGAGTGAAAAAAGACTTGAAAAACCTATATCCCTAAAAAATTGTTTTAAGAGAAAGATTATATAAATTTCAAACAATAGTGGTAATAGCTGCTTAGTCAATGAACATCAAATGTTTCCTTATCGGGAAATGGCAAATATTACCATTACCATTACTATTCTCCAACCAGAATTATTTTTAATATCAACACTTAAATTATCAATAATATTAGATTCAGGATTACATATTTTAGGACCAATCAGAGACAAGCATAAAAAAGTACCTGCTGCCTTGTCATGAAGTCCTGAAATTTAACATATTATAAAACTAAAATTGTCAATATTTCAGGATTTGGATTATTAGACCACTAGACTGAAGATTGAGAGATTAAAAAAAAATTGTCATAAATCTTAGAAGAAATGAAATTAGAATAAAGGAATTTTCTCATCTCAGAAAAGGCAGAAATATAGTGACTGTTGCAACTTAGCTAAGGTTTCAGCAGTAGAAACGGTAGAAAAGAAAAGCCTTGGTGAATGCAGTCAAGCATGACAAGCAACAGCAGTCTCATCAGCAGGCAAATTAGGTTTAAGGCCTCCAGTTATAAACTCAAGATTGTCCCACAAGACAATACCCAAGTGAATGAAAGCATTGGTTGATGAATTTCATACATTGTAATTCCGAGTTCAATCCCTGCACTGGGTAAATTTGGACTCAGTAAAAAAGAGGCAAGCAAGTACTGAGCAGTACTAAAAATAAGAACTAGATGAGGTATTCTTGGATATGATCAGCAGAATGAGAACAAATAGATTAAATAAAGTGTTCAGTTTGTAATTCAGTTCAACAAGCACTTGATGAATCCCATAGGGTGAAATGGCTGAAATGTTATGAGAATAACAACAATGTTGAGGTCGATAGTCTACATTTAAATAATAAGGACAATAGTTTGAATAAATTAGAGCATAAGAATGATAATTTCTCATCTCAGATAGAGATTATATTCTGTTGCCTTTTAGACTTATGGATTTGTTTTATTGAATTTCTTAATCTGCACTATCTATATACAAAATTATATAATTTTTGTTAGTCTGTCTATCACACTCTCTAAAATAGGCATACATTGACCGATCAAAACCAAATTTTGAGAAGTGCAAACTGGTAGTGGGATACAAAGTACAGTATTAAATTTTCCTTTATATAACCTTAAATAAGCTACCTAAACTAGCTGAAATCATTTGTTTTTGAATGAAAACAACTTGATTTTGACTACTTTTTATGTATTTTAATAACTTTGCAAACACCAACTTTTTTAAAATAAGAATCCAGTTTCCAGTTCACCCTGCATTTGTGAGAACTATAAACAAATCACAATGCCAAATGCTTCAAAAAGTTGGAATTTGACTCCAGAAATAAATATTTATGCATGATCAGTTGTTGTATGTTGCATGCTCAAGAGTAAGAAATTCTAAGAATTTATTCTTGGATGCTAAAAAGGAAAAAATAAATTTTGTTAAAAAATATTGTTTACCATGAAGTCCTATAAAATTAAATTAAATTAAATTAAAGAAATTATTAAACCATGGAATAGGGTTTTGTCAAAGTATTTTTCCAAACAAATCAGATTATTCAAATTTTAATTTGATTTGTGAAATTATTCAATTTCAATTTGGTTTGTGAAATTGAATGAAACATAAAGTTTATAAATCTTGACAAAAATGTCAATGATAACTTCAACAATACTAAATACTACAGTGTGTTGCAAAAATATTATAGTTTGTTGAATTCTCTATGAATCTGAGAGAAAATATTATTACAATGTGTTTATTCATTCAGCTTAGCATCCTCATCTTTGTTGTTTTAATAGAATATTTCTGTTGATATGTTCCCAACTTGCTTCATCTGAATTTTGCAGTTGGGAATTTTTAAAGAATTTTCATTGGAACTTTTTATTTTATTTGGCAAGCTATGTTTTTCTCATTTCACACTTTCTGGCAAAGGACATTATTCTTTCACTCGATTTTAAACTTGGTACTACCAATTTTTTTTATCTTTATGATGCCTGAGAATTCTAGCAATGTTTCCTCCTGGAAATAAATTTATAAATTTCAAGGGAACATGTGAAAATTATTTCTTGTAGCTTGGTGGATATAAACATGTCTCCTGTTACTAATGAGTTCAATCCTTATTGGGTACCAAACTATTGTAACCTTTAACTAGACAAGTGGAAGCTAAGTGAACAATCTAGATTACCTGCAATAGAGGTAAGTAGATGAGTTTCATATGCCAGTTAGATCCTCTTTGGGAACCCTATTAATGTAAATTTTAACTAGATGAGTCAAACCTAAACATCTAGTGCACTTACAATATAGGTCAGTGGTCACCAAACTTTTTTCTCTGGGATGCATTTTCAGAATTTTCTGTGATAAAAAGTACATTTAAAAATAAAAAAAAAACAGAGACAGACGGTTAAAGGGAGATAACCGTGGATTCAAAGTTAGAACACTATCATTGATGACTCTTCTCCAATTTGCAGACCTAGTTGCTATATTCTTAATACTTGATATAATGCAAAAATATCTCTAAGATAAAATCAGTCAATAATTATTTATACTCAGACTCATGCATACAATTACACATAATCCATTATAATATCTTAAATTTTGAAGTCATATTTATTTTTGGTATATGAACTTTTTGAAACTGTTTCTAAATCTTTGATTGTCTTTCAATCATTCTGCCTCATCTGCTATCCTCTTTCTGCTACATTTATAAGGTGTGCTGCATCTATAAGGTACACTGCTCCATTTGGGAACTAGTGCCATAGGTAATGCTGGTATATTAGTCTTTCAAGACCTTGATTGAAATCATAATTGGTTAACCTATCATTGTAACCTTTAACCAGACTAACTCATACTAAGTCAAACATCTTGTGTGCCTGTCATTTAGGTAATGCAAAAAGATTAATCTCTGAAGACATAGGTAAGAAGGTAAATCTTCATTGGGTACTATACTATTGTAACTTTGAATTAATTTGGGTGAAACTACATTTGGATATTTGTTTAAAACTTCATGTTTGCCAATCCCTTTTAAAAAAAAGGAGCAGTTGAATTTTCCTTCTGATATCAGTGAAAGGTAGAAAGAATGCAGCCTTTTTCTGGTGTAAATAATTTAATAAAAAGTTAATT
Source organism: Acanthosepion lycidas (assembly GCA_963932145.1). Classification (NCBI taxonomy): domain Eukaryota; kingdom Metazoa; phylum Mollusca; class Cephalopoda; order Sepiida; family Sepiidae; genus Acanthosepion; species Acanthosepion lycidas. Next base: position 78,161,396 of record OZ010583.1, on the reverse strand, counting down.
AAGACTCAATTTAATGAGTTCAATTAATAAATTTAGCTAGCATTAAAATTGACAAAAAGAAGACAGATTTTAATTAAAAGAATTGTGTGTTTTTATGCAATTAAACTTATTGCCTTGGTAATATCATTAGGTCATTGAATGAAATAAATCACTGATGTAGAGTTATTTTCTAACAACTAAAATGTTTTTATTTTGTGTACATCTTTAGATGCAGTCAAAAAATATTGTGTGGCTCCCTAGAAAATGGCCAAAAGGATAAATATATTCCATAATGTTTGGTATTTCATTACTCTGAAGGCTAAAACAAAGTGCAAGACAAATTCTTCTTTTTTGGAATGTTGGTGTTGACATGACAGATTACATGCTTTCTCATAGAAACTGCCACTAAAGTCAGCACAGCATAGTTTCAGTATAAACCACAGGTGGGTCCTGTAGGTGTTGAACATATCCAAATGTGCCTGAGTCAGGTGGATTTTGAAAATGAAAGTAATCAGTCATTTATATATATGTTGACTGAAATTATTGGATCAAGGTTAGTTCCTTTAATTTACACAGAATAATGTTGCAATTTTAATGGCTCCAAAATGAAACTGCTCTCACTTAATTTTCTTAAAGAATCTTTTTTGCCTTTCATCAGCATGACTGATGCTAATCTCCAGGAGAGCAACTTATTGCATTTTCTTGATCTCATGTTTTCCACTGACATGAAGTGTAAAGGTTATATTGAATCAATTTCTCAGTTTGATGTTAGGAAAGTTGTTTCACTGTATCATGCTAGACTATTTTTCTTGCCAGAATCTATCTTGTGTAAGTCATTCATTGATGCATCAAATATTGCTGCTACTTCTAGTCTGTTGCTTCTGCTTTATATCTAGAGATTCTTGATAAAATCCAAAGAAGGATCTGCATTGTTATTGATCCTGATCTAGCATGTTGGCTTTAGTCCCTTCCCCATTGCCATAATATAGTTTCATTTTGCCTCTTCTAGAAATATTTTCATGGTAATTGTTCTTTATGGTAACTTAATTTCATGAATTTAAGTACAGCATGAGATTGGTTTCTTGCTTTCCAATCAACTAAGGTCTTCAAAAATTTAAATGCAATGTCAGTCATCATCATCTGTCTCTTTGAATCCTGTTCTTTTATTGTCGTCTTTGTTTCTTTCATTCTCAGTAACCCCTTGCATCTTAGTGGCTTTTATCACCTTGCTTTGTGTGAAATGATTTTTAAATCTTTTAGGCTTGGGTAGTTATAAATGTTAGGTGAATGTATATGCAAGAGTGACCTTCTACAATGTATATTAAACAAGTTACAATAAAATGAAAACTGCTATGTTCAAAATTAATTGCATGAGAAAAGTATAAACATGAAAAGGATATGTTAATGTATGAATAATGATTTGCACAATTTACATTGTTCAGACAATTGTCCTCATCTTTGTTGCTGTATTCATGATGTTTTGGCCTTCTTCAAGTCATTGGAATTTCAAACCGAACCCTTTATTTTGTCCATCGGGGGTAGATTGTTCTAGTTCCACATGCCACACTTCTTCTGGATGTTTCAGTATCAGTTATCTCCCTTTAACTCAACTCTCCCAGTTTTTTGTTCACCTCAGCTGTAGCCAGATATTAAACTCACAACACTTTGGGTGAAGTTACTGGATTCAACCAGTGTTTTTATCCAGTGGACAATGTGTCCTTGAGGGTGAAATAAAGGGCTTGGTTCTAAATTCCAATTACCTGAAGAAGCCAGGAGCATAGATCATTTGAAACATCATGAATATGACAACACAGATGAGAACAACTGTCCAAACAATGTAAATAGTGTAAATAATTACAATACCTCATCTCAGAAATATAGACAGATATAAATAATGAATATTAAATAATAACTTTTAATATATAAAATCTTTACATATTTCCAGAAGAATCTAAGTTTGTTGATTTCAATTACACTTATCTGCCATGTCATGATATATAGAATACTTTTTTCTAAACATCATTGTAAATTTCAAAAGAAAAATTACTATTGCAAATAAAACTGGATGTGGTAGGAGGGAAAATCTGTTAGACAGAGCAAAGTGTAATCTTCTAAAAACTGATGAAAAGAACTTAAATATTACAATTAAGGGGATCAAAAATAATTCAGAAGCTTCTGTGGGGAAAGTGAGAAGAATTACTATTACTTAAGAGTTCCTGTACTGAGCAGGTCTATAAATAGGACAGTCTTGTAAATCCCATTTTCTAAAGCTTGGTCATTTGAAATCCCATTTAGCATTTGCAAATGAACATGTTGATAAATCTGTCTTGTTCTGTGGGAATAAATTGTGGCAGGTTGGGAGGTGGGTGGATTTGAAATTTGGTCTCATAAAAATGTTCGTCCACAAAGAAAAGAAAAATAAAATAAAACAGATAATGTGTAAATCCAAAATTTTATAATTCAGAAATCATTGTATTTACAAAAAGATATTTTTTTTTCATTTTTCAGTCCTGTTTCTGATGGTTTTCATATGACAAAAACTAGGCCAAACACAGGAAGATTTCTTAATGACTTCTCTTAATACTTTGATTGGGATTGCTACTTTATTTCATGGACTAATTACTTGGTATGTTGTCCTTTTATTCATATACTAGCTTAAAAGCCATAATCTGTTCAGACTTTTAAGGTAGCTCCTGTGGAGAGCTAATTGAACCTCCAGCTCAAAACTACAGGGACCTCTGATTCAGCTTAGAAAACAGCAATAATAATTTTGAAGAAATAACTTTAAATTCCTCAATTCACTCCATGGAACTTCAAAAGCTCACTTTAACTCTGATCCAGGCTATAAATCCAATTTCGGACAAAAGACCAATTTGGGCCATGTGTGTTACTTGAAGATTATACAATTTCTAATAACTATACATGCTTAAAGTTGAAACTTTGCAAATTCATAATTTGATTCTATCTTGCTCCGTAAATTGTAAGTTAATTAAATCTTATTTTAATTTCATATTCACTCAGTTGGGATATCGTATCTTATTAATAATTTTAAATAAAAAGAGATTTTTTTTATTTTGTCTGAAACTGATTAATTAATAGAATATTTTCTAATAAAGTGTATGCTATAATTTGAAACTGTAATTTGTTCATTTTATCAAATCTTGATTTGTATAGGTTTTTAAAGTTTTTCTTCACAGACATGCTACAGAACTAAGGTCAGTTGAGCGAGAACTAAAACTTTTGAGTCATAATGACAAAAGATTTGTTTGGAGGTACCAAAGGTGAAGTTTTTAGTCCAAAGAATACCATTTCTACAACAAAACATTTAGGAGAGGGTATTGTGTTTTGTTGATGTTTCTTGGCAAAAAAAAACAGGAAGTTTGGTAAGAATTAATGGTGTAAGAAAAAAAAAAGAAGATTATTGTGAAATCTATTAGAAAATGTCTGTTAGAAATCAGAAGTGGCAGCATTGTTGGAATTTTATTTATGAAAATGATCCAAAAAATAATTTTAAATTGGACCAGAAATATCTTTTGGACAAGAATATAAATGTTTTACCATCTGCTTTTCAGATCCTCCACCAGAATTAAGGCTAAAAAAAGGATGTACAATTTACTATTAATCTTTTCATGCCATTAATTTGATGCATGCAACTGTTTTTTCTTAGTTTACAATTTTTAAAAACTAAATATGAAAAATGTGGACTACTGTCCTCATATTTGCTGTTATTATCACAATGTTTCAGCCATTGTGCCCTCGGGTCTTCATCAGATGTATATCAATCCAGGTAACCTACAGTGAGTTTTGAATTGAGTCATTTACTTAATCTAAGGGGATAGATTCTCATTCCACATATAAATAGTGTGAATAATAATGATAACTCTTTATCCAAGAAATTCAAACAGTAAATATAAAAAGGTTTTATTTATATATTTATTAACAACATACCCTTAGCTGAATTTTTTCTTTTTGAGAAAATCTTTACATTTTAATTATCATTGTTATTATTTAAAATAAATTTTAAAATAATCATAATTTATTTCAGTCAGACCAGAGCAATATATATATATATATATATATATATATATATATATATATATATATAAGTGAACATTGAAGTCAACACTCAGAGCCTCTGAGTGTTGACTTCAATGTTCACTTTTATATTTATATTTACATACGCTCTATCTCTGATATTGAGCAATTTATCCTATAAATATAGCACACCCTAAAACTATATTTCTACATATATACACACACACACACACACACACACACACACACATATATATATATATATATATATATATATATATATATAATAAAATATGATAAAAAGGCTTAAACACTAATATTCCATGGTCATAATTTATTCCATTGGAATCATAATATGATCTAATTCATCAGACCTACAAATTCAAAAAGAATGTGTTTTTGAACATAGAAATATAGGTCCTTGCTAGATTAGATAATCATTATATTTGTTTTTTTATATGTTTATATTTGATTTGTAACCTGTAGTCGATATTAATTTTGTCAAATTTTCTTAATTACACAGTGGCCCTTTTATAAATGCTCTTCAGTTTTAGTTCCCTCCCACCCCATCTCTCTCCCCCATCACTTTTTTTTTCTTTTTTTTTCCTCTCCCTCTCTCATCTTCTGATCTTTAAGATTAGATCGTCTATTGTGTGTGTATGTCACCACAAAATGTATCCTTTCTGGTTACATCTTTAATGTATTAGACATCCGACAACATTCATATTTCTCTCACTTAAATCGTCTTTGACTCCCCTCTTTAAAACTTCTCTCTGTTAAATTTTAATCCCCACCTTCACCTTTAGACCTTCCTGTTCTTCTCTCATCTGTTACCCCTCCCTATAGTTTTCATTTACTCTAACATTCGTCCCACACTCTCATACATTCACTCTCACTAAATTTTATTTTTTATTCCCGGAGTTGTTTTTTCTGTTTTCTTTTTGAATTTGTAGGTCTGATGAATTGGATCGTATTTACGATTCCAATGGAATAAATTATGACCATGGAATATTAGTGTTTAAGCCTTTTTATTATATCCTTACCCTGTCCTGGACATTGAGGTCTACCTGGATTCTATCCAGGTAGAACTCAATTCTATTGGAATTATTTTTTATACAAATATATATATATATATATATATATATATGTGTGTATGTATGTATGTATGTATGTATATATATTTATATATTTTAGATATATGATTGCATATGTATGTGTATATTTACCACTAATATTATCTATTTCTCTCTCTCTCTCTCTCTCTCTATATATATATATATATATATATATATATATATATATATATATATATATATATATATTCCATATACTTATTTTAGTGTGGCCCAAGATCAAATCTAGGAAAATGTATCTGGGAAAATTGTGTTGTATTAATTTTGCATATGCTGAGAACTTGCCTGCTTTGAAAATCAGCATTTGAAATCTTGACCTTTTATCTGGGCTTGAGCATTGACCTCTGGAACATGTTGGAAATATACCATTAGTCAAGCTATAATCTGCCATAAGTTCATATTAATGGTATACTGTGAGGTCACTACACATGAAAGTTTGACCATGTTTAAATAAAGGGTAAAATGAATTAAAATATAGACACAAAAGAAGCAACAGAAAAAAAAATCAGAGTATTGAGAAGCGCAGTTAGTCAAGTGAGTACCGTTTGTGATACATGCTTGGGCGATCATGTCTTTTTCGATTCATGACTTACTAGACAGCGATTTTCATGCAGTAGGTTGCACATTCCATTCTGTGGTAGACTGGTTGCTAACTAAAGCTGTAGGAACCAGTCTGCCCTGCTATTTACCTATAGCTGGAAGGTGAAGAGATTTCACAAATACCTTTTTCAAAGGTATTTGTGCATAAGTGAATGCTATGAACCCAATTGGAATTTGAACTTGGCTTTCCAATTTCTCATTCTGAGCCAATACCCATTACACCACAATGCACAATTGAGAAACGTAAGTTTGTTAAAAAGTAGGTATTTAGTATTGACTAATCTGGCACAAGGCTATTATCAATCAGCACTGAATAAAGCTTGCTTCATGAGCTGCAGTTTGTAATCTCTGTTTTATAATGTTTACCAAGATACTTAGCTTTTCATACTAAAGTTCATCCATTACAAAGCTTGAGATAGAGTTAAAATGCTGAGGTTATGATGAATGCTAAAGATAAAAAATGCTAAGGTCATGATGAATGCTAAAGATAAAAAATGCTAAGGTCATGATGAATGCTAAAGATAAAAATGCTAAGGTTATGATGAATGCTAAAGATAAAAATGCTAAGGTCATGATGAATGCTAAAGATAAAAATGCTAAGGTCATGATGAATGCTAAAGATAAAAATGCTAAGGTTATGAAGAATGCTAAAGATAAAAATGCTACGGTCATGATGAATGCTGAAGATAAAAATACTAAGGTTATGATGAATGCTAAAGATAAAAAATGCTAAGGTTATGATGAATGCTAAAGACAAAAAATGCTAAGGTTATGATGAATGCTAAAAATAAAAAATGCTTATGTTATGATGAATGCTAAAGATAAAAATGCTAAGGTCATGATGAATGAGGTGTGTTATATGAATCAAAAAGGACATGGTAGGAAATAAAAATGATGAGGATAAGGAGGATAGATAATGACTTGAGGGAGGTTAGTCTACTTAAAGTTTAAAAATGTGGGAACCTGGTAATTCATATTCTGTGAAAGTTGCACAGTCTTTTTCTGTCTTCAGGATATTGCAACCATGTGCTCTTCTCAACTTCATGCCTTTTGTTGCTCTCAGTCATTTCTTTTCATAGAAACTTGCCTCTATCCCTATTTGTGCCAATTGTACTTTCATCCATTTACCCAAGCTTGTTGATTTCCTCTGCTTAAACTTACTTATGCACCCTGTTAGATTTTCTAAGCCTTCTTTCCTGATTATGTGCTCCCAAAATATAAGTTGTTTCTTTTTGATTGTTATGAGCAGTTCTGAATTTCCCAAAAGCTTCCTTGATTCTGTGGTACCCTAGAAAAGGTTACTAAATGAGGAAATAATCAAAAGAAAGGTTGAGAATGAAATGGTAATCTTTATAACATTAACAAAATACAATACTTGCCAGTGGCGTGAAGTAGGTAAACCACTGTTTGTGGTGAACTACTTAGACAGAATATTACCCACACTTACAATAGTGTCCAATGTATTTATGAGGATTTGGACATACCCATTAGTATCTATAGGTATGGGTATATAACAATTTTCACATACTTTTTACATCTCTCTCCCTTTTCATTAGTGCCATTAACTCCTGTGGAGTATAAGGCCATACTAGGTGTCGCTGGTGTAGGTTTTGTAGTAAGAAGATTTTTACAAGGTGGACTTGCCAGCCCCATGCCCAAACATGTTTGAATTATCCTTCTATTAGACTAGTTGCCAGCCAAGGATAGAAAGCCCAGACTGCTCTGCTATTTAAGCTATATCTGGGCAGAAAAGAGATGTATTCATACTTTTGCCAAGGAAATTTATGCGAAAGTGAATGCAACAGAGTATGCTAGAATTTGAACTTGGCATGCTAATGACAACCATTACACAGTGTACATGCACATTCTTTACATTTTAATCTTAAAATTTGTCAGTAGAAATAAATAGTAAGTATTACTCTTGTACACTGCTCTGGGGAGAATAGGGCTACAACCTCACCATACTAGGTGTTACTGCTTAGAGGATACTGTTATGAAGTGTAATTTCCTTTGTATTTTATCAATCCAGTAGTAGTTATTTATCTCGCATACTGCACATTTATATAGTCTATGCCTAGCTATGATAATTAGGCAATCACTTACATATCACTACACATATATTAAACAAATAAAAAAAAAGACCCAAACTCCATCTCTTTTTTTGTGCACTTCAACCATAGGATGTTGCCATGAAATGATGAGACATTTTCTCACCAGTGTTATACTCTGCTTCAAATAAGATCTCTTTCTGATTCATTCCATATCAAAACCTGTTGCATGGATAGAAAAGCAAAATTAAAAATTAAAAAAAAATCACTCTCTGTATAGGGTCTCCAAACACTGCATCTGGCCCACAAAAAATATATCATCAAATATCCAAAAATATAAAATAAAATGTAAATGTCAGAGCTAATCATAATTGTTGCTGCTAAAACAAATGCATGACAAAAAATGCTGAGTCAGTTATCCACCTTGAATGTTTAAAAGGACCCACTTCTGTCTGCCTACTGCTTTGAGTGTCACAATACTCAAAGCAGTAAGCAGGCAGTCACAGAATTCACTAGTGGTTTCCTGGTTAATTGACCCGACAAAAGCTTCAATGCCAGTCTTGTACACAACCAACTCCCCCATGTTGCAGGTTGCTTCCCTTGCCCACAAAGAGACATTCTGCTGTGATCCATTATACCATTATATAATTTTTATTTTAACATATATTGTCATTTTTTACTTGTGCATCACCAGCAATTTTGTTGTTTTTATTTGTTACTCTTGCAATCATACATGATTTATAATACCAGAGAAACTTCTTTATCCAGATGAACCAGCTCCTTACATTTAACCAAACCATGTAGCACATCATAGACACACTACAGCTAATTACATTAAATATAGTTTTCTCTTCTTTTCTGAACTATATTGTTTTGTATAAAAATATATAAAAAAACTGTTTCTTTTGAAAATATTAGGAAATTCAACTGAATTACAAATGGTAACCCTAGCAGTTACAGCATACACACCTTTTAAGTAAAAACAAAACAAAAAAATAGCCCCAAAAACAAGCAAAAATATCTGCAATAGATACAACATGTCATCTTGTCCAGTAACATAAAGTTAAATCTTATAAAAAATAAAAAGAATAAAGACACTTTAAAAATGTCAACCACCGTTTACACACCGTAGAAATAACAAGTTTGCTGACCTTCCAAGCAACATAAACAGTTCTAAAAATATTGATGTTCAAGAAAGATTTTTTGCTCTTTCTTTACAGAAGAGTTACCTTTGACATTTACTGTTTTTTAATTGGCTAGTTCACAGATTTCTGTAGAGAAGTTGAGTAAACTCCCTCTATTCACTTTCCTGACATTTTTTTAATTTTTTCTTTTCTTTTGTTTCTTTAACTACAAATTACAAATCCACTCTTTTACATTTTCTCTTTCACCAATTGCTTAAATCTCTCCTACCCAGACTAAGTTTGCCATTTCTCTTGGCTGTTCTCATCCGACCCACTGAGAGTTCCTGCTTTACAAACTCCTTCCCTAAAACAAACTTAAAGATTCATTCAACCCATTCTCTAAGTCTTTTATCCATGATTTAATACATTTTCTTTTTCATAATTTGCTTTATCTGAACTCAGATTCTATTGTACAGCATAAAAGACAAGAAACGATTTGTTATTTAGAAGAAAAAATCTGTCTAGACATTGTAGAATAAGCTGAAGGAGACACATTTCTTTGTAACTCTTCTTTAAAAAAATTAAAGCAAAAAATAAAACTGTATCTCGGGAAATAATGCACTTTCTGCATTTTATGTGTAGAGGTGTTTGTGGCGGCAGGGGAATTTGAAGATTTAATGATTAGGAAACTTAAACAAGAACTGTGAAAAAGTTTGTCAGTTTCTAATGAAAATTTTCAATAATTTTTATTTGTAAGAAAACTTGATTATTTCAGAAATTTTATTGGCAGAAACAGTACATAATCTAGAAAAAAAAACTTGTTCTTTCTCCTTTTTTCTGATTTTAAATCTCTTAACTAACGGATTAGTTTACACACAAACACACACACACACACACACACACACACACACACACATATATATATATATATATATATATATATATATATATATATATATATATATATAGATACATAGATAGATAGAAATAGAGAGAGAGATAGAGATAGATAGATAGATAGATAGATAGATAGATAGATAGATAGATAGATTAATCTCAATAAAATTTGCCACTTAGTTGATTGATATTATATTCAGCACCTTGAGTAAAGGGGTTTGTAAATTAACCCTTTTGTAATTGTTCAGTTCACTTGTCAGGAGTTTTCAGGAATTATCTATCTATCTATCTATTCACCTTCCTGACAATTTTTTTTAGATAGATAGATAGATAGATAGATAGATAGATAGATATTTAATTATCATAATCATTTGTATATAAATCATTAGGGGGTATAAGATGCAGTCAAGAAAAACAGAAAAAAAATTATCTTCATGTAGAAAATGCAACCAAATTTCAGAGCAAAGAAAATGACCAAAACTTGTGACAAAGGAAGAGAGAAAAGGAAAAAAAAAAGTTTTTATATTTTGTTTACTTTTTTGTGATTCCTAAGAATTATGAAAACCTGATAATGATTTTGAGCTAGAGTATCCCAAAATACATTGGGAAAATAATATTGAACAAATATTTTGTTTGGTTTAAATTTTTTGTAACAATTTGAGATATTTCTTATGAAATTATATGTTTAGTTCTCTAAAGGACTGTTTGTGAGGAATTTGGGCCATTTTTCTGTGCTCATAAGCATCTAAATTCTGAGAGTTGAAGGTTGTCTTTGTTGAACTGACTTTATTGTTGAATCCGTAGAATTGATTGAATTCTTGTCAGGTTGGGCTACAGATCTATGTAGTAGAGGGTATCATTGACAAGATTGATGTTGTCATTCTTGATTTCTTGGGGTATCTCTGTTGACCCATGTTTCTATATGAATTTCTCATATAGGATGTCAACTTTGGTTCTTGAAGGCTTTGACAATGATAGTAGTGTCCAACTCTTCCCAGGTGTTGACGATCCATTTGCAAATGTCAAAGCTCTGGTTTTCTCATTCTGCCTGCTGGTGTGTAGGTGTGATTTATTTCCCTCTCTTGCAATAAACCATTAGATAAATATTATCTCTCCAGTAAAACAAATAAATTCAATTTGAACTGATTTTGTCTGGTTTGAACCCTGGGAAAAATGGGATTGTGCTGAAGTAAAAATGCAGTAGACATTTGGACATGATTTTGCATGAAAAAATCTGTATCTTATACACATAGGATTATGGTTTAGTAATAAAATAAAATAATTCACTTAAATTATGAATCTATAATTGGAGTTTCAGGGATTTTTTTTTACATTGACTGGACTATTGTCCTCATCTTTGTTGCCATATTTATTACAATGTTTTGGCCATTGTATGCTCCAGCCTTCTTCACGCGGTTGGAATGTTAAACTGAACCCTTTATTTTGCTCACTGGGGTAGACTGTTCTAGTTTCATGTTTAATGGGTATCAGTTATCTCCTGTTAATTCCTATCTCCAAGATCTCTATTGCCTTAACCGGGCATTGAACTCACACTCTTTGGTTCCTGTCACAGGATCTAACCAACGCCTTTATCCACTGTGCCATGTGTCCTTGAGAATTCATCTGTGTATGAATTTCTGGGTATTATAAACCTAATGTCTTCAGCAACCATTTTTTACTAGTGCTCATAAATATGGACAATCCAGTAAAAGTTTATTAATTTATAGATTGTATTTTCTCATTTTGTTCTTAAAAGAAAAGAAATTATTTATAATAATATAAATTATTTACACTATTTCCATGAAGTTTATTGACCTCATTTTTGTTGTTGTTATCACACCATTTTGGCCATTGTACTCTCTGGCCTTCATCAGGCATATGTTGAGCTGGTTAACCTACAAAAAATTCCAAACTGAACCCTCCATTTAATCTATGGGAATAGACTGTTCTTGTTCCTCTGTGGATGTCTAGAGATATCTCATCTAGTTCTTATTCTTAGTATTTTTCAACAACAAAAATGAGGACAATAATCCACATGTAAATAATGTAAATAATAATAATTCTTCATCCTAGAAATTCAGACAGAAGTGATGTAAATTGTTTAAATAACTTGAGAGATTGTGTGTAAAATAAAGTTTTGAATTCATTCAAAGTTCCATTTGAACATCTTCTTCCCATGAACTGCTACTTTATGGAACTGACTCCCAAGAGGATGTCTGCCTTATAATAATTTTAACTTGTCCAAGTCTAGTTAACCTGTCTGTTATCTTCCTCACATATCCCCATAAACTTGGCCTAGGATTATGGTATTAGTAATATAGTTTATTAATTTATAGATTGTATTTTCTCATTTTTTTTCTTAAAAGAAAAGAAATTATTTATAATAATATAAATTATTTACACTATTTCCATGAAGATTATTGACCTCATTTTGGTTGTTGTTATCACACCATTTTGGCCATTGTATTCTCTGGCCATCATCAGGCATATGTTGATCTGGTTAACTCTGCACATGCCTGAGTGACTCCTGAGCCTTATACAAGGTGAACATTATCCTGTATATATGTATATATTTTTATTTATTTTGTTTAAATAATATTTTTGATGGATACTCATATTCAAGTAGAAGCTCTGTTTTTAATTAAACATTATTTTTTGTCCAGCCTGAATATTTGAGAAATCTTGTCAGAAAGGAGGATGCATATTTTTTTGACAAGATTTCTTGAATATGAGTATCCATCAAAAATAACATTTAAACAAAATAAATTAAAAATATATCGGATTTAATCTATTTTGTAAATATATATATGTGTGTGTGTGTTTAAAATAGGATATAGAATCACGACAAAGTTTTTAAGGAATTTGATAAATGGAGACTGTTTCACTGAAACTAGATTTTATTACGTGTTTTGCCTTTCAAGGTTTCATCAGATACAAAAACAAAATACACACAAATACATGCACACACATTTCTTCCTTTTGTTTTGAGATCTGATAAAGCCTTGAAAGTTGAAATGCATAATCAAATCTAGTTTCATTGAAATGTTTTCCATATATATATATATATATATATATACAGACATTAATATATTTATAAAACAAAGACTGCATTTCTCCAAAAAATGATCAATCTGAGCAATTTTGGAAGATATCTTTTTAAAGCAAGTAGTCTTTGTAAATATTGTGTTTCACATAAAAAATACAGCAATAATAATAAATAAAATAAATTAGACTTGTTCAATTATCTTGTCTCTACTCTGAGTTTTGTTCAATTAGAGTCAATCTTCAAGAGACTTGATGATAAAATTTGTGATCAAGTCATTTGAAGTGTACATTTTTTCAGCAATACTCAGAGTAGAGACAAGTTAACTAGACAAACTTAATTCTATATATATATATATATATATATATATTTCTTAATGGATTTATTTTTAATCCAATTTTGATGATTTCATACATTATTTTAGTGGATATCTGTATTTGAAATAGATGCCACATTTTAGATTTAATTCACAAAGTTTAAAATAAAAAAAAATGGGGCATCCATTTCAAATACCTGTATCCACTAAAAATAGCATTTGAAGTAATATAAATACACACATATAACCAAAACAAACCAGGCTATTAGTAAAACATAAAAAACAACCCTATCAACCCTTTTACTGCCAAAGGAAAAACATGAAAAGATGAAAGAAAATAAAAAAAACAAGAATAAAAAAATATATCAAGAAAAATGATAAATGAAAGGAAAGAAAACACAAAATGAAAAAAAGACAGACATGCAAAAACCTAAAGTGCTCAATACCTTCACATTTTAGACAAAGATAGAACAGTAATAATAACATATCAAACAGGATTCAGAGACTCAAATCCAAATTGTTACTCTGAGTTACATGCTAAGTAATCATCAAATAACACAAAATGAGATTTGTTAGTGTGTGTGTGTGTGTGTGTGTATATATATATATATATGATTTGTTAGTGTGCATATATATATATATATATATATATATATATATATATATATATATATATATATATATGTGTGTGTGTGTGTGTGTGTTATTGTATATATATATATATATATATATATATATACAATAGTACACACACATATATGTATATGTATATATATATATATATATGAGGGGATGCAGAAAAGCTTTTGCTTGAGAAACTTTCAGCATCTCTTTCTATATACAGGCTTTGCCAATTATTTGAGAATGCAAATTTCACAGGCAATGAATGGAAGATAACTTTATGTAATGTTATGTACCAAATTTTAACATTCTCATTCCTTTCTTAGGTGTATCAAGGGCCTTAACATGGCAGATTCTAATCTGACATGTGAAATGTAATATTATACTATGCTCATGTCATCAGGTGTCAACTGCAGTGACTTTTAAACAGCTACATTCTTAAAATTCGGCAAGCCCTTGATGTTTAAGGTCAAGAACAACCTGGATGCCTCTGTCAGAGAGAGGTCATTCATGGCTTAAAGGAAGAAACATTGTAAGTGATCAGATGTTGTAATGATGATCAAGTGTTTGTCCAATACGTTTAGAACATCATCAATTTTGAACTCAGCAAGCAATTTGAGGAGGGTCATCTCCAAACAGCTCAAGGTTGCTGAGTTCTCTATCAGACATGTGGTGCACAAGGACATTATGTACAAGTTCTATGTGATGAGCAGAAGGAATTTCATATATAACAGGCTCCAGGAGAACTGTGATATGACTGAAATGTTTGTTGAACAAGTTCAAGCACCCTGAAGAGCTTGTTATTTTTGGTTCTTTAATAATTAGAAGAATTTCAACCAAAACCTGGTGCACAGGATAATCAGTGGATAATTCTGTTCAAACACTTTGGAAGTAACCAGAGTGACACACACCAAGTTCTCACCATCTGTGATGACCGTTGTTTCTGTGTTCAATGAGGGCCACGTCATGTCACTCCCACTTCTAGTAGTGCCTCATATATCAATCTCATCACCTACTGTGAGGTGCTAGACTCGACAGTCAAACCTTGGATCAAGGTGAGTGGCTCAAGGGGATCACACATATTCCCCAAATACTCAAGAGTAGCTGTTTGTGAATTTCCATGATTGTGTCATCCCTAGTCCCCAACATGTGGTCTTCTAACTCTCCTGATTAAAATTCCCTGGACTAACAGATTTTGGATATTATTGATAATGAGAAAAGAAAAATGAAATTACCAAAATCTTATCAAGGACGCAAAAAATGGTTGATAAAAATATAAAATAAAATGTGATAAAGAAGAAAGAATCTGAAGAAATAATGATATTGAAAAGGAAAAGATTCAAAACAAATTCTTTTCTGACTTAGATTCCAAGAAGTCTGTGACAATTATTACCAATTTTGGAATAGAATTTTTTCTCTTTTATTTCTGTTGTTTTTATTTTTCACAAGTTGCAGTTCATCACAAAGTTGGTCAAAAAATGTTTTTTAAATAAAATAATGGGTATACAATATACTTTTTATCATAAATTTTATGAAATAAAAACTGAAAATTTGTAAATAATTTAAACATATATAGTTATATATTTGTAAATAATTTAAACATATACAATTATATATTTGTTAATAATTTAAACATATACAGTTTTTAGCAATAATTTCAGCATACCTATGCCCAGAGGACATGAGGTTTTTGCACAAATATGAGGTTATTTTTTTTATCAATCATCTTCCAGTTTTTCTCATAAATCACTTATTGAGCTTGGGTTTTCTTCACTAAACATTATTCTATTCTCTTCCACAAATTCTCAAAGGGAATTAAGTTAGGATTTTATGAAGGTCATCTCAAGACTTCACTGTTCTCATCTTCAAAAAAAATCTTTCACTTGCTTAGCAGTGAGGCAGAGAGTCATTGTTCTGGATAAAAATGTCTGGCTCTAGAAAAGGAATGGCATCGTGCTTTAGATGACACATTAGCATTTACAATATTCCATTAATTCCACAATAAGTCCAACAACCTACATGCTATGACATACACATTTTTTTACTTTTTTTTTTGCATGCTTTCGTTTTAAGTCTGGCACTTGTACGATGTTAAACTGTCTACTTGTAGATTCAAATAAATTTATTTTCATCACTGAAATAAACTTTAAACAAATTCTCATCCTTCCAAACAATATGTTCTTGTGCATATTTGAATTTAGCCTTCTCTTTTCTTTTATTTGATTGGTTTAGCATTGAGAGAACAAATTGTCAATTCAAATTTATTCAAGACACTGTATGGCGACTCACATCTTTGTTTAGATCAGCTTTAATCTGGCTTGAAATTCTTGCTGCAATGTTAAAAGGATCATTCAGTCTTTTAATTAATCTGTCTCTTCTAAAGCTTGTATTACATGGTTGGCCAGGATTGTTTTTTTTTCTTTTCTGTGATATTTGGTTTCTTCATACAATTTCCACACACTCAAAATTACACATCTGGACTGGCTGAGCCATCTTGAAACTGCAGAGAGACAGACATACCATCAGTGTTCATCTTTGTTTTCAAAGGACTGCAGTCACATAGATATATTCGGGCATGTCTTGTAGATGATGCCAAACTGAGAAGAACATTACTACTTAGCATTTAGTGAGGTCAATACTGCCATGTGTCTGAAGGAAATTTCTAGAACGTAACAAAACAAAACTTATTTTTTCTATGGTATTTTATTCAAGGAAACTTAAAAGATGAATTTTTTTTTTTACATTATTCACACATGAACTGTTGTCCTCATCTTTGTTATTATTATTATGTGATACTAACAACAAAGATGAGGACAACAGTCCATATATAAATAATAATAAATCCTCATTCCAAAAATTCAGACAAAATATTTTCCAAAAAATTTTTCTATAAAAGCTTTTTCATAGATGAAGCATACACCAAACATTATGATTTCCATAAATTTCAAGATCTTCTGGAAATGAATTTTAATAAGGAGTCCATTTGAATAAACTGTTTTCTTAGTTTGAATAATAGTATGTATGTATGTATATATATATATATATATATATATATATATATATATATATGTATATTTGAGTTGAAGATCAAATGTAGATGTATGGACAGAAATCCAACAAGATGATAAAATATCATATATATACATATATATGTATGTCAAAAACAGTAGAGTAATAGATAGATAGATAGATAGATAGATAGACAGATAGACAGATAGATAGATACATACATACATAGGAGACTGTACAATATATATAGAGAGAAAGAAGAAGGGGTAGGTACTGTATATATATATATATATATATATATATATATATATATATATATATATATATATATATATATAAGAAAGAGATTGTAGTGGTTCCAACGAGAGAAAAGTGTGTATATTAAAAAGAAGAGAAGAGTGGTGCCGTAAACATTTTTGGTTGTAATGTGGATTTATTTAGAAAAAAATATTATGCTTTGTTTTCCATAATTTGACTACACGTGTTTCTGGTCTCACGACCATCTTCAGGTAAAAGCGGAGATTTTCCCATATTATTAGAAATAATTAATTTTTTCCTTATGTTTTTCAATGTTAAAAATTCTCGATATGAGACCTTTTCTGTTTTCATGTTAGTAATCCGAATTTCTTAAAGAGTGAGAGAGAGAGAGAGAGAGAGAGAGAGAGAGAGAGAGAGAGGAGTGGAAGTGAAGTGCAGTATATATACAGAGAGAGGATCAGAGACCAAATGAAATACTTAATTTTGAGGATGAGATATGAAGACATAATGTGTGAAGGATTGAATTGTAAGTCATTAAAATTGGGAGAGAGCAAAAGAGAGATAAAAGAGAGGGTGAATAAGGAAATATTTGTGCATTCCTTATTCCTTTTTTTGCATCTGAATTGAATCCATGTTTGTAGAACATTTAGGTAAAAACATGAACAGCCTACAAAGATTGGAAAGGAGAAGGAAGAGAATGAGAAGATACAGGCAAAGGGTGAAAGAATGACAAACATGTGATAATAAATAATTCTAGTTTTTAATATCTGTGGAATATCTATAAGTTCAGTTTGTCATAGATCAAGATATTAGTCCAAATGGTTTATGAAATAATAAAAGTGCTTTATTTCAGAACTTTTGATAATACTAGGAAGGTTGGGGAATGCATGAACTGAAGGAGTGTGAACACAGATACAAATATGAGAATACTTGTAGAATTAAGCTACTTGTTTACTTAGGAAATGTGACTAATGATAACTAAATGGTGTTGTATACTAACCAAGCAACCAACTAACCAACTAAGTCAGTCAGGATTGTAGTCATTATGGAATCCACAAGCTTTCCATTAGTTTCATTTATTTTTTTTATTCAGTTCACCCTAAGCAAGGCAATAATGCCACTGACAGACTACTGGGAGTGAAAGACAAAAGACTTTAGTAGGAACTGGAAACCCAACCTTAAACAGGAAATAAGAAAAAGAGAAACTCCTGTTTAAAAGAGTTCATTGCTTCACCAGGGCTACATACAGTTTTTGAATTCAGAGTTGTCCTTCTAGATTGGCTGCCAACCAAGGCTGAAGTGCTCAGTATGTTCTACTATTGACTCATACCTGGTGGGAGAAAGATGAGTTCATACTTTCTGAAGGGTATTTGCAGATAAAGGATTGTAATGAGCTCAAGGGAAATTTGAACTTGGATCTCAGATTTCTCATTTTGAGCCACTATACATTATGAGACACATACATTCTTTATAAACCCAATCCAATTTCTAATTCTAATTCTAATTCTGCTAAACTGTAATTCTCCAATTTGAAAATGGCAAGGACTAGATTGATTGAGTTAAATTTCTTATCTTATCTGTACTACTTGAAAGATTTCTTCTGCTTTACATAGAACATTTATTTTTTTTTATTAAGCAACCTATACCAACTTAAAAGTAATTTCATAGATAAAATGACAAAATTAAAACGTTTCTTTTTTTTTTAACAAAGCTGCCAATGATATGGCAGAATCTTTTATCTAATATGGGTTAGTGCTAATATAATTTTATAATTCTCCTTGTGCCTTAGTATTAGGTTGGTGCAAAAATAATGTCGTTTTTCTTTTGAAGTTGAACGTCAAAAAACGATATTATTTTTGCACCAACCTAATATATATGCTATGTCCTGCCAATAGCTAATAAATAGATGGAAAGGACATATCAGAGACCTTGTTTGATTTCAGTGGGAAAGAGAATATAGAGGAGGTGATAAAGCTCTTATGTATTTAATGTCTGCTTTGGTGAAATGGAAAAAACTTGTCAATTTCAAATGTTTTCATTTGTACCCTCTTACTTCCTTAAATACTGGCATAAAGTGTGCACATTTTGTATAAATTAATATACAGTAATGCCCTGAGACATCAGTTTAATTCGTTCTGAAACCAATCGTGTAACTCAAAAGACTCGTATCTCAAATCAATTTTCCCCATTGAAATTAATAGGAATATTTCTGATTTGTTCTAGCCACACCCCCCAAAAAAAATTCACCACTTTTCTTTACACTTACTTTCTTTGAACCCATGATGTCACTAAACGAATTTTTCAAAATTAAAAAAACACAACATAGCACTACAGAGATCCTTCCAGAGCAGAGTTGAACACACATACTGTGGATACTTAACTGAAACTCACTCATATCTCAAAATTCAGCTTGTATCTTAAGGCAAAAAATCAGCCAAACTCGGCTCGTATCTCTAAAAACTCATATGTTGGTATGTTCATATCTCAAGGTATGACTGTATAAAGAAAAGGGCACATGGTCTCTATCTTTGTTCTTCCTGTTTTTACTCACAGGATGGTGTAGAGATAAACTATATTTTGTTACCTCTCTGGAGGGCTTCTTCATACCCATTGGACCATGTGTCGCGTCATACAAAAGAGAGTATGCAAATGCCCTAAGCTGATAACTCTACCAAAGAACAAGGCAGTCTTCTTTAATGAAAGTCTATTCAGTAGGCCATTATATACATAATATGTACAAATAAGAACATTTCTCATTTCCAATTATCTCTTTTTATATTGTCAACAAAACAATATAAAAAGAGATTGTTAAAAACAGATAGATAAAATTAATTATACTGTCACAAATATTTATAATAAAAATAATTATAACAATTATAATTATCATTAATATGATTCACCCTTTCTAAACCAATGACAATCACCCCCACTCTTCTCTTTTACCACACACAAACATGTGAAATGCTAACTATTGGCCAAGCAATCAACATGATGGTTGACCAAAATTTTCAGCTCCTTTACTCTTCAGGCCATAACATTAACATTTGTCTCTTAACATTTCTAACAAAAATTTGAATTAGGAAAATTCCAGACTTCACTTTTCAAATAAATTATCTGGACACTTACATTATAATAAAAAAAATATATATTCAAGAAAGACTATATAAAATTTACTCAGTATTACTGTCTCTTGTTTCTCTAACACCACAACAACCACAACAACCACAACAACCACTCTCACCCAAATATTAAATAATACTTGTTTCCACATTTTACTGTTTCTCATTTTCTACCAGTATTTTTGCATCTATAAATGTTAGGTTGGTTGGTTGGTTGGTTGGGTTTTATGGCATATCAACCACTGTGTGTTATTTAATGCCAAATCAAGTTTATATATATATATGTGTGCCAAATATATGAATTTTGAATGCTTATTTTGTATGGAACATTTTTAGCAAGCTAGAGCTTATTTGCTTGCACACTGCAAAATAATCCTAGGTATTTTTGTTTAAGTCAAGAATTTCCATTTGATAAGGACAATTTATTTGCAAAATGGTAAAAGTTTGTTTGTTTGGGTTGTATGGCATATCAACCATTGTGGGTTATTTAATGCCAAATCCAGTTTATATGAATTTTAAATGCCTATTTTGTATGGAATAAAAAATGTATAGCTGGCAACATTGTTTAAAAAAATACGTATAGCTGGCAACATTACTCTTTTACAAAAAACGTATAGCTGGCAACATTATTGTTTCAAAAACTTAGAGCTGGCAACATTATTGTTTCAAAAATTTAGATCTGGCAACATTATTTTTCTGAAAACATTATGTGAGACCTTGCTGTTGGATGTAGTTTATCGCCGTACCCAGGACGCGGATGTAGTTTAACATCATATGCACGACGCGGATGTAGTTTACCATCATACCCAGGACGTTATAAATGTTAGGGGATTCATAATTATTACACAGAGTTATAACTCCCCTGTAATATTCATTCTATTTACTTGTGCTAAGGCAATACAATGTTCTTTATAATTGTACAATATGATTTTTAATATCATTCCTTCCTCCTGTTCAAGAAAACATCTCCCATGACCATATTACTATCGACACACATATACATTCTATCCCTAATAACTGCCTTCAACACATAAACTGGTCACCCATTGCATACTCATCCCAAAAAATCAGGAAATAATGACAATGTCTCATTCCAGAAGCATGTATGGTTACAAGGAAGTTATGTAATAAACCAAAAATAAAATAACAATGACAATGTTCACTTTGGCAAACTTGCTAATTAAATGTAATTAAAAAAACAAACATGTATCTATCTTCTGAAGAATTTTTTAGGTATTTTGCTTGAATGATGAAATTACAATATTTAATAATTTTGTAACATAGCAAAGATGGTAACAATTTAGGGCGTTAATTAGATTCACATGGACTTTTTTTACGGAGCTGAATAGATTGTAAAAATATGTAAAGATAAAAAATAATCAAAACTAAAAAGTGAGTATTTGAAGGAAAAATGGAAAAAAAGAAACAATGAAAAAAAAAAAAAACTTATGATCTGATTAATCAATTTGAAAATGGCAAAGAAAAAAATTTGGTTTTGCTATTTCTATGAATGCAGTAAAACAATTATTTGGTATCAATGTATTTCTGAAAAACTATCCTTATCTTTGTTGTTTCTCATACACTGTTTGAGCAAATATATTTTTTGGTCTTTCTGTATTTAATCTAATATTTTGGCTAATATATTATTTGGACATTTTGTGTTGTCCAGAATTTTGAAATGAATCATTTTCCGTATTCCACATAATATTCAAGCTATTATCTTTACCATTGTTGTTTTTTATCTAATATTTTGTCTTATATGTTCTTTGGTCTTTCTGTATTGTCTGAAATTTCAACAACAGTCTGTCCTTGGCATTCTCAAAATTCATTTGTAGAATATATAGTGATAGAAAGACAAAAGATGTTGATACTAGTCAATAATTGACATAATAATGACAATTCTTCACGTGAGTACATCAGACAACCCATGGAATGTTGTAGAGTGCTAAGATTCAACTAGAATGATTGAAACAAGTAAGGTGAAGATACTAGTCAATAACTAATGCAATAATGGCAATTCTTCACGTGAGTACATTAGGTAACCCATGGAAGGCTGTAGAGTGCTAAGATTCAACTAAAGTGATTCAAGTCAGTAACTGATGTAGTGAACACAAAGCCTAAAACAATCAATATATACTTTAGTAAGTCAATAGTAATCAATAAAAGTTAACAATGAATCAAATTACTACACAGACAGTGAACTATTTAGTAAAGTATAAGGACTAAACAGGATATGATGTAAGAAGTTTTTGTGGAATGAATTTTCTAAATAGAAGGGATTGCTTGCCTGGAAAATATTTTTTTAAATCCTGTTTTTCACCTCTGAACTTGTATAATGTGATGGGTGTAGGAAAGAAATACGGCAATGAGGTTTATAAGAGATTATAATAGAACTAAGTAGTGTCATTCCTCTGAACTCTTTCCATGGAAATAGTTATAGAGCAGTAAGAGGCATACCACATCTCATCTGTGAGAAAGGGGTTGCTGAGTGGAAAATAATTTGTCACCTACAAGGACACAGGGATGCTTTTGAACTCTATCAAGACTAGAAAATCAAGACTGGGTAGCTCCCACCCATATATGGCAGTAGGATTCCATTTTCAACCTAATCTGGCTGTTGTAAAGGTAGAGGATAGCAGGAGGAGTGAGGCTCTTGCTGGAGTAGTAAAGAGAATCAACCATTTTCCCAGTATCTTTAGTGATGGATCTCATGTAGGTGTTCCACTTGAGATATGGTTTGAAATTAAGTCTCAATAGACACTTAGGCATGGGGCCTCCCTCAGGGAATATCCATTTATCACAATTGGTGAAAGTTCTGGGCCAAAAAGAAAGTAACCCAAACTCAATCATTTAAAGCTTATGTGGGGACATCTGAAATCTGAACGTTTTATCTTTTGTCTATGTGCTATTTACAAAAAATAAATAATTCCAGGAAATAATGATGAAAGGATCTAACAGCCAATTTAGACTTTTCTTTCTATATGAATTTCAGAGAAGAGACATTTTTTACTTTTATACATTGATTCGTTTGAACAAATTTCCTCATCTAGATGAAGAAACGGTTCCAAAGTAATTATCATATAACAAAGAAATTAATTATTTTCCCTTGAATCAAATGATATTTGGATTTTGCAAAAGTCTGAATTTTATAAATAATTCACAATCAGTTCAAGATAAAAATCTCTCAATGATAAATTCTGATATGCACAAATATATTTGAGGACAAAGGAATATAATCATTATGCAGTGGAGAAAATAACCAAGTGGTCTTCTATTTGGCAGCCTGATATGTAAACTGACCAGCAAGTTGGTAAGCCAGCTAGGTAAATAGATCTTGAAGGAGACAGTGCAATACACAGTATCCAATAAGTTGTCCCTCTCGGTTATAGTGAAATTGCAATATGATGCCATTTTCATTCCCAAAGATATCCTGAGGGAAGGCAGAAGCATGATGGTATTGATGAAATGGGAAAGTTTTCATTGAATGCAGTAAATAATCTTCAATCAATTTTCCTTGGGTGTGAATCCAGGTCTTTGACCTGTGAACCACATCTTTCCAATAATTTGTCACATTGCTGGTGGGTGTTAATCATGTTTACTTAATCTTTTTAGTCTTTGGCTCATAATGCTTCAACTTGTGAGCTTTGTGGTCCCAAATGGGTGAGACCAGATTGTAAAGGATGTTCTTTACCAACTCTGGGAAATTCATTATGCAAGGGAGGTAATTATGGTAATCCTGTGTGTATAAGATGCAGTTTTATTTTTTTATCAAAATCATGTCTAAAAGTCTGTTGTGTCTTATACTGCAGTTTAAAACACAATTTCATTTTAGGACTTGTAACCAGGTTGATTTTAGTTGGGCTGATGTTAATAACAGATATTAGAATGCATAAAATGTATAACGATAACAGTAATAAAAACTTTAGATACATGTAGACATAAATAACAAGAATTTGTATTTTCTTTTTGTGATGTGAATTACAGAATATTGATATGGTGTGTGTAAAAATGTTCTCAGTGTCTCTTTTATTTAAAAGTCAGCACTTACTTGATTTGGTTCCACGAATCCAGGATGGTGTTTGACATTGTTTTTGATCTTCACAGAGCGCTGACTAGACGTGTTTCTGTACTGCTACTGCTACCTATCTACTCATCTACTGACTACTGCTGAAGGTACCCTAGTCTACTCTATTGTTCTCTACTCTCATCATTATTCTGGACTATAACAGACTCAAAACAGACAAAATTGGATCAAGATGGTGTCTAGCTAATGACATATTGCAACAAAGGGAAATAAATCTTTTATAATTAAAACCTGAACAAACAAACAAGCTAATATTCATTTAATTTTATTTCAATCTATTTTTTAAATAGGCATTGGCGATTTAGTTGTCTTATCCCCTAAGAGTTATTATCATGTTTTCATAATGCTTACAAATCACAAAAGCAAACAAAATGTCCTTTTTTTTCTTTAATTTTTTTCTCTTCATTTTTCACCTGTAATTTTCTTTGATCTAAAATCAGGTACGTTTTATACATGAAAATAAATTTTTTCTCCTGGAACTACATTGCCTTTTTAACCATATCATATACTCCTTATTAATTATCATAAACTTTTGTATGTAGATTGCCAATCTATATGCAAAAAATTACGATAATTAATATAATGTACTTTAAAATTGTTGTTAATGCATAAACTGCTACCTCAAATATTGAGCCCATATATAATGCTATCAATATTTTTTAAAGAGTGACCAATAGAAATTGCTATTATTGACATTATTTTCATTTAGACTGTTCTCCTCATCTTTGTTGTTATAATCATGTTTTGGCCATTATGACCACTGGCCTTCATCAGTTGTTTGACAATCTGGGTAATGTTCAAAGAAATATAGGACAATAGCATAGTGGATTATGACTCTGGTTCATGAATTTGGCAAGATAGTAAGTATGAGTTCAATCCATGAACCAGGGAGTACAGACTTGGACTCAGTAGAAACAAGGTGACCAATAACTAGATGAGGTATTACCAGACATGATGAGTAGAACAATAACAATCTATCACCATAGATTAAATAAAAGGTTCATTTAGAAATTCCTTGAAGGTTACCTCAATCAACAATTATCTTAGAAAGCCAGAAGGCACAACAACCATAACATTGTGATAATAGCAACAGAGATGAGGATAATAGTCCATATACAAATATTGTAAATGGTGATAATTCCTGTTACAGTTTACACATAACCACTCTGCTTCTCCAATTCTAAAGGTATAATATCTGGTAATGTTGACTTATTAATTTAGTGCACTTGAAAGTTACTTTTGGTAAGGTCACCAATAATTAGCTTTGCAAAATATGAAAGTGCATTCTCTCATATGAATAGATTCTTTAGCTTAAAGCTTCTTAAACTCACAACTGCCAGGGAACCAGATATGCTTTCACCAATGCTTTAATCAACTTGGCAGTGTGGTAAATTTTTTTTATTGTCATTTCTTTTTGTGAAATTCTCCTCAGTAGACTTAGCATAGAGATAAACACCATCTGAGATATCTCTGATTAATTGAGAAAGGATACTCAAATAATGGACAATCTGAGTATAAACATTAGGTTTATAGTTTGAAAATTAGACCATTAGATTATGAAAAGAAACACATTATTTGGTAGATTAATGCACTAGTTAAAACATGTTTGGTTCCCAGGCATTTGTGAGTTCAATATCTGGGCTGGGTAGTGCAGAAAATTTATATGCTTTGGTTCAATGGGAGAAATGACTATATGGCATAATGTATATAATTTTTTTTCCAAACCAATGTTATTCATAAATTGGTCACTTCAGTCACTTTCCCACTGTTTTAATTTAATAATGTTTTTCTTTTTCTTATATTCTCTCACAGTCAGTAACACCTTATGTCTTAGTGGATTCATTGCCTTGCTTGTGGTAAAATGATTAGATAAAATATATCAAGGAAAATATTATGTAATAATTCACATGAAGAAAAGATTATCTTAGAACTTGTATGACAACCTTGATTCTTTCAGGTTTGAATATTCTTGATCCATCACTAATTGTACTTTATTCCTAGAAATAGTCTATGGAACAAGAAAAATCTGTCCCCATAGAGTCAATAAACGGTCCAGATTAAAATTCTTTGTAGGATTATATAATTTATTTAAATAATTTAATCTCGTTAGTTTAAGGTATATTTTATGAAGCCAGAATGTTCAGTTATTAAATAAAACATATTTTATATATTATCTGTGATTAGATTACTGCAAAGAGACTTAAATGTATATCCGCTAAGTGTACTAATTCCATAATTTTTTCCATGAGTTGTAGTCCAAATGGGGATGCATATGATAATGATAATTCCTCATCTCAAAAAATCCAACATAAATTATAAAGAATGATCCTATTAGGTTGGTGCAAAAATAATGATGTAATAACGTCAAAAAACGACATTATTACGTCATTATTTTTGCACCAACCTAATATTATAGTAGGTTAGGAGGTTATTAGTTATACATGAGTGGTTTATCTTACGATAACATCTATTCACACCATATATTGGTACAATTGATTTTGGTTTATATTGACCTTGTGTAATGATTAAAAAATGCACAGAGTGCTGATAATTACAAAATAAATCTATATAATAATACCAAAAGATAAGATAAAAGTTGAAGTTTCAAGAATTCAAGAGTATAAGTCCTAGCACATATGAAAGATAGAAATAAAGAGTCTGGAAGGAAGTAAATATATATATGCATGTATCCAAATGTAGTAGTCACTGTTTGACACTGTGGTGAAGGAAGGTATGTTTGTTTTCAATGTAGCAAGGATAGCTAGTTCTGCAAATGTTGTATTTCATCTCTGGGTATGTTACAATGACTGCAACATCAGACTATGGACAAAATTTATTTATTGAATCACATTTTGGTTGATTTTCCATCTGGTTATATATACATTTATAGATGTGCTTTCAAAAGGGCACTCTGCTTATCATTGGCTCATGGCCTTATATCTTGGTTGTGAAAACTTTCTGATTGGTTGGAAGGAATATTTTTAGAGACAGGGACAATTTTTATATTCTTGTTATTATTTATCTTTTTCTTTCTCACCAAATTATTGTACATTGTCAGTACAATATTGTTTTTTCTCCATAGTACCATGTGATGTATTTGTGTGACAAGGTAAATAATAACAACATTGATTAACTGTATATAGTTATTCAGAGGAATAGAAACTGTGAAATGGATCTATATGTGCATCAAAGAGCATATTCTGCTTGCCACAAGATGCACATGTGCATTGTTTCCTTGTAAATATGTAAAATCTCACTTTGTTTAAAGGATGAAAAATACATTAGCTGTTTTTTTTTCTTTTTCTTTTCTTAAATTGTGCTCTTCCCTTAACTGTTGAAAAATATTGGCAGAGTTATGTCAGTCTTTTGTTTAATAATAATAATAATAATAATAATAATAATAATAATAATAAGAAGAAGAAGAAGAAGAAGAAGAAGAAGACTGACTGACTGACTGACAAGGTAATATGTCAGGGCAACTTATGTCATCATATGGATTTTGGTTGTGCATATATTAAGAGACACAAGGTGCCACTCTATGTGTTTCTGCAGTTCCCATTCAAAGCAGAATAAATATTGTATGAAGGATTGTTTTTACATGGCACCATTGCAATTCATTGCCATAAATCTGAATTTGTTAGATTCTGTCATTGGCACCATAACCCCGGCAGTGGAAAGATAATAATAATAATAATAATAATAATAATAATAATAATAATAATAATAATAATTTACTGGAAGCTGAATACAAAAGGCTTATAAAGAGTTGCATAAGAAACTCGCTTATGAGAAGGTGGCAATAAATTTGTGACAATGGTCAGATGACCAAAAAGTAGCATGTGAGGCTTTCATAATGAAAGAAATGATGCTGAAAGTGTCATATTTAAAAATTTATATATTATACATTATATCTATATATATGTATGTATGTGTGTGTGTGTGTGTGTTGGTTTCAATCTGTAAATTAACTTCTTTCCACCTCTTGAATATGGCTTAATTATTAGCTGAAAGTTTTGGGGATAATAATCTCAGTTTCTACAGATTCTTAGGCCTAATGGAAATTGTAAACTTACAAAACAATTGCAGCGTTTGTGATGAAATTTAATCTTAACATTAAGAGGGGGGGACTGATTAAAGAACTGAAAAAGACAATTATATATGCAGAAAGAAAATGAGATAAACACAGAGATAGATATGGTTAAACTGGGGAAAAAAAGACAGTTTAGCAGAAAAATGTTTAACAATAATATATGGAAATTTGCTCAAATCTACATGACCATAGGAATTGATGAGTCATAATATCAAATTCCTATTCAGCTCCTAAAATAAGTCATTAAGACATTCATGTAAATATATTTGAGGCAATGAAATCATGATATGGGAGTTGATATATCATAAAACTTGGTTTACTCATATAAATTTTCAAAGAAAACAAGCAAAGATCAATGGGTCCCAAGATATCATTATAAAACAATGTCATGGATAGAGAGATCAAAGAAAAAGTCCTATTATTTTCATAAGGATTGTGTGAGATTCTGTATTTCAAAATGGTTCTTTGAATAATTCAAGGCCAAAATACACACACACACACGCATATATATATATGTATGTGTGTATATATATATATATATATGTATGTGTATATATATATATATATATATATATATATACATACATATATATATATATATATATATATATATATATATATATGTGTGTGTGTGTGCGCGTGTGCATTGATGTATATTTAGGCAGTATATCTTCATTAATACATGATTCATTGAATAATATAAATATATTATGTCTACTTATCTTTATACCAATCTTTTCCAGTTTCTTGATGTTAAGAGGAAATGAGATGTTTTTTCATCTTGTTTATAATTAGAATACATTTGATTATGGTACAGTAAGTTGATATGTTTAGGGTTATTTGAGGAAGTTACCATAAGTTTGTCTTTGTAATTTACCCCTAAAGATGATTTTAAAAAAGGTCAAAAGTACTTGGGCTAAAAAAAAACTACACCACCTTCCGTGAAGAATTTCATCTTAACATCAAGAAACTTAATAGACAAGTGGAAAGGATCAGTATTAAAATAAGTAGACACAATAGGTCTATATTAATGAAACATGTTTGAATATATGTAAATATATATATATATATATATATATATATATATATATATATATATATATATATAGTCTAAAGATTATTTATTTTCAAATATTTATTATCAAAATTGGCACACTGCATGTATTGATGACCTACGTCTATATTTCATTCAATATCTATTACCTTTGATAGATTGGTACAATGTAGGTGATATATAATATATTATAACGAAATTGGTACCGTTTGTTATAACTACCTCTGAATGTTGGTTATATGAGTATATTTAGTACATTTACTATATTTATAATACTATAGTGCCTTTGGTAGTATAACAAAGAGAACTGAGTAAGGGACATCTGCGCACATACAATTGATAAGGAGTAGGATATCTCAGTCATATGATTTAAGAAGTATTTATTTTATAGATTCATTATAAAAAATTAGCCAAAAATGTCATCAGACAAACACATGCACACATACAAACACACACACACATATATTGTAGAATATGCTAAGTTGAATATGATATATTTCTATATATCAGAATAATGTTGGGTAATTGATTGACAAGATGTCAAAAGATATTTTGATAACTCATTTCATTCATTAGGAGAAAATATTTTGTCAAGTATATCATCATCTCTCCCCAGGAATATGAGGTCTGGTGTCACAAACACTTTATAAGAACATTAATGTGATGAAATACATATATATATATATATATATATATATATATATATATATTAATTGGTGCAGTATATATAATATCATAAAGAAGTAATCATCCAAAGAATTAATCAGTAAAGTTAATGTAATTAATGATGAAATCACTTCACTAACAGATCAATAAAATATTAACTTACTAACAACTCTCTGAATGACGCGATCCTTATGTTTAAAATTATGAGATGGATTAGATGTTCTGTTAGAAGTACTTTCAAGGAAATTGACTCCTTCATCATCAGGTATTAATATTGTTTTCATTTCAGGTAAATTTCAGGTAAATTTCCAAGATGAAAATAAATGTATTGCAAGCCGAAAGATTTTTTTTTAAAAGTGTACTGTTTATTAATGGGACAATTTCCGAACTTGCAGTGTCACAAAAAAAATTTTCCCACTTGAAATATTCAAAATACGAACTCTAGCATTGTGTCACCACACATTCCGAAATTGTAATTCCAGAATTGCTGCTATCCTCTTGTCTGAAGGGCATAAAGTACAAAGCACCTTCAAACTTCCATTGGATTTAAACTACAATGAAACCCCTATTTGCAACATCAAAAGAGGAACCAACTTGGTTAAGCTACTGGAGGAGACAAGCTTCATATTTTGGGATGAATGTACCATGGCATACAAGCAAGCATGTGAGGCTCTGGACAAAACACTCAAAGACATTAGACAGTATTCAAAAATCATGGGAGGTATCACTGTGCTACTCTCTGGTGATTTTAGACAAACATTACCAGTCATTCCAAGAGGAAGTCCAGCTGATGAAATCAAAAATTGCCTGAAAAATTCTTACATCTGGAGTCATGTTCAAAGATATTTCACTCCCAAATAGTTGTAGAGTTTCACTCTCAAGTATATAAAACTTGATTAAAATGTTTATCCAAGTATTAAACACCATTTCATGCATTCAATCTGGCTTTGTAAAAGGGCTTTCAAGAATCCATCTGTGGATAGCATCTACTGGAAACCTTTCCAAGAAATTCCAAAAGAAATTATAAAGTATTTTTCCATTGACACTGTGGTTGAACATGAGCAGGCAGTAAATTATCCAACAGAGTTACTGAACTCATTGAATCTTCCTGGAATGCCATCACACAACTAAAAGAAAATATGCCATTTATGCTATTGAGAAATCTGGATCATTGAAAGCTTTGTAATGGAACAAGGTTAATTGTCAAGAAGATGCTTCCTTATTTCTTAGAAGCAAAGACCCTTACTGGTCCAGGAAAGAGTTTTAATTCCAAGAATCCTCTTAATTCCTCCAGATCTTCCTTTTGAGTTCAAAAGACTTCAGTTTCCAGTGAGAGTGAGTTATGCAATGTAAATAAGTTCCAAGCACAATCATTTAAAGTAACTGGATTTCACGGCCAGCTCTGTGTTGGTTGTTCAAGGGTCAAGAATGGAAAAAAAAGCTATTTGTGTTAAGTTTTAATGGGAAAACCAAAAATATTGTTTATCTTGCAGCTTTGCAATAAGTTGTAAATAAACCAATTATATCATAGTTTTTATGAAAGCTTTTTGTTTGAAAAATATTGTTCAAGTTTAATAAAATTTAATATGTACTCAATGCATAAAGTGTCATTGTTGGATGCTGCAGCTTTTAAACTTATTTTATATAAAAATGTATGCCAAGTATTTGAGAGCACATCTTTATTTGGTCATAGATGGAAAATGAATTTAATTATTTCTCTTTTGGATATATAGAGTGTCTTAACATGGCAGTTTTCAATATGACATTGAAAATGAAAAGGTACACCATGCTCATGGTACTAGCTGACAACTATGGTAACCCTAACATAGCCTGGTAGCCAGGTTCTTCAGATTCATGGTAAGGAATTGATTGGAGAACATGTCATGATTAGGAGTGAGCAGTTCATACTGACAAAACTGGGAGAACAGTGAGATCACATTTCAGTGAGTTGCTGAAATAAGTACAAGCATTTCGATGAGCATTTCAACCAGGAGGTTAATAAGAGGAATCATGTTTACCAAATACAAGGCTCAAGAGCCAAACAAGGTAGACTTTTATTGTCTGAGGTTGTTGTATGGTTGTTTAGAAGTAAATGCAGTTTATAAGGATCGTAATGATCAGAGAAGAATCCTCTCAAGTGTCTATGCCACAAAGTAGCAGTTCTCAGGAAGAAGCTGCCTTGAGGAACTTCCTACTTACTAATGGAATACAAAGGAAATGAGGATGATTCATCTCTGTGTATGTGGCATGACAGCTCCTATGCTACTTTACTTCTGGCAAGGTCCAGGGGTTCAGTGACACTACCAAAACTGAATGAATGGGTGGCTCAAAGGAAGCAATACATATCCCAACAGGATGTGGATATAACTGTATGTCTGTGTGAACCAGAAGCGCTTAGCCAAGTAACTTCATACACATGTCAACTCAACAAGCGGTCTTCTAAAGATCCTAATTTAAAACCATTGGACTATTATGTCTGAAGCATTGTGTAATATAGAATTCACGTCAGGAAATACTTGAGGTTGAAATATATCTACTTGGCTCACCTGAAGAGATATTAAAATAGGCATTGTAATTTCTGTTATACCAGAGCATCAAAGAGTCAAGTGCATCAGAAGGTTGACCAGGAAGGTAACCTCATAGCTACCAGGTGCTGAATTGGGCATCATAGGAAGTTAATGACTACCACAATATGCAAACAGAAGGTTAACCCAGCTGAGCTTAGGATGTGCATATGTGTGACAACATGGGTCAGAAGTTATATAATTGCCTACCTGAGAGGGAAAAGCCAGAGTTTCTCTTGTTCTTGTGAGAAGAAGACCAACATTTGAAGAAAGTCCCCAAAGCAGCACACCTTCATGCCAACATTAACTGATGAAGTTCAGACATGAATAAACAATAATTTTGTGTTTATTTCTTATTAGTCTTTACAGCAATAACATTACAACTGAAATGATGAACAAACAACCCATTTCTCTCTTAATTCTTGATTAGTCCAAAGTCATTTATTTGGACTTGTGGAGAATGATATATTTTCCAGTTTGCATCACCTTTCCCACAGACACAATATTGAAAGCCTATTGATATTCTATCATGGTTTCCTTGGTGAATGTTTGAACAAGGTCCATTCTTTAGTTCTTCCAATTCAAACTTTTATGCCTAAGAACTACCATGCTGCATCCATGGAGTCAAATCACCCCCATTTCTAGTTGTAAGCAGGAAGTTCCACTCAGACAGCTTTTTCCAAAATGTTCTGCTTTGTGGTACAGACTCCCATGTGGATGCTTCCCTGAATGCTACACTCTTAATCTCTTCAAGTCAAGGGTCAATCGTTATCTATCCTCCATATCCATAGAATCCTCACTGTCTACTTCCTATTCTGACATTCATATCACACACCTCAATCAGAAATCCTCTACCTTGAGTGGCTCTTGAGTTGTGTATTGGGTGAAACTAAAAGAAAATAACAAGGGTTGTTTTATTCAATGTCCTTTTTCTGCTTTTCTTATTTTAATTTTCACAAAATGTTTTTTTTAAATATACAGATTTTTTTCTCTTGTTTTTCTTTATATTATAATTTGTTTTTAATTATGTGTTACACCCAATGGTTGACAGACCTTTTCCTGCAGTTGCTATTGAAACACTTGCCTGTCTCACATTGCAAAATATTTGGAATTCCTTCCTAAATCTTTGTGAAGACAAGTCAAAATGATAATATACTTGACAAAAAATTAATCTTAATTTTCATCATTATAATAATCAGACATCACTATTAACTTCTGAAGAAAGAAAGAAAGGAAGGAAGGAAGGAAGAAAGAAGAATACAAATGGAGAAGGCATTAGAGAAAGACAATGAGTTAGAAGAAAAGAGAGCAGAGATTGGAAAAAAAGAGATAAAAGAATGAAAAGAGACTATATAAAAGATGGGAAGAGAAGAAACAAAGAATGAAGCCAATGGAGAGAGAGAGAGAGAGAGAGAGAGGAGGGGGAGAAAAGAAAGAGGGAAACATCAAAGAACGAAGAATGATAGAAGAATACAAAAAGGGAAACCATTACAGAAGTATTTTGTTGGGGATGGTTTTGTTTTGTTTGGTTTGGTTTGGTTTTTTTTACAGCATATCAACCCATTGGGTCATTTAAGGCTGAAATTTAATGTTTTTTAAAGATAGTCTTGTATTTAAACAGTCAAAAAATGTTATTTTGGATAGTAAGATTGCTGTTTCTTATCATTATTTTGTTTTTTCATTATATTTTTGAATTCCTAAAAAGGAACTGAAAATATGTAATTGAAATATGTAAAATGAATCAGTATTTTGAAAAAAAGTTCTTTTAAGTTTGTTGTTTGGTAGCATTTTAAGTGGATTGAATTAAAATTGATTCAGTTTATCAGTATATGTTTTATGTTGAATGGCACTTTGCATGCGACACATACCAGAGGATCTTTCATTTTTTAGGATATAAGGATGGGTTATGTAGTATATCCAATATAGGGCATGGACATAATCATTTCTTCTCTTTTAGTTTAGTGTTTATACCATTCTCCTGTAGTTGGCTTAATTTTGAACAATTTATTTTTTGGGGAGGAGTTCCATAGTAAAGATAATATTAATGACATTAACACAGACACCATCAATGTAAAGAAAACCATTAATATTGTAATCATTCCTATGTTAACTAGAACAAGAAATGGTTTGTGAATTTTAATGCCTCCAAAATCAAACTGGTTTCTCTTAATCATCTTAGAGAACCTTTTTTGCTTTTCATCAGCATGGCTTAGGTTAACTACCATGAGCATGACTCATTGTACCTTCTTGGGCTAACATCTTCCATTGGTATGAAGTAGAAAGATTATATCAAATCAAGTGCTGCTCAGATAGTTGGTTCACTGTGTCATGCTAGACAATTTTCCTTGCCAGAAAATATTGTACACATTTATACAACTGCTATTCATCCATGCATTGAATATTGCTGTCACATATGGTCTGGTGCTTTTGTTATATATTTAGAAATTCTTTTAAAATCCAAAGAAGAATTTGCAATGTTATTGGTCCTAACCTGGCATCTCAGATCCAGTCACTTTTCTGCCACTGTAACATAGCTTCCCTGTGCCATTTCTATAAATATTTTCATGGTAATTGTTCTGATGCACATTCTTCTTTGGTACCTCAATTTTACAAATTTAAATGCAGTACAGTACTAGATAGGCAGCTTGGTCTAATCATTTTACAGATTAAATGGCTTTATGTAACTGTAAATTCTTTGCTAACAGTTTCTTCTCCCACACTTCTCACTTTTGGAACTTTCTTCTGGTCACTTGCTTGGCAGTCAAATTTGAGCTTCAAAAATTTAAATGCAATGTAAATCATTATCTTTTGTCTTCTTAATTCCTGTCCTTTTACTGTTTTTTCTCCTTAATAAAATTTTTCTTTCACTCATATTCTTTCACACTATGTGACCCCTTATGTCTTAATGGCTTTATTTTTTTGTTTGGAGTAAAATGATAAAAAAAATATTCACACCTTTACCATTATAAGTAGCACTATCAAAATCAATACCATTGAAATTACTACCTTTGTTATTTACAGTGTCACATCTATTAACATTCCAACCATTCCATCATTATTCTTATGACTATCAATGCTAGAACCTGTGTTAATCGTCCTATTCACTAGAATCCAAGTTACTGTTTTCTGGTTGTGTAATTTACCATTCTTCCTTTTACTTCTTCCTGCCAAATTTTGTTTTTCTTGTTACCATTCTTTATTCTCATGTTCTCTATTACTGTTGGGATCAGCCGCCATGAATTACTTAACTTTCTATTCTCTTAATGGAACTGGAGTAGAGGTGCAATTTTTTGGTTTCTTTTTTTTCTTGCTTTGCAAATCTGTCTGAAAACGAATATGTATCTTTTTAACTTTTTTGGTCTTCTCATCTTGCCAACTGAAGATAGGAAACTCAACTTGCCCACTACAACTTACTAAATAACTCACTAAATACTAATCACTTCACCTTCCCCTTATTCAATACCCCCACCCCGCATTTCAAATTGAAGGTTGCCATGGTGATCACAGAGTTGCTGATGCAGGTAATACCACTTTTGTGTGAATGATAGATTTGAGAGAAAAGAATCTTACTTTGGAAACCCTAATTAGTAAACAATGTTAGTAAAATGGATTCACTGTTAGTGTTTTCAATGAGAATTTACTGGTATTAGAAGAGCAAAGAGAAAAATACAGTACAATCACAGCTACAAAGAATTTTTTGTTCATATCTATTGTAAGTGGGGCTGTATTGAACTGAGGCTGCTAGACGTTATCCTGAATTTAGTACTAATTGTTTTGTGATGCTATCATTCTAAAAATATCCAATTCTGTTTATTTCCTAATGAATTTATGTCTATTTTAATTGGTGAGTACTTCTTTCAGGTTCATTATCAGAATGCAATTGTTATGATTTCATAAGTCAATTTACAAAGGTAGTAAATGTGATACTTACTGAGTGCTCTGCTTTTATAACCTTGTGCCAGACTAAGCTAAGTTTACAAAATGATCATATTGATTGACTGATTTGTTTTTATGGATTATCAACCCATTGCAGGTTATTTAGAGCCAGGAAAATATTTTAAGACTGTAAGAACTTTTTGAGATAATAATTTACTGATACAAGCCCTACTAATTAACCCATATCTTTTCCAATACTATTTGCATATAAGTGAATATAACGAACATGACTGGAATTGAAACTCAGCTCTCCAATTTCTAAATCCAAGCCATTATCTATTACAACACTTGCACATTCAAGCTTACAGCACCTGGTAGTGCCAAGTAATCACCGATCTATTAGGTTGGTGCAAAAATAACGACGTTTTTGACATATTTTTTAACGTCAAAAACGTCATTATTTTTGCACCAACCTATAAGATACTGAGCAAGCTTGGCATTGCTTAACTTCAGTAATCATATGAAAACTGGTGTTTCAACAAAATGTTTATAAGAGTGATGTCTAATATATTGTAATGATAAGCAACCATATTTCCCAGATTATTACACAAGTGTAGGGAGTTTGGTTCTTACTAAAATTGCCTTGTGCCAGACAAAGCTATGTTTTGTAAATGATTATAAGATGGGCTTCTAATATATTGTGATGATAAATGAGCCTAATTCACAATGCACAAATTTTGGGAGTTTGATCCTCGCATTTTGCTACACAAAATGGCCTTGTGTCAGACAAAGCTAAACTTAATAAATTATTATGTGTGCCCAATATATTGTCATGATAAGCAAACATGTTTCTCAGACCAGTACATGAGTGTGGAGTATTAGAACATCACTTGGTGCTCCACTAAATTGGCCTTGTGTCAGACAATTCTCATGTGGTGTTTCAGTATACTAACCTAAGTAAATATATGATGTAATGACCAGTTTCAAAGAAGTGCAGCTACCTTGCC
Source organism: Acanthosepion lycidas (assembly GCA_963932145.1). Lineage (NCBI taxonomy): Eukaryota > Metazoa > Mollusca > Cephalopoda > Sepiida > Sepiidae > Acanthosepion > Acanthosepion lycidas. Next base: position 78,123,873 of record OZ010583.1, on the reverse strand, counting down.
TAGAAATTATATAGAAGTCATACAAAAAAATGTAGTGTGGGCATTGTGTCCCAGACACAAACTGATATATATGGGGCTCTGATAGGTCACAGAGTATAGAGGTGATGGAAAGACAGGCACAGAAATTCAAAGGAAGAGGACATTATCATGAAGAGGTAAACTATCCAGCTGAAAAGGAGTTCTGTCTTGAAGCCAAAATTTGCTCCTCCTACCAAAATGCAACATTTACACTTGTACATTAGTTCACAATCATCTCAGAGAAGAATTTGTTTATGTAGTTAGTTTTGATTTAGTACACAAAGGAGTGTAAGACAAGGATGCATCTTCTCAATGGATTTATTCAATCTATAAGGAGGCAATTCCAAAGGAACTACAATTACCCCATTTACACTGAGTCCAAGTACAGTACCTGGCCCAAGGATTGAACTCACAATTACTATATCACCAAATTCACAAACCAAACTAAAATTTTAATCCACTAGTCTACTGAGACTATTCCGTATGGAGAACTTGGAGCCTTAAACCTATCTTGATGCTTATCAACTGGCTGGTTAGTGGATTAAAGTGTTAGTTCATGATGAGAACAATAGTCCCCATGTAATTAGTGCAAATAATTATGAAGACAGCATTAATATTATACAGAGGCTGCATGTTTTGAAACTAATTTTAAAAGTCATATAAAATGGACTGCATCCAGAAGAACATTCAAAAGTTTAGTTCTACTAACAAACCACCATTCATCAATGTAAAATTTCCTTTTCAGAATATTCTACAAGTTTTTAATTAAGTTATGGCCAGACAAACAAGCTGACTAGTTCCTCAAATAAAATGTCTTTGAAAGTCATTTTCTTCAGATCTTTATTAGTCTGCTTTTCAATATCTGATGGGGGTAATGTTGTGTCTAAAAATCATCTTTCTAAAAGATGTGGCTTCTTCTTGAACCATTTCATTTTTGCCTTCAAAAAATCAGTGCATGTTTGAGTTGTCACCTTATCACAATCCAGACTCACCTAAAATGATGCCAGAATAGACTTTACACTCAATGTCCCCCCAGATCACCAAAGAAGCCAGGTGCATCAGCAGGTTGACTTGAGAGATGACCCCTTCCCCCAAGCCACTATGCACAGATTCACACTTTACCCAATGTCAATGGCTGCAGTAACATGTAAACACTTGGTCAATTCAGCTGCACCTAGGATGTGCTTGAATGAGAAAAAACAATATGACAGGGAGATATATAAACACCCATATAGGAGGGAACACAAGACAGTCTCTCATGTCCTGGTGAGCTGTAGAATTCCGGTTTGGAGAAGACCCTGAAGGCCATATGGCCACTGACCAACAGTCATTGAAAAAATCTAGAGTTGAATAGAATGCAATGCTACATATGAGATATTCCATCTAGTATCATTATTTGTCAATATAATGATAGTTATTAGAATTTGTCATGGGTTTTCCACTGCTACCTATACTTTCACCCTAAAAAATCAGCTAAGTGTTTATGTGAGGTTATTTCCTAAGTCTTTATCTGTAAGGTTATTTTCTGCCAATAGTCTCTTTTTTAAATCATTTCATCACAAGCAAGGCAATAAAATCATTAAGATGGAAGGGTCTACTGAGAGTGAAAGAATACAAAAAGAAAAACATTAAAGAGCAAGAACAATAAAAGAATAGGAATCAGGAAGACAGCAGATAAGGATTGATATTGCATTTAAATTTTTGGAGATCAAACTTGACTGGAAAGCAAGAAGCCAGAAGATAGTTCCACAAGTGAGAAGTGCAAGGAAACTGTTAGCAAAGAACTTGCATCTAGCCAATTCAAATGTAAAATGATGAGACCTTGTTGCCAATTTAGTACTGCCCTTAAATTCCTAAAGTCTATGTAGTGAGTTTTTGTTCTTTCAGTCTAGTCCATTGAGAGTAACACAGCATTTGTCCATTTAAAGCAATATTTAAAAAAATTGTTCTTCATGTCTCCTGTTGACCATTCTATTTGATTTTCCTGGATGGATCTTTTAAAACAGGGAGAGTGACTAGCCGCATGTATTTTGCCATTTGATTTAGGATTAAATATCTTGTATATTTTGATGCTTCATTTCTGTCAGAGCTTGATGATGGATTCATTATAACTTCTCTCTTGAAATTGCCCATACATCAATGAAAGAAGGCCCTTGACTTGGCCTTATCTAATCTGCATCAGTACCATCCAGCATCTTCAAGAAACTTCGCTGTTCAGTGGAACCTCTAGTTATTTTTTGTAATTCGCAGCATTGTTTTCCCTTTTAGAACCTCTGGAGTCATTCAGTCTTTATTTGAATCTATCAAATCAGCCTTACAACCCATTTTAAAGTTTCAAATGTTCATTGTGACTATGAATTTGAGATTTTGAAATTCAAAACATTTCATACAAATGACTGCTGTTTGTTTGTGGCTGTGTATAACAAACAAATTTTCATCCTAATTGTGCACATAGATGTTGCTATTATTGAGAAAATAATCCTTCATATTCCAGTAAGTATTTAATGTCTGTTGGGACTCTATCTCTCCCCAGACCTCAAGTGGAATTCATATATTCAATGCCTGGAGAAATGTTTGGGTACATTGTACTACTTCAGTAACAGGCTATTCTCTAAATTTACAAGAATCAGATCAGATGAAAAATGGAGTATTATTGCCATATCTTGTCTGGAACTGCCCAGTCTTCATTTGCCTGTCTTGATAGAGTTCAAAAGTGTCTCTGCAAACTTGTGGGCAATGAATTATTTTCCACCCCTTTTGCAAAGATGAAACATTGTGAACCTCTCGCTGCTCTATCACTATTTCCATGGTGAGTTTCATTCATTAGTCCCACCAGCCCTGAATTTTACAACAGGGACTTGTCATGTCACATACACAAGTGTGAATAATCTCTATATCCTTTGTATTCTAAGTCCCACCTGAACAGCTTATTCCCAAGGGCAGTTTTGTGGAGCAAACACAAGGCAGGATGTTTTCTCAATCAGTACAATCTTTGAGTCTAGTGTTAACTGTTGTCTTTTCTGCATAACCCCTTGAACTTGCCTTTTTCTCATGTTCATACAACACTAAACAGTAACCCTCTACCTTGATTGGCTCTTATTTTTAAAGCAATTCACCCCAAGCAAGGTTGGAGTGCCACTAGCATGCAAAGTGTTTCAGAGGATTGAGAACAAGAGCAAAGAGGCAGGTTTGAGGAGAGGATACAGTGAAGGACGAGGAACAAGTACAAGGTGTCAGATGTCAATTGACATTACACTTGAATATTTGAAGATTATAGTCATTGGGGAAGCAAGTAAGAAGAAGGGAGTTCCACAGGCGGGAAGTGTGAGAGAAGAAGCTGTTTGAGTAGAAGAGATGGTTACATTTAACCATTTTGACAGTGGAAGGGTGGGACTGAGATGCCGGCCTGGTAGCTTGCTTAAATTCATGCAGTCTGGTAACCAGCAAAAGTATCCAGTCAGAACAGTTGCTGTGAAAATACTTGAAGGAGAGACAGAGAGAAGCCATGGCATATCTGTGGATTCATCTCTGGATTTTGTTGAGGACTTTGAGATGTACAGCGGGAGCACTAGTCCATATATGACAGCAATATCCCATGCAAGGACGGATGGTTGATTTATAGATTTGAAGTATGGACTCAGACAAGAAAAACTTTCTGGCATGACACAGAGAACCAACTTTCCTTGCGGTAGATGAAGCTATTGATTCAATGTATTTATTCCACCCTATGTCAGTGGACAGTGTGAGATTGTGTAAACATTAGTATAAAAAAATTATATATCAGTAAAATATGAAGTGGTTAATAATGTGCGATGTTCTGTATGTATAACATAGAAATATTTACTATCAAAACAAATTGCAAATGAGAAAGAGAATGATTGTCATTGGTCAAGAACTAAGCAAGCTTTTCTGACAGAATAAGACAATTATTTGTATATATATATATATATGGTAATGGTGAGATTAACCATTTCTATGCAGGAACATTCATCATTCAATGACTGAATGTTTGTATTACTGTTGGCTAAAATTTATAAAATCTTTTTGTTAAAACAGCTTTTTCTAAAGTTCACTGTTATAGCTCTTTTTAGTATTGACGAGAATTTCCTTCCAAACCTTTTGTTTTAGGCAGTGTGGAAAGTTAACATCTTGATTAGATCATTATTTTCTCTTGTAGTTACATGTTCTATTCTTTTGGATGTCTTCAAGTAATTTTCATTATTCAGTAAACTGCTTTATTTGTGACTTTGTAGTACCAGTCTACAAGATGTGATGAAGGATTTAAAGGATACACTCACTTGAAGTCTTTTTAATAACTGAGCTGGAAAACAGCCATATATAGATGTATTTCTGAATGAGTTGAATGCTGCTCATGACATCAATCTGAAAGTCTAACTAGGAACATGACTCCTGTTTTCAGGTTAATATTTTGGTTTTGTAACACCTTATGGTGTTAGACTAAAGTACCCAATTCCCTGTTCAATTTATTATATATTAGCTTAAAGGCCACACCCTGTGTGTACTTTTAAGGTAGCTCCTGCAGAGGCCTATTTGGGCCTCCAGCTCAAAACTAAAGGGACCTCTGGTTCAGCTTAGAAAACAGCAATGATAATTTTGAAGAAATAACTTTGAATTCTTCAATTCACTCCATGGAACTTCAAAACCTCACTTTAACTCTGATTTGGGCTATAAGTCCAATTCTGGCCAAAAGACATTTATGTCCAATTAGGGCCAAAACTCTGATTTGGACTGAAATTCCCATTCAGGCTGAAGATTGAGTTCTTTGAATCACAAACTCTATTTCAATTGAGCTGAGTTCTTCAAATGAAAAACTCTGCTGAACTTCAAAACCTCACATCACAAAACCTCTCACTTTAACTCTGACTCCTTGGTACTCTGAAGAAATAAAATTGATTTCCTCAATTCTCAAAGTTTTGGAGATATTTTAAACTGAATTTAAAACTTTTTTAAATTCACCAAGTTTTTTGTTTTGCTTAATATAAATTAAAAACTTTAAAATCACTAGTAATTTTAAAATTTGAATTTTTAACTGTTCCCTCCTTATTAGGACACAAATCCCAATGTTGGATGTTCAAGCACCAGATGGAAGGCAGATTTTCAATCCTGGGATCGTTGTGATTCCAAGAAGGTATAATATGTCTATGTAGAGCAAATGTAACCCGAGTTAGAGGGGGTTTTAGTCACACAGACAGACAGGCAGAATTTTCTGTTTATTTATTTAAATGTATTGTTTCCTATAGACATGCATTATAAATAATTTTAATATAGAAATGATTTGGGTATGAAACAAAAAAGTGATTATCACAATTGAATACATATGTTGCTTATTAAATATAGAGCTATTATATGTATGATTATTTATCAAGTGTTTGAGGTTTTATAATGCTTTTTTCTGATGAAAACTTGTAGTAAGTCCATCGAAACATGAAGTAAAGATGCTAATCTGCAGATGTTTTAGCTGATTGGACTTTTAGTTGGCTTTCTTCAAAGATACTCAAACTGACTGTAAATGGTGGTGGATGATGGGTGGGGTTGGAGACAGAGGTAGGTGCAGGGTGCTGGTTCACCAGACTCTAAGTCTGGCAGGGCTAATTGTGTATATTAAACTAATCAATTTTGATTGATTTTAGGTTTCAAAGGAGCTTAAAGTAGGTTATTGTTACTTGTTAAAACACTGTCTAATACCTGGGTGGTGGCAGTGGATTCAGATTTAAGAGAAAGAGCAAGTAACATGAAAAGTAAGAAGCTGAAAAAAGAAGGAAAAAAGAGAGGGGAGTGGATATAAAAAGGGAGAAGATGGAAGAAAAAGGAGGTGAAAAGGGAGGTGAGTGGATATAAAAGAGAGCAGGTGGAAGAATAAAAAAGAGGGAAATGGATACAAAAGAAAGAAAGGAGAAGAAAAGTGAGAGAAAAGAAAGAAGGTAGAAGGAGAAGGGGAAGAAGAAGTGAAGAAAAACGAGGAAGTGGATATAAAAGACAAAAGAGGAATGGAAAAAGATGAAAAAGGAAGAGTTGAGAAGAAGAAGAAGAGGAAGAAGAAGAGGAAGAAGAAGAAGAAAAAGAAGAAGAAGAAGAGGAAGAAGAAGAAGAAAAAGAAGAAGAAGAAGAGGAAGAAGAAGAGGAAGAAGAAGAAGAAAAATAAGAAGAAGAAGAGGAAGAAGAAGAAGAAGAAGAAGAAGAAGAAGAAGAAGAAGAAGAAGAAGAGGAAGAAGAAGAGGAAGAAGAAGAAGAAAAAGAAGAAGAAGAAGAAGAAGAAGAAAAAGAAGAAGAAGAAGAGGAAGAAGAAGAGGAAGAAGAAGAGGAAGAAGAAGAAGAAAAAGAAGAAGAAGAAGAAGAAAAAGAAGAAGAAGAAGAGGAAGAAGAAGAGGAAGAAGAAGAAGAAAAAGAAGAAGAAGAAGAGGAAGAAGAAGAAGAAGAAGAAGAAGAAGAAGAAGAAGAGGAAGAAGAAGAAGAAAAAGAAGAAGAAAAAGAAGAAGAAGAAGAAGAGGAAGAAAAAGAAGAAGAAGAGGAAGAAGAAGAGGAAGAAGAAGAAGAAAAAGAAGAAGAAGAAGAAGAAGAGGAAGAAGAAGAGGAAGAAGAAGAAGAAGAAGAAGAAGAGGAAGAAGAAGAAGAAAAAGAAGAAGAAGAAGAAGAAGAAGAAAAAGAAGAAGAAGAAGAAAAAGAAGAAGAAGAAGAAGAAGAAGAGGAAGAAGAAGAGGAAGAAGAAGAAGAAAAAGAAGAAGAAGAAGAAGAAGAAATGAATAAAAAAAGAAATAATTAAGGAAATAAATATAGAAAAATATTAAGAAATATATTTGGGAAAGAAAGAAGAAAAGTGAAAAAAGAAGAATATTAGTGAGAAGAGGAAAGTAAGAAAATAATAAGGAATGAATAAATTATAAAAAAAAAGAAAGAAAGAAGATATGGGAATAGAAAAAAAACTGGTGAAAATTTGGAGAATGAGGTTGATAAAATAATGAAAGACAAGGAAAGAGAAAAAACTGTATATCAGAAGATTCAGACTTCCTTTTTGTCACAATAGAATAATGAATAACTAAGCATATATTGAATTGAACACAGAAAGCCAATATATATATATATATATATTAATTATAGAGGTTATATAATTATGTGTGCTGAGTATAAAAGCAGGTGTGAGGGTAGTTCCTGTTTGGTTACAGTGTGTTTCACTTACTCTGGTTTTTCTTTCTTTTATTTTCTGTTTTGAAAGACTGACTGAATTAAAAAAAGGAACCATTCCTAAAAGCCACAATTGATTTTCAAAATAAGGAAATATGTTTTCTGTGAAAATTTAAGGCACAACAACAACACAAATAATAAAACAATTTTGATTTGGCTTTTATCTTTTGCCAAGTTGAGGAATTTTTCATTTGATTTAGAATCCAAAGAAAAAAAAATATGTTTGGAATTTGGTAACTTTTTGATAATCACTTTCTCTTCTTAAATATCATTAAAGCTGCTTTTATTCTCTTGTGAAATTAAGAAGAAGAAGAAGAAAAGGAGGCAGTAAAAGAAAATGAAGCTGAGTGACAAAGGAAATAAAGAAAAAGAAAAAAAGATAGCTGCAAAAAAGAAGCAGAAGTAGAAACAGTGAATCTGAGAAAATAGAAGAGGAAAAGTGATGAAGAACAGAAAGCTCTGAGGAAGAAAAAGAAAGCCAAGAAATGAAAAAGAAGAAGTAAAGAAGAAGAAGAAAAAGAAGAAGAAAGCTAAGAAATGAAAAAGAAGAAGAAGAAGAAAAAGAAGAAGAAAGCTAAGAAACAGAAAAGGAAAAGTGAAGAAGTTGAAGAACAAAAAAATGAGACCGAGAGAAGAAGAAGAAGAAGAAGATGGAGAAGAAGACAAAGAAGAAAACAGAAAAGTAAAAGTAAAAATGAAGAATGAGTGAGACTGAGATACAAAAAAATGAAAGAAACAAAAAGGAAAGCCAATAGAGAGAAAAGAAAAAAAATTAGAAAGAAGAAAGATGGAGATTTGGAGAAAAAAAGAATATACTTGAGATAGATATATAAAGAGAGGGAGAGAGAGAGTGAGAGAGAGAGAGAGAGAGGGATGCAGGGAGGGAGAGAGAGAGACAGAAATAAACAATAAAACAGAAAATAATTGAGATGAAATAATAGTGTCAAAATAAAGCAGAAAAAGATAGAGGAGAAAATAGAAATTGTAAAATAAAAAGAAAAGAAAAGCCAAGATAAAGATGCAGAATAATAAAAAAAAAAAGAGGAGGAAGTAAAAATTATGTGGATTGTTAGATAAGCTGAAAGAAAAAAGAAAATGAAAAAAAGAAGAGGGTGAAAAATTGAGTTCATTTTATTTCTTCTATATTATTTGTTCATTGTTTGCATTCAGAAGTTTGAGAATACACAGTTTAAAAGGATGAAGAGACAGTGATAATAAATACAAAAACTGTCAGTTATATTTCTTTAATCATTTCATCCTATGCAAGGCAGTAAAGCCACTAAGATGCAAGAGTCTGAAATAATATGAGAATAAGAAAAAGCCTTATTAAGGAGTGAAACAATAAAAGAAGAGAAACAAGCAGAGTAGATGGCAATTGATGATGCAATTAAAGTTTTGGAAATCAAAGTTGGCTGGAAAGAAAAAAGCTGGAAGAGAGTTCCACAAGCAAGAAGTATGAGAACAATAAAAGAAGAGGAACCAAGCAGACAGTATATAATGATTGATGTTGCATTTAAAATTTGGAAGATCAAAATTGGCTGGGAAGCATGAAGCTGGAAGTGTGTTCCACAAGCAAGAAGTGCGAGAGGAGAAACTTTTAGCATAGAACTTACAGTTGCATCTAGCCAATTTAATTGTATGTTGATGAAACCTTGTTGCTGATCAAGTATTGTGCTTAAATTCATAAATTCTAGATATGATAATGAAAAGAACATCAGAACAATTACCATGAAAGTATTTATAGAAAAAGCAAATGGAAGCTTCATTATATCAGTGGGAAAGTGACTGAAGCTGAGATACCAGGTCAGGACCAATTATATTGCAGATTCTTCTTTAGATTAGATTTTATCAAAAATCTCTAAATATATATCAGGAGCACCAGACCAGATCAGATATGACAGCAATATTCAAAAAAGAGATTGTATGGTAGATATATAAATATATATGATAGATTCTGGAGAAAAAAAAAAGCATGACACATTGAACCAACTTTCTGAGCAGTAGATCTAGCAATTGATTCAATATAATCTTTCCACTTCATGTCAGCATAGAATGTTGTTTGAAAAGGGGCAATGAGTCACTCTGCTAGAGGTTAGCATCAGGATTATGAAATTATGAAGATCAGAAGTTGCACTGAATCAAAGTTTATCATAAAACAACAAATCAGAAGATGCTAGTCTCAAAGACATTTATTCAGAAATTTAGACAGAAATTGAGAAGAAAAATTTGTCAACATTAATTTGGAATAAATCAAGGTATTTATAAATTATGTAGAAAAACTTAAAGAAAGAAAATGAAGATTAAAAAAAAACATTGCCAAAGAATAAGAAAAAAAAAAAGAAGAAAAAGGCTGCAGGAATTGCAAAAAAATCTGGATTTGACCAAAAAAAACAAAAAACAAATAGATGAACATAACCCAAAATATGTCATACACAATAGAAGAAATAAAATTCTTTGTGATCTGAAATACCAAACAATCAGTCTTTTCAGCCCAAGATGTCAGTTCTAGCTGTTCCAGACAAAAAAAAAAAAAAAAATTCTCTTTCACTTTGTGACTGACATAGAACAAACAAGCCAACTCACACTATGCTCTCATTTGACACCCAAACGGAAAGCAATTATCTCACTCACAATTCTGGCATACCTACAAGGAGCTTCCACCTCCTTTGAGTTCATAAACTTTCCCACTTAAAGCACCAATGACACACTACCTGTGGATTCTTCTGAGCAGCAACCCAGAGTGATTTGAATGAATCTGATATTGATACTAGATCAGCTCAACAAAAGCTTATATGTTTATAATTTATGTGGTTCATCCAGCATATTGGGGTACATCAAAATGATGTAATGGTTAACAAGCTTGTCTCACTAGCACAATTGCTACTGAATAGAGAGTTGGAACCTCACTGTGTGTCCCATACTTTTGGCCTTGTGCCACATCTAAGCTATGCTTAGAAAATCACCATACAAAAGATAATAGGATTAATTAGATAAATAGTACCAAGATATTGTTTGAGAGTTACAAAAAATGAGGAAGATGTAAAAGATGGATGTACCTTAGCAACAAGAAAATTTGGTAATTGATCTCAATGGCACTTGCAAAGAGACTGGAACAATCAGAAATCAAAGAGATATATTGAAATAATGCAGACCAGAACAGTTTTGATTTTCTTTTCAGGAATACTCACATAAAGAGTCAATCTTATATCAGATTGTTACATAATTTTTACTCATGATATTAGTTCAAGCCTAGTTGAGATTTTTAATGCAATTTTTCTATGCAGGTACATTATTTTTCCTTCAAAGAGTAGTGCAGTGTAATCATCAAGTACTCATTTTCACCTGCCTAGACTTGTATTGGATGAAACTAAATTTATTTAATATCAATACTAGTCAGAATGAGAGAGACATGATATTATGACCACCAGACACCTCCAGTGTGGAGATAGAATAAAAGTTTTAAGAATCAAGAATTGTTTAATATAAAAAGAAAATAAAGTTATCAGAGGATTTGAAAAAATAAGCAACTTTCTAACCAAACTATGAAAAGCTCAAATATTTTCCTGATTAAGGAAGAAAGAAAATCCATCAAATTCTAAATGTGTTAGTGGATCATATAATATGAAGCTAAAAAAATATTCTTTTTCTATGTGTTGTGTCCTTTCAGGGTATGGGCAATCATGGTTCCTTGCAACCTAAAATTCAAACCTGTTCATTCCACCATCCATTCAAACAAGCTCATCAGGTAGGTGGCCCATTGCCTTCCAGGCCTTCCTGGCCTTCCTGATCCTCTTACTCTTGTAAGTGTCAAATTCTCCAAACCCTCCTTCCTCATTATATGTCTAAGACATTTCTATCATTTCTTTCTGATTCTGAGTATGTATCCTTTTTGTTTACACACACACAGACACACACACACATATATATATATATATATATATATATATATATTTTAATCACTTCACCCCAATCAAGGTGATAATGCAACTGAGATGCTAAGGGCTACTTCTAGTGAAAGAGAATGAAAAGACAGAAAGAAGTTGTCGTAAACTAGAGAAGGTTACTGAATGAGGAATAAACAAAATGGAAATGAAATGGTCATCTTTATAACATCAACAGAATACAATACTCACCTGTGGTGTGAAGTAGGTAAGCTAATGCTAGTGATGAACTATTTAGATATATTACCCACCTTACAATAGTGTCCAAAGTATTTTTGAGGATTGAGACATACCCATTATTGTTCATAGGTATGGTATATAACAGAAGTAGAATCCCAATTATAAACAAGGAGCAAAGGGATAAACCTCTACACCTGTTCAAAAGCCTGGGGAGGATTGTAAAATGGATGATGGGTGAAACTAATATATATATATATATAAATATAATGTATATTTGGGTAGCAACTGTTGTTTCAAACGAGTTTTGTTGAATATGACAGACAAGGAGAATTTGATTAATTTTTTATTCAGTTTTTATAGTATTCTTAAATTTTTCACATTTGATGAGGATGAACGAGTGTCAAAATTGTTCATAATGTTGACAGTCACAAGTGCTTTTGGCCAATTCTTTATCCAATTTTTAAGGGGTTTGTTCTTAATTGTTATTAATTTATTTTCACTGTTGTCTTTTAAGGTGTTATTGTATGATGTATTTTGAAAACCAAAAAATTAATAATAAACACAATATATATATATATATATATATATATATATATATATATATATATATATATATATATAATTATTAACATCAGAGTATTCATGTGGAAACTAGAAAAAATCAAATAACATCAAGTCAACACTGCAAAATCTTTTCTGGTATCTTTGCCATCTTTGGAATTTTATACAGTTTCCTTTCTTTATATATGAAGCATGAATACACTAATTAAATTAAGTAATGATAAGAAATGTCTCTGACTGAATTTATGGTTCAGTCTGTGATTAGTTCCTTGTTTTTATCACCATTGTTTTTAATATATGAGATTGTGTTCCTACAAATGATGTCTTATTTGTGATATTGTCGATAATAGGATTATCATAATTACTGTTATGATTCAGATCAGGTCTCTTGTAAATCACTCATTCTGATAATTATCATTAATGAAATTTTTATTAATTTTTATCATTCTTATTTGTTTTTGATTTATGAAATATTTAAGGAGAATTTTTCAGTATTCATTTGACTATAAGCTCTCCTGTTATTGGTATTTACTGTATATTTCTTAGTCTGGTACCAGGGCCTCAGATGTGGAGCTCTTAGTGAGGATTGTACTCACTACATTAGTAATAAGTTACCTTTCTTGATGTCAAGACAGACAAAATTATTTGCTTATCGCCAATTAAGTATAATTTTACAAATATTGAGTGCACTGATATTTGAAAAAGTAATGGTAATATTAGCCATTTTCTTATAAGGAAACATGAGATATTTACTAATCAAGCAGCCACTATTACTTTTGGTTGAAATTTCTAAAATCCTTTTGTTAAACTACTTCTTGTTCTTTCTTTATTTTCTTTTTTTCTACTTTGGTAACCTTCATTCCAAGATGGCTTCTATCTTGTCTCTAGGTGGCCTATATATATATATGACAGTTTATAAAATGTAGATCTACACAGGTGACACTGCTAAGTTATTCACATGGGAATAGTCATAAAATTATTATTGATCAATAATTGTGCTAGCCTCATGTATATATATATATATATATATATATATATATATATATATATATATATATATACATGAGGCTAGCACAATAATTTTATGACTATTCCCATGTGAATAACTTAGCAGTGTCACCTGTGTCGATCTACATTTTACAAACTGTCATTTTGCTCTTTCCAGTATTGATAGGGTTTCCTTCCTAATCTTTCATTTGAATTAAAGTGAAACATTAGCATTTTGATTATGCCATTTCTCTTTGACTTACATATTTTAGTTGTTCCTGCTGTTGAAAGTGACATTACTGTTATTTGGTACAGTTCTTTGTTATTCGGTAGTGCCAGACTAAAAAAAAGAAGCATGGTCCTTACTAAAATCAACAGGCATCATTCACTCAGAGGCATTTTTGATTATTGATCTGAGAAAATCAAGAGGACAGTAGAGTAATTGACATAGCATTTAAATTTTTGAAGTGATGCAATGAATATTCATACACCTGGGTTCCCCCTCACAGTAATATGATTGGCTGGTGTCAGCCATAAATACAGACTGATGTGGAGGTACTTCCTACCACTACGATGAGGACCAGTCTATTACGGTTACCTGCTAGATTGTCTTACTTGGTTAGAGTAGTCCAAAACCACTTTGCTACTTTGAACAAATATATCCCTTTCTGGGACATATCGTGAAGATTAAAGTCAGAAAGGAGTTCCACAAATGAAAAGTGTGAAAGGAATTAACTTTGAAAAAAGAAAAAAAAAACAGGAAAAAATTAAAACTTCCAAATGAACACTGGTGACCAGTTCTTGTATAAATTAAAACAAAGATTTTTAAATTTCAAAACATCTCACTATGGAACCTCCCAGATTATAATTACAAGTTTAATTTGATCATTACTTGGTACTCCAGAGTTATGACATTCAACCACTAAGTTGAGCTTATAATGTATTAGTATTAGCATTAGTATATAATATAATAGTATTAGCATGTAATATATTAGTATTAGAATTATTATGTAGTGTATTATTAGCATTAGTTTATATTAGCATATAATGTATTAGTAGAAGCATTAGTATATAATATGTTAGTATTATCATTACTATATAATGGATCAGTATTAGTCTTTCTATGGAGTAATAGTAACAAAATTCTTAAACAAATTCTTAAACTCATGTTATGTTCTTCAATAGCATTGTCAGATTGAAACTTTTATATTGATATCATTCATGGCACTCAATCTATTCAGATATGTCTAAATTGTCAGTCAGCTGCTAAGAAAGCTGGTTCACAGTGTTGTGCTAGATAATTTTTCTCTCCAGAATCTATCTTACATATGTATAAGTCTACCATTCCCCATGCTTACAATCTTGCTGCCACATATGGTCCAATGCCGTGCTCAAGCTCTTTGATAAAATCCAAAGGAAAATCAGCAATATTATTGGTCCTGATCTGTTGGTTTAATTTCAGTCACTTTCCCAATGCCTTAAGGTTGCCTCTCTGTATCTTTTCTATAAATAATTTCATGGTAATTGTTCGGATGACCTCTTCACTATGGTATCTAGACTTTATGAATTTAAGTGCAGTACTAGACTGGCATCGAGATTGCATCAATTTACAGTTGAGCAGGCTAGATATAACCATAATTTCTATGCTAACAATTTTTTTTCTCAAACTTCTCGCTTGTGAAACTCCTTTCCAGCTCCATACTTTCCAGCCAACTTTAATCTTCAAATATTTAAATGCAATATCAATCACTATCTACTGCCCTTCTGATTACTCTTTTCTCTTCCCCCTCATTATTAATGTTTCTGTTCCTAATTCTTCCACGCTCTGTAACTCCCATGTGTCTTAGTGGCTTTACTGCCTTGCATAAGGTGATACTGATTTTAAAAAAAACAACCTCAGATATGTGACAGGCTCTTCATATCAGTATTCTTGAAAAGAAAATCAAAACTGATGTGGGCTGCATATTTCAATATATCTCTTTGATTTCTGATTGTTCCAGTCTCTTTGCAAGTGCCATTGAGATCAATTACCATTGCTCTTGTGGCTAAGGTACATCCATCTTTCACATATTCTTCATGTTTTGTTGCTCTCAAGCAAGATCCTGGTACTTGTTACTTTCATACCAACTATCACTTTAATGGTCTCATTTGCAGTAACTGCATAGAAACTATTTGAAATATCTAGCGAAGACATATATGAACAGCACTTTGATTATGATTTTGATTGCTATTTTTTATAGAGTTTTGATGAGAAAGTGCCATTATGGACAATTCTTTAATGACAAGACAATCATCTCTGTCAATATATATTGATAATCTATATTTACAGAGTGATTTATAATGTTTGCTCTTAGTCCTTCAAATAGCAAATGCTTAGAAAACTTTTCCTGACTTTTATTCATTGTTATCAACGACCATTTTCATTTTATAATCTTTCTTTTTTGTTCAATCTTTCTCTTTTTCAATCTTTTTTTTTATTCTTTTCCTATTTTATCTTTTTGCTTTCTTGGTTGGCTTACAAGTTTCCTCGTTCATTCATTCATTCATTCATTCTTTATTCTTTCAGTATTTCTTCTGTTTCTTTTTTTAATTATTTCTTTCTTCACATTATCTGTTTCATTTATTCATTCATTTGTTTACTTGCTTCTATCTACCCTTTTCATTCACTCATTTATTCTTTCTTTGGTTTACCATTTTCATTCTTTCTTTCTTTCTTTCTTTCTTTCTTCAGTCTATCACTTTCATTCTTTCTTCACTCCATTCATTCATCAGTCTGTTTCTTTTAGTCTTTCTTCTTTTGTTTTCATTCATTCTTTCATGGTTTATTTTTCCTCCATTCATTCTTTCTTTCTTCAGTTATTCTTTATTTCTTCTGGCCTTTTCTTTCTTTTTCTTTCTTTTTCTTTCTTTTTCTTTCTTTTTCTTTCTTTCTTTCTTTATTCTTTTCATCTTTGTATTTATAATAATTTTTTAAATATTCTTTCTCTTTTTCTCTCATCTTTTTGATGTTGTTCTTTCTTTCTTTCTTTCTTTCTGTTTTTCTTTCTTTTATTCTATATAAAGCTAACAATAAAATAATAGTAACAATAAAGTATACATTGATCTAGTGGGTTGGGATAAAAAGCAACAACAATCATATTTACTAAAACTGGTAATAAAATAATAATAGTAATTTAGATGTTGTGCAATAGTCAATGTAGTAACCAATTTTGGAGACTTTGCCAATTGAAACAAAATGGTTAAAGGCAGTTGGGAGTGGCTGCTGGTTATCCAGCTGTTCCATGTCACTGTTGGTCAAATGGGGATTGGCTTCCACAAGTTGGAACAAATTCATTTTCACACAGTTCTAATGAGCATCCACTTTGTGGCATGCCAAATGTCTCAAATTTGTTCTGCTGGAATTTGGTCGACCAGTCATAAACTGTCACATGGCTAATTGGTTCTTTCTTTGAACACCTGACTGATTTGGTACTTTGAAAATAAGTGAATTAAGTCTCACACTGAAATTAGTGCATGGATATATACTCAACTACACAAGAAAAATATTTTTTTTTGCTGTTACTGTGGATGTTTTGATGCAACGAAAACTGTTGAATCTAAAAGCCAAGATCATCATGAAAGATACTTGAAATTGAAAAAGATTTGCAACATTCTATGGCTAGAACTTCTAGAACTTTCTTTCATGTTCAGTAACTTTCTTCTTAACATAATCTCACACTTAATTTTATTAGAGTATTGATTATTATTATCTGTTCTTAGAAATCGTACATCTTGATATCACTTTCTGTCTTTATTAAATCATTATTGTATATATATTACAATCACCATAATGTCTTTCCATTTTTGGTAAAAATATTGGGTTTTGTTTATTTTTAATGTTATTTTTTTTGTTGTAACATTGACTATAGAAAGAGTAGTAATTATTTTTTCCTGATGCTAAAATAGTAATAAAGGCTACAGAAAACATTAATAATCAATAGAACATCTATATTTCTGTTATTGAAGCTCCTCCTTCTCCTTCTCCTCCTCCTCCTACTACTACTATTACTACTACTACTACTAATAATAATAATAATTGGTAATCTGGAACCATGCTTGAAAATTGAAAAAGGACCTAGGTATTTGAGGAAGCACTGAAACTGTTCGGACAAAAGTTGCCTTGGTGTCTGTGAAAGTACTGAAGAAAATTCCGGAGCTCTGAGGAGATTCACTCCCAGCAATGACTATTAGGAAATTAATATAAAAACAAAAATGAATTATACAGAAATAATAATAATGATAATAACTAGTTTTAACCTGTGAAAATTTCACAGTTTTTCTATTTGAAATTTTTGATGAATCTTAATTTTTAAGTTAATGATTGAGTAAGGAATGGCGAGTTCTGTGATAATAAAATATCCATAAAAATTCCCCTATCACATTGTTAAATATTTGAGCTTAACACCTTTAACAAAATAATGCAAATAAAAATCATAAATGTGAATACTAGTCATTATTTTAAGAAGTGGGTACAAATGAAAAGATTTGAATTGACAACTTTTTCCATTTCACTGAAACAGCCATTAAATGCATCTATCATCGTTCTTTCTTTCATATGTCTTGTTTTTCTATGCAATCAAAACATTATTTATGAAGAATTGGCAGATGTTAAACATTTCTATTTTCCTTTCTAACCAAATCTTATGAGTATTTCTCTTAATAATAATTTTAAAATAATTCAGCAGGCAGTGTTATTTTATTTCTGTTAACTATATTTTTTGTGATTACCTTACTCAGTTACCATCATTTGATTTCTGAAAAATGGCATTTTATCACAGTTGCCATCACTTCTTGGCCTTTTGGCAGAGATCAAAGGAGAATAAAAATGAGAAGTAGCCATGAAAAATTCATGTTTTTATCTGAATTTTCTGATGAATCAAGATTTTCTTGTGGAGATTAACACACCTCTCCAGAAGAGGACTTGGATTCCTCCAAATATATAAATATGGATGCCGAGAATCATTGGTAGAAGGAGTAAACAAGTAGAGAGTTAGAGATCTAGTGTATCTGCTTACTACTCATTTCAGTAAGACTTGAAATTGAAAAAGATTTGCAACATTCTATGGCTAGAACTTCTAGAACTTTCTTTCATGTTCAGTAACTTTCTTCTTAACATAATCTCACACTTAACACAAGTGACATTCTACTTCTTGATTGTGTTATCATCATTCAATTCAATGAAGACATAACAGTGGTAATGAGAATTTGAATTCACATGGAAAAAATTTTTTTTCCTCTCGCTTAGAATAAATAGCTTGCAAAATTCAAAATTCACAGAAAAAATTTTTTATTGAGTTTGTGTATATTCATAGCGTAATATGGAAGACAATAAAATTCAAGGCTGTATGATACACAGCTATTAAAAAAAACAAAAACCATTGCTTCCTAGTTAAGGACTACTTGTATGAACAAAATACACTATGGAAGAATTGAAAATAATTATTCAGCAACAGCAATAATTCCAGAAGACTTTATTACAACAAATGCAAAGGGAATGAATTGAATATCAAGAACTGATAAATGCAATTCCGGAAAAGCAAGAAATAGACAATGAGTCAATTTTATTTCTACCAAACTCAGTCACTAACTCAATTAGTAAATTTAATTATGTCCCAAAAGAAAACATTACATTCCTATCATACTTCAGAAGGTACGAGGCCATTTTCAGAGAAGAATGTCGAGGATGGTCGGCTGAAAAAATAGGTACATCTTCTGTTACAAAAATTTTGCCCTACTGAATGTGAAAAATATCTGAATTTCATTTTGCTGTTATACTCCAGAATAAGTGTCATTTAATGAAGCAGTGTCAATATTATCAAAAATCTTTGGTAAAAAGAATTCACTTTCTTATAGACGTTGGCAGTGCATGAACCTTACTAAGGATCAATGTGAAGATTTTGTCATATGCCAGTAAAATCAACTGTGAGAAATTTAAACTGGATGAATCCCCAGACAGATATAAATGTCTAATCTTCTTTAAAGGTCTGACATGAAGCAACAATGTGGAAATATGCTGTCAAATACTTACAAAGTTTGAAAAGAATTCAAAGTTAACAATACAGACTGTTGCAGAAGAGTGCCAAAAAAATTGTCAGTTGAAGGCACGATACAGTGGAAATTGAGCAAAATGGCAGTACAAGTAGTTAGGAAAAAGATAGCACCCAAATAAAACATTTGGAATAAAAATACTACAAAATTTAACCCATGCCATGGTTGTGGTATACTACATTTCAGAAAGGACTCTTCATTTAAAACTAAAAAAATGTCCTCATTGTGGAAAAACAGGTTACAAACGAAGTTACTGCAAGTTGAAAAGCAAAAGAAATACACAAATTAACTTGCTGAAAGTAGTACTACCAGCTAAAAAACTGGAAAGTTCAAATAATAGAAAATTTGTGACAGTACAAATGAATAATGCTATGGTGAGATTTCAATTAACACTGGCAGTGATACTACAATTATTGATTGGACTTGGAACAGAATTGGCAAGCCTAACTTGAGAAAAACTGACAAAGTTGCAAGAGGAATATCAGGTAAGAAATTAATTTTTCTTGGAAAAATCATGTGTAACATTGCTCTTGTGGGTAAAACTAAAAAAGCAAATGTTTGTGTATTGAAAGATTCCAACTTGAATTTACTAGGTGTTGAGTTGCTAGAATTATTTGAGCTATGGAATTGGCTGATTAATTCATTCTGTGGAAAAATTAATTGTTTGTCAAAGAAAAAGATTACAGCTAAAGAAACACTGAATAAACTAAAAAATAAATACACAAATATTTTCTCAGAGGAGTTGGGAAAATGGACAAAGATAAAAAATAAATGGGATACCAGTGTTTAAGCCTAAGAGAAATATACCTTTTGCTGCATTGGAGCAACATCAAACTGTATAGGTTAGAAAACCACAGAGTTATTGAAAAAAAAAAAGATTATTCAGAATGGGCCATGTCAGCAGTTTATATTAGAAAGAAAAATAATAAGATTTCTTTATGTGCAGAGTTTTCAACTGGGTTGAATGACTGCCTCCTACCAAATGCATATCCCTTACCAACTCCAGAGGATATATTTGCCAAAATGAATGGTGGCAAACTTTTAAAAAAATTGATCTGTCTGAAGCATATCTTCAAAATGAAGTGGATGAAGAACACCAGAAAGTTTTCACTATTAATCTAAGCAAACAAGCAAATGTCATGCTATACCCGGAAAAAATCTCCTTAGTTCTCGTGGCATCTGGGAGGTATCTGCAGACCTTCCTGGTTGGCATAATGATTACCCCAAAATAATATCAAGTAAAGGTCTGCGACCAGATATTGTTCTTCTGTCAAGGGTGAACCATAAAATCATCCTGTTTGAATTAACAGTACCATATGAATGCAGGATGGAACAAAGCCACGATTATAAAACTAATAAATATGAAAATCTAAAGTCAGAGCTAATAAAGGAGGGGTATAATGCAATTGTTAGAGCAGTGGAAATTGGAGCAAGGGGTTTCGTTTCAGGCACTCTGTACCAATTTCTGGGCCAAATTGGAATCAAAGGGCGTAATAGGGCCAAAAGTATAAAACGCCTAATAGAAGTGACAGAAAATAGTTCTATGTGGATATGGAATAAACGAAATACTCCGTGGAGTGTTTCAGCGAACATGACAGCATGACATGACTGATCGTGAATGCGTAATGAGGTTCACGTTGCATTCTCAGAACGTGAGGTTTGCCGTTTTTCGGAATTTTCGTAAATTTAATTTTGCTGTTACACATTTGAACTAGTTTATCTACAACACTTGTATATCATTATAATGGGGCCTCACATCAGTGAGTGGGGCTGGTGTGCAAATGAAACCGTTGAGAGGAAGGCCCCGAAACGGTGCACATTCTCTCCTGATAACCCCAGTTTAAAATTCGAGAGGAACACATCAAATTCAGTGAAATCATATGCCGTAGTGAAGCTCGGTGGAAGTGTCATTGGCATGAGGAGCATTACACATTCAGCTCGCTTCAGGTGAGTTTCAATTACTTTCCAGTAATTTCCTTCTTCATAAAGGACTCTACAAGTTTAAAAGATTACCCTTTGGTGTAAAAGTAGCCCCAGGTAGTTTCCAACAAATAATGGATATAATTTTGGCTGGACTAGAAGGTACCATTGCTTACATAGATGATATACTTATTAAGAGTGGTATGAAAATACATTCCTAAAACTGAAATTACAATACAATGTCAGGGTAAGTGAAAACATAATTCAACTGAAACATTGAAATTGGACCGATGTCGATAAAAGAAAGTGCATATCTACAACGGAGGGAGTGTTGTTGAGATGAACACATCTCCTCAGAAGAATTGTGTTATCTTCATTCAATGCAATGAAGACAATAGATTCTTAATTTAATGACTGAATAAACTCCTTGCGCATTCTATGACTATAAAATATCCATTGAAATTCCCCTATTGCATTGTTAAAAATTTGTACTTAAGAACTTAAAGAAATATTACAATAATAATCATAAGTATGAATGGAGGTCATTATTTACAGAAGTAAGAGGGTACAAATGAAAAGATTAAAAACTCACCAAATTTTCCATTTCAGTGAAGCAGATGTTAAATGCATAAGTGCATTGTTGCCTCCTCTATCTTCCTCATCTGAATTTTCCTTTCCAAAGGTAGTTTTGCCCAACACTTCTTCAAATTGCTGCAAAATCAAAACCTCAAACTGAAGACTCAAGTCATGTTCTTAAATAGCATTGTCAGATTGAGACTTTCATATGGATGTCATATATGGCACCAAAC
The DNA here is from genome assembly GCA_963932145.1 of Acanthosepion lycidas. Lineage (NCBI taxonomy): Eukaryota > Metazoa > Mollusca > Cephalopoda > Sepiida > Sepiidae > Acanthosepion > Acanthosepion lycidas. Next base: position 78,102,170 of record OZ010583.1, on the reverse strand, counting down.
CTATTCAAAAATATTTAAACTATTAAACTTAACTATGAACAACTACCTCCCAAGATCAATGGTGAAAAAAGGATTTGTGCAAGTGAAGCCTGAGGGTCTTGGAAAAGGTCATCTTTTTTTGAACACTGTGGACTACAGAATTACTAACAAAGAACTTTACCAAATGACAGAAACCACATCACTTGAGGACTACCAACAGCAGAAACAACTAGAATGGATAGCACATGTAAATTGAAGAAAATAATGATATAATGAAGATGTTGACATTCCACACTACTTCAAACATAAGGTTATGAAGGGAATGCAGGAAAAAGCACTAACAGCTACTGGACTTGAGAAATCCATTTTTCTTAAAATTTATTTTAAGAGAAAGATGTTATAAATTTCAACTGACAATAACACTATCTATTCAGTCAATAAATACCAAATGTTTCTTTGTTAGGAAATAGCTAATATTACCATTACCAACATCATTTTCTTAGTGTACTGATCTTTCATATAATAATAATAATAATAATAATAATAATAATAATAATAATAATAATGTTGTAAAGTCAAGTATTGTAATCTCTAATAAAGTCGGTGTTCACATGTACTGAGCCAGTTGTTCTTGTTAGTAGAAGACTATTTAGAGTCACCACTGTAATATTTATATTAGCATATCACTATACTCATCTTATTCATGTTGGGACTTAAACCGTCAATATTGAGGAATAATATCTGGAAGCCTCTGAATTAGAAAGGGATGCTTGAAAAAATTCAGGACACTCTTAAAGTTTCAGCACCTGAGTCAGGAGATTCATATATTATCAAGAGCAACAACAACAACAAAAATGTGTAGCACATGTTACTAGAGTGAAAAATAATGATATAATCACTACCTTAAACAAAAAGGTTAGGAAGGAATTTCCTATCAGCACAAGAAAGAGCAATAACAGTAGGCTTCAATAGCTCATTTCTTTAAAAAAAAAAACTCTTTTAAGAGAAAGATTTTATCAATTCCAACTGAAAGGAATACTAACTGCATAGTCAACGAGTAGTGATTGGAAATTACGAATTTTAGCATTGCCATAAACCCAATTTATTTAGTGTCTTTTTTTAATCAGTATCACCCGATGCAAGGCAGTAAAGCCACTAAGATTCAAGAGTTTAATGAAGAATTAGAAAATAGAAATATTAATAATGAGCAGGAAGAGAAAAGAGTACAGTTGATAGTGATTGATATTGCATTTAAATATTTGAAGATTAAAGTTGGCTGGAAAGCATGGAGCCAGGAAGCATTTCCACAAGTGAGAAGTGCAAGAAAAGAAATTGTTAACATTTAACCAGCTCAACTGTAAATAGATGAAATCTCAATGCCAGTCTAGTACTGTGCTTAAATTTCCAAAAGGCTAGGTGCCATAGCTAAAAGCTCATCCAAACAATTACCATGGAAGTATTTGAAAAGGCACAGTCAGGCAACTGTGGTTTCGTTGGTTTGAAAGTGACTGAAGAGTAGTTCCATCACTAGTCATCTTAACCAGGTTTTAGCAGAGCATCCTATTTCCAATATAGGTAATTTTAACTTTTTTATGTGCATGTAAAAGGAAGTGAAAGATTTGAAAAAGATTATATTGCATAAAATTGGACTATTGTATAAAAACAAAAGCTCTGACAACAGAAAAACCTGGTATTTTATTTTCATGCCTAACATTATAGTCTATAATAAAGTAAGCATTCCTACAGAGACTGATATGCTGATACCCGTTCTTTATATCCACCATTCTAATATCCAAATTGGTAGATCACTATACCTCTTTGAAATGTAACAGTTTGATGCCCCTAGTACATTAGTTACTTCTATGTGTCTCTTCTGTTTCTTTTTCTATTTTTTCCTTCTTGTTCCTTTTCTTGAGATATTGATTAAGGTGATCTAGATCTCAATCTATTGTGGTTAACACTTATAACAATGTCTTTGTTGGCCAATTGTGAATTTTGATAGCCATTTAGGTCCATGCCCTCAGGGAGATCATTTAATATCCCAGAATTTGGATACTGAGCTTTGGGTACATGACATTGATACTGAACTTATCAAAAATTTCTTCTTCTTTACATTCTTCTTGATAATCCATTCCTAGCCTAATTTGTTTACCATGTGTTACTGTTCCCTTCTCATTCCTCATTATTGCTTCTACATTACAAATTAAGTTCTTTCTGAATTAATTCTTTATCTCTTTTATACTGTGAAGGTAAGCACAGAAAGTTGGTTTGAATGTGTAGTAAATTGGTAAATAAGATTATACCTATTTGCATATGTTAAGTAGAAGCGATATAAAGTGTATAGTAAACTAAGAGACAGGTAATAAGTTGACTACTGATCACGTGACATAGAACGACACAATACAACAGAATGAACACTAAGCGAACATTGTTTTGGAAGGTTTGTTTTCCTTTTTCTATGAATACAAATTCTTCTTGTGTGACAGAGTATTTTTCTCTTGCTACATTGGAATAGAAAGAGAGAGAGAGAGAGAATTTTTTTTTCTCTGGGCTGCATTTTCAAAATGAAAATTTGTTTGCACCTCACTAGAGGGAAGTTCTGGTGAAAAGGAGCAAGCAGCCCTATAGCAAACAAGGTCTAGAGAGAAGGTTAAAGGGAGTTAACCATGGATTTGAAGTCAAACAATTTGCAGATCCTAAATGCTATATTCTTAATACTTGATATAATGCAAAAATATCACAATGATAAAATCAGTCAATAATTATTCATAACTATTTATACTGGGACTCATGCATACAATTACAAATAACCCATAATAATATCTTAATTTTGAAATCATTTATTTTTAGCTTATGAATTCTTTGAAACTATTTCTAAATCTTTGATTGTCTTTCAGTCATTCTGCCTCACCTGCTATCCTTTTCTGCCACACTGTTTGGGAACAACTGATTTATTTGGTGGTCAGAGGAGTGGATCAACCTGGCAAAAGGAAAGTGAACTGACATCTTGACCCTATTTTTCCTGGGTTTATATTGAGGTCGATAAGTGATCAGGAGTGTGGTTAATGTGGTGTTTTCATTTTTTACTGGGTCTTTGACCTTTTGTTTCCTTTATTCAAGTAGCTGGTTTTCAGAAACAAAGTTAGTTGATTGACCTGCCCTTAAGAATGCTGCTGTTAGTATCAACAAAAGTTGTTAAGGGGATGATAAATTGGTGATACTTTTCAAGAGATTTAAGAAATTTTTTTTATTTCATTTCATTTATTAAATACAGCTTACTTCTAAAATACTAGATCCTTTTATTTCTAGAGTAAAACATCATCAAACACATGAATTTGTCATCCCATTAGAATAGAAGAGTTTTTCTAATCTCCTGGCATGTAGAACGTATGATAGTTTAATATTAGTCAAGGTAGAAAGAACTCAATCTTATCATGGTGAGGAGAGAATGCCTTTAATCCATTTTACTGTATTTGTTCAAAACAGGAAGTCCTCTAGGCCATTGGAAGGGACTTTCCTTACTGCCTCACCCTCAGCTGTTCCCATAAACAGGACCAGCATTTCATTATAACCACCAACTGTCTTGATGTCTTTTAACTTCTTCATTCTGCCAGTAGCAGTAAAAATTCTCAGCCAGACTTTGACAAAATTGAGATCCTCAAGCAACAACTGTGTTCCTATCCTACTTATACTTGCTACTATAATATTTAAATTAGCATATTATTATTATTAATAATTTTAATGGCTACACATTAATACAAGTGTTACAGTAAGACTATTATATGTATAATATACAAAGCATATATCAATGTGTAGCTAAGTGGTTAGAACGTTTGCTTTCTAACCATGGGTTTGAATCTCATCAATTTGTCAGAGAAGTGACTTTTTGGTCTTATCAGCCAAAAACCAAGGTAAGCCTTGTAAATGAAATTTGGTAGATGGAACTATTCTGAAAATGTTGATGGTTGTACTAGCATGAATTCAAAAGTCACTGTGATCATACTGGTCTTGTTCAAACTGTCGATCATGCCAGATTATACACTTTCTCCCAGAAAATGTAACTAAGATACAATCAACACCTATCTATATTTCTGAGATGAGGTATTGTAACTATTTACACTATTTACATTGTTTAGACTTTTGTCCTCAGCTTTATTGTCATATTTACAAATATTTTAGCTGTTGTACATTATGGCCTTCTTCAGGATATATATTTTGGAATTTTGAATTCAACACTTTATTTAGTCCACTGGAGTAGGTTGCTCTAGTTCCACATGCCATGCCTTTTCTAGATATCTCAGTTTCAGTTAATTTCTTTTAGTAACTTAACTCTGCAAGTTTTTGTTCACCTCTGCTGTGGCCAGATATTGAACTCACAACTGTATGGGTCAAATCACTGGATTACTTCAATCAACAATTTTATCTGCTGAGGAAATAAAGTAATATTAAAGGAATAATAATAATAATAATAATAATAATAATAATAATAATAATAATAATAATAATAATAATAATAATAAAGGAAAATAACTGTAACTGAGATATCCAGAAAAGGTATGGCAAGTGGAACTAGAACAATTTACCCGAGTGGACTAAATAAAGGTTTGGTTTGAAATTCCAATCTACATCACCTGAAGAAGGCTGGCGCATACAATTGCCGAAATGTCATTAATATGACAATAAAGATGAAGATAGTGTAAAAAGTAAATGTAAATAGTGTAAAAAGATACACTCAATATAAATCAATGGTAGGCTTTGTGGTTGTGGAACAAACACAAAGGTGTCTGAGCAGGTGTCTGCAACAAGGATTGGCTAGCCACCTTAACAAAAAGGTGTGCTCGGAAATGAATAATCAGCCATTATTATACAAAACATTTACTATAAAAACGCATTGAAACTGATAAAGAAAGTGATTGTCAATGGTTTGAAATTAATGTACATTTTATTGGCAGGAAAAGTTATTGGAAATAATAATGAATGGCTTCTTGGTTGGGCTAAGAACTTTTCAATATCTTCTCATAATTGTTTATACAGTTGGTTGAAGAAAAACATGCTTGAAAACAAAAAATATATTTATTTTTGTCTTGACCTTGTATCAGGTAGACCCCAACAGTTGATACTTTTTAAAACAGACTTAAGATCATATTGAATAAATACTAAACTGATCTAATGTTTATACTAGCCAATAAAGACTTTGTTTCTGGGTTATAAGGAGTCTGAGATTTATTTCATGCTCATGTTTGGACTAAAGTGTGATAGTTTTTAAAATTTCTTAAAATTACACAAAGACTAAAGTTGTCTTTTTGTGCAAAATATAAAATTTTTAACTCCCTACCAAATCTCAATTCTTTTGTCAAATACAAAAAACTAGTAAGTAGAAATAGAAATTTTCTGTGTAAAGTTATTATTAGGTTGGTGCAAAAATAATGACGGTTTTTGACGTTAAAAAATACGTCAAAAACCGTCATTATCTTTGCACCAACCTAATAATACAATATACAGAAAAAGAAAATATACAAAAATTTACATATAAGACTTGTGCCCCAAAAATTCCATTTGTGCATCTTATAAATAATTAACATTTACAGATACATTGAACAAAAAGGATTGACCTTCAAAAACAGAAGAAAGTATTACTTTTTAGAAAAAGACACAAGGATTCAATTTAAAAAATGATGAAAGAGAAAGCAATTCAAGAATGTAGTAAAACAAAGATGCAATCACCTTTTAGAAAAAAAATACGACTTCTACTTGTCCCCCAAACATCTCTGTGACATATAACAATTTTGGAAATGTCTTTTTTGTATTCACATTGTTTGTTCTTCCCTGAGGCTTTTGGCAAAATTTCTTTGGATTCTTTTTTTTGTTGTCCAATCACAGGAGAATTTTCACTTGAACTACAAAATTATTTAGTCTCTTTGCAGTTGGCTTGTAAACTTGTGCCTCTCATCCTTAATGTCAATTTCCTTCTAATTGCTCTTTTCTTGATGTCAAAAACCATCACCACTTATCTATTGATCTAAATTCTATTTATTCAGAAAAATACAAGATCACATTTGGGTTTTACTAGGGATTGAAACCACATCTCTCATAAGTCAGCATATACAAAAATAATTTTCCATAAACTTGAAATGGATTTTTAACAATTTTGGCAATTTTTAACTGCTGAGCCTAAAAAGATATACAGGGTGTGTAAATTGTTGCCATTGTATATTTTTAATTTCAAGCATGCACGTTGTTTTTTACTTTGTTGACTGCACAGTATAGAAGAGTCCGTTGGGCCCCATCTGTAAGAAAAAGAACTCCATGATGCAATTCATAACACCAGAAATTTGGAAATGGCATGCTGTACTACTTGGTAATTGTGAAGCTCCTATATGAACATTTCAGAGTGTTTGGGTGTCAATTTGAGGTTAGTGCAGAGGATTCAGAAAAACTTGGATGATATATCCAGTCAACATCATGGTGCTTGAAGTGATCACTAATTATGGTGATGTTATGCCTCTATTCATCTTCCCATAGGGCCTCAGACTCAACACTACATCAAGTGCCTTGAGGTGGTAGTGCTGCCCTGTGTGAAGTGGGTGGCTGCTGGAGGACTGTCTCTCTAACAGGACTCTGCACCATGCCACACAAGCAGGAGAACCCAGTCATGGCTGTCAGACAATTTCTGCAACCACATAACCCCTTGCATCTGGACACCTAACTCCCCAGACTGCAACCCCATTGATTATTATGTGGGGGGCACAGTTGAGCAAGAGACCAACAAAACTCTTTGTAGCACCAAAGATGAACTGAAGGCAAGGATTATGGCGGCATTCACCAAATTAAACAAGGCAACTGTCAAGAAGAGTTGCAGGAGATTCTGAAGTCGTGTAGAAGCCATGTTTGAAGTCAATGGAAATTTTATTAAGTAAATTTACTCTTTAGTATTTCAAGATATTTTTGTGTAATTTTGGTAAATATGTCTGTTAAAATGAGATGCCAGTGTTATTTTAATTTTTTCATAATTTAAATGACAATTTATCCATCGCACACTGAACACATCAACAATTTTTTAAACACACTGTCTGGCCTTAAAAATACATTTTACTGAAATAAATGTGTACTAAAAAATCACCCTAGACAATTAAACATTTATTATCACATCAAATACAAAATAAAAATTTTTATAAGTTAAATTTTAAAGGAGGTTTGATTTCACTTGCTCAATATCTGAAGAAAACAATTTGTTGCAATCTTTAACCATAAAACATTTTGTTTTTACCTGTATCACATTAATATACTTCTCTTTGAAAATGTATGAAGCTAGAGGTTGGGTTGCTTCCATTACAAAGATCTGTAAACACTTTAAAACTAAATATTGCTTATTTTTTTTTAACCAGCCTGCAATTACAACTGGGATTGAACATTTGACCTGATGCTCAGATTCAATGTATGCTAAACTAATCTAATGTTGATACTGGCCAATAAAATACAGGCTTTATTTCTGGGTTATTATTTAAGATTAGATTTCCCTTTTTTTATTAAATCAGACTACAACTGAAGACCTGCATTACAACAGGGACTGAACACTTGACCTGATGCCATCTCGTTCAGTTTTAAGAGAGATTCAAATACAAAAGAGATATGAATGATCTCTTTAATCTGATTTGCATATTGATCTAAAAGAAGCCAGAGTAAATCCATTAGGAATTAGACTGTCATAATAAGTAGACCGATATGCAACTGTGTGCCATTATTTGATGCAAAGTCACCTTCCTAAGAAGAGATATCATTGATTTTGATTCACTTGCAGGATATACATCTCTTTTTGGTTGCAACCATTAATACTCTTATTACACTTAATATCAACCAGCTCTCTTTCCTTAATTGGTTCATGGAGGTCAAGTTGGTTTAGAATTGGCTTCAAATAATATCACTGTTGAAAGGCTGATACTGTTTAGTGACAATTTCAAGACGATTAGAACAAGATCTATGGGCTCCTCAAATGATTTCTAACAAGAATTCTGTGTTCATCACGATATATTGGGATTGCATTTAAATGGCTTACAGCCTAAAATCATATATTTTATTTCCCAGATTATAAAAGTTTTGCATCCCATCAACCTTAATATCTGTCTATATTTCTGAGATGAGCTATTGTAACTATTTACAGTATTTACATTTTTCAGACTTGTCCTCATCTTCATTGTCATATTCACAATGTTTTGGCTGTTGTATGCTCCAGCCTTCTTCAGATAATTGAAATTTTGAATCGGACCCTTTATTTTGTCCACAGAGGTAGAGTGTTCTAGTTCCACGTGCCATGCCTCTTCCAGATATCTCAGTTTCAGTTTCAGTTATTTCCTTTCAGTAACTCAACTCTGCAAGTTTTTTTTTCACCTCTTTGGGTCAAGTCACTGGATTAGTTCAACCTTTGCTTTATTTATTTTTGGGAAACAAAAACTTGGAGAGTTGAATTACTATGGGAACACACAACAGCCGAAATGTTGTGGATATAACAACAAAGATGAGGACAATGGTAAATAGTGTAAATAGCAATCGACCTCATATCGATTCTAATCTTTGAAACCTCTTCTTCTTTTATGTGTCATGTCCCTTTGGAATGTAGGCGATCATGACCCTCCACATCTTCCTGTCCCTTGTAGCTCTTAATAAGTTTTGCCTTTTTGTTATTTCTCCCAAACTCTGTCCTACCATCGATTTACTCAAGCTCACCAAATATATTTCATGCTGTTTTCCTCTGTTCCTTTTCCCTATTATCTGTCCTTTTTCTATCAGGTTTCCCAAACTCTCCTTAGGTGCTTCAGAAATTGTAACTGCCTCTTCCTGATATTAAGTATAAGTTTCCTCTTTGTTTCCATTCTCTTCAAAATCTTATTGTTACTTTCATGTTCCATCCATGGTATCCTCAGCATCTTTCTGTAGAACCATATTTCTGTTGCTTCAAGTCTCTTTTTCATCTTTGAGGAGATTTTCCAGCATTTACTGCCATGCAAGAGGACAGATACCATGTCTTTATTTCTAATTCAATTTTTCTGTCTCTTAATACTCTGTTTAGACCAACCTTACAGAGTATAAGATTGGTATCCCATGTATCTTTGGTGACTATTACTAATCATTTTTGATCATGAGGTATAAAAGTGATAATAAAACTTTTTTGATTGTTAACACCTACATGGGAATATTGAGATTTCTATTTTATTAAATTATAAAGCATATAATTGGTAGGGCTTAGTATATACTGACTGTAACCACTGCAGAGGAATAACATACCCTAAAAAATGGGACCATTTTTCAGATTGATATTTGCACATGTGGTCATAAACTAGATATATTTCTGCCTTTTGACTCAAGTGTAAACATATGTCTACTTTTTTGATTAAAGTGTAAATCAATTTGATGTCTACTTTTTTGACTAAAGTGTAAAAAAATTCTACATCAACATTTGTGACTCTGTTATAAACATGCATATAGTAGCAGGAGAGAATAAATGATACAAGTATTGCCAGGGAGGTGAAAAAAAGAAGACAAGATTTATTAATATGAAATTTGTTGTATCATTGAAAAAGAGGATGCAAGCAGATTGTAACTTTGTGGGTAAGGGAAACAACTTGGAGGAAGGGTAGAATTGGTAGGACCTGCAGTTGATGTGTGTGTTGTGTTGGTTGACTAAAATCCCAGTTGTGACTTTGAGAGTGGCTGGTGGAGGATTATTTGAAGTTTGCCTGTTCACTGCAAATCTGTATTCATCATTTATGGGTGGTGTTCTTAAAAGCAAATGTAGTGGCTGATAAACTTATCTTTTTTCTTTGGTGGCAATGATGGATAATTGGCTTCTTTGATAATTTATTTTACATTTTTTGAGTGGATTTGCTTTGTGAACCGAATGTAATGCTCAGAGCTCCAGCACAGAGGATGAGCTTTTTATTTTTCAATTTGCTTACTTAGTATTCACATTCAGCAGAGTGAATGAGAAGGAGCACTAATTTGAACAGAGTATAACAACCCTAGTGCAAGTTAAACCTATGCCTACCTATGTATCAATTCTATTTTTTCATGTCTGTGAATTGGTGCACTTACTGACTGCTGTCTAATTTCATTGTGCATCACACAATGACAAGAAGAATAAGTAAATAAAATTCAGGGATTTTTGTCGTTTAAGAAGTATATTCAACATTAAATAACCTAACAATAGTTGAAATATCATTAATTTAATCAACCTAAAGTGAAACCTACAAAAATGATAATATAAACTCGAATAGATATATAAAATTATCTTACTTATACTAATCCTATTTTGTCAGTAAGGCTTGCTATAATTCTTGAGGTATAGTGGTGTAATTGATTCTGGTTCAGAGTGATGAATTGTAGAGCTGTTTGAATTCCAGTCAAATCCATTAAATTCACTTACATGCTAATACCCTTCTTCTCTCCCCAGCTATGGGTAAATAGCAAAGATAGACCAGGTTCTATAGCCTTGAATGGCAATTGGTCTACTGCAGAAAGAAATGACAACCTAATGCAGAAAAAAATCTGCCCTGTCAGTCATGTATTGAAAGATACATGATCGCTTAAGCATGTATCGTGCATGGCACATAACTGACTGACTGATAATTTTTGATCATTAAATATTCCCCTCTTGATTTTCAAATTGGAATAAACTTTAAAAATTTGATTTTTTGACATTTTTTGACTGAATCCTGAATTCTAGATGGCATCAGAAGTTACATATATTAAATATGGTATACAGGTGAATTAATATGATTAAAACAATCTGTAAAGACAAGATAATAATTTTAATAGAAAGAAAATAGACTGTATTTGGACATTAACTATTTACTGATATCCTCTCATTCTAATTTTTTTCTCCCAAGAATTTAAATATACACAGAGATGATAAAATCATTCCATCTCATTAATTTCTTTCATCAGTTTCTCATCAAGTAGTTCTTTGCTGAGCCACATAGTTTATGGTCTTTTTGATTATAAATGCTAGCAGGATCATACAAAGAGTTATTTTGGACAATTGAACTCATTCTGTAAGTTTAATGCTTTCTCAACCAGACATTAGAGACACATCTGTTTCATGGCTTATGTAGCAGCCAGAATGAAGTTTAAAAGTGTTGGAATTTAGAATAATCTATCAGAAAATAAGAGTAAATGACCAAAGAATAAAATGAGGATACTGAATGACTAAAAAGAACCAATCACTGTACCCATAAGGGTCACATGACCCTGGTTATATAAGCACCAAATTCAAAGACCCAACTTCTTTTTCTTTCATTGTGTTAATCAGTCAGCATAAAGCATAGCTTCTCCTTCACTACAAATCTGGTTAGTGGTATCAAGTCATAGAAGAATGAGGCAAGCAACCACAAGAGAAGTTACTATTACCTAAAGAGGCTAGCTGAGGACTGAAAATAATTTCTCCTTCTACAATTGACAAGATAATTGGACTCCCTTTCACCTAAGTTAAGTCTGCAGATGCACATTGTCTGCAAACTCTTCTTTTTTTCCATATTTCTATTTTTTTTTTTATTTGTATATTAAATATATTTAAATAGTACTGATTGTTGTGTTTTTTCTTTTCAAAAGTTATTGATCAGCTCATTTGAGCATCTAAGGACTCACCTGCAATAAATTTGGGGTTGTATCTTTGCATAATATCATGGATATAATCACCACAAAAGATCTGGTTTGTCATTTTCTGCTTAGATCACCAAATCTAGAGAACATTACTTAGATTCGTAACTTCTGAATCATTAACATGTAAAAATTCTGGGAACGGTTATAGCAAACAATGAAAAATATAACAGAAAAATCTGAACACACATTAGAACAGTTAAAGATGCCTTTCAAAAATTCAACAAAGTATTATAAGATAGGAAAATTTTATTACAAACAAAGAAAAGAGTGCTGAATTGCTATGTAATATCAATCATCCTACATGACAGTAAATTGTTGAAAAGTTACTTACAAATGAAGAGGAGACTTAAGGCAACAGAGACATGGTTCTACAGAAGGATGATAAGAATACCATGTACAAAACATGTGAACAATGAGTCAAATTGGAGTGAAAAGGTCATTTGTACTTGGAATCAAAAAGAGAGGATTGAAATTTCTGGGATACATAATGAGAAAAGAGGGTTTGGTAAATTTGACACTCAAAGGACATACTAAAGTCAAGAGAGAGATGGAGAGAAACAGTGAGCAATTATCCTGACAAGCCTGTTTAAATAGATGGCAATAGAGGAACAAGTATGGATAGTAAGGGGATAAACATTGCTTAAAATTTCTAGAGAGCCATGACTGTACATGTCCTGAACGAGCATGATACATAAAAGAAGAAAACTGTTAAAAAAGTGGATTCTCAAAATGTGACTGAATCAGAAAAATTGAATTAATATTTTAACATTTTCCAAACAGGCTGCCTAAATATGTGGCTGTTTGTTTACAAGCAAATTTAATAATACCAATTGGTCATAGAGGGTTATTTCCTACTGATTCTGTTTGAGTTACCTAGTAGTTACTATGTAGTAGAAGGGCATTTTAAAATTTCAAACATATTACAACAAAGCATAGGCTTATAAATATCCAGGAAGCCTAACAAAATACTATTGACTTAGAAAAGGAGTTTGAAGTGAAGAGAAATTAATGAATTTAGTTCTAATAATGACATAGACATCGACAAGACTGGGATTAAATCATGTACAGGAGGCAAGAAAGTGATGATTATATTTACAACTGGCAATTCTTTTGCATTCATTTTCCAACAAAATGACTAAAAAAAAAATATGAAAGTGCAGCTACCATATAACAATAATCCAACTGAAATATATATGTCAGAGAAAGGTTAGTTTATGCAGATAGCCAACAAATTGAATATAAATTTTAGTTAAGTGTAGTGATATGCAAATGGCTGCCTAATTAGTGTGTATAAGACATATACTATATAAATATAAAAGCAGTAAGGGTAAAGCAGCTCTCGGTATGCAAGATAAACAACTACCACTGAAGTGATAAAATACAAAATCACACTTCATAACATTAAGGTAAAACTAGTTAATGGTCAGGGAATTTCAAACAACTTTTTATTCAGGGATAGATTGATTTTTTTCCTTTTTAGAGATATTGCATATATATTTCTTATTTAGGACTGCTCAGTTATTGTTCAACCTGTTTCCACAGAGTCCAAACTGCACAGCCTGGCCAAGCGATTGCACTTACAACTTCATCTAATTTTCATTTGGTAGTATTCAGTTAATGCTCACCCAGCCTAGATATACTCACAATTACTATGTCACGAAAGCCATGAACCAATCCACTAGGCCTATGTCCCTGATGATTACTCAATTACTGAATGAAGGCTAGGTGGCACAATGGCTGAAATGTTGTGATAGTAATAGTCTGTATGTAAATAATGATAATTATTAATTCTAGAAATTTAGACAGAAAACTGGTTAAGTTCTGAAATAAATTCAGTTTGGAAAGGGTTAGCCATTTACATATGGGACAATGTTGCTAAATAAAGCCCACACTTATGTGTAGATTTATTGATTACTTGTAAATCTAAGGATATATGTTTGCTTTTTTTTAATCAATGATAACAATTTCCTTTTTTACTTTATAGAAGCTGATAACAGGGGAAAATATCTGAATCTTATACTGCCTAGAGGCTTCAGCAATAAAATTATTCTTTTTCTGCTCTCTCTCTAGGGAAATATACCTGAAGGCTGATTTTTTTTTTTTAATATTTTAAATTTTGTTTCAGGAAGTTTATTAGGAAGGACAAGGATCCAGCACTTCCATGACCTTTCTTCCCATTAAGTTTCAAGGATCTCAAGTACATATAAATAATTTTAATTAATTCAATGGATTATTTTTCATCCTTGTACTGCAGGGATAACACCATGATAATCACTTTGTGTTTTTCAGTATTTATAATTTATATTAAGTCATCATTCTTTAGCTTTGAATTATTGCAGAAAGTTCAGGAGCCTATGAGCATGTATCTAAACTTTGTAATATACATTACCCTTCAGTGTTGGATTAGTTACTTACTCCCTGTCTATTTTCTTCTCATTCTTTTTTATTCCCCAACTTACACTCAAACATTGACAGAACCTAGAATACACTAACTGTAAGACCCTCAAAAGGGGCCAGATTCTGGTCGGATGCTGGCAAGCTCAAGTATAAAACCAACCACTGTTTACCTATAGACTTAAATATAAACATGAGAAATTATTAATTTTAGACTCAAGGTTAAACACAATTTTTGCCTATAAACCCAACTATTAAAAAAATGTTAGAATAATCCAGTACTTATACTGGGACCAAACTGCCTGCATACAAATAGAAATTGAATTCAGTAAATATACAAAAATTTGAAAAAGGTGTAACACAAGGATGAATCTTTTCACTTATTCAACATTTAAAGTTAGGTAATCCTGAGAGAACTAGAACTCCTACCAGGATTTATTATTGGCAGACACAATTTTAACAACATAAGATATGCAGCTGACACAGTGTTGGTGGCAGATACAGGAAGGAAGCTGCAGGAACTCCTACAGAAGGATTAAGCATCACTTGTAAGAAGTGAGAATGTTTAGTTGTCAGCAAAAAGAATGGCCCAACATTCAAAATAAGAATGGGAGATACCAAAATCAAGCAAGTACAACAATTTAGATATCTGGGAAGTGTTCTAATGAAGGACAGGAAATGTGCCACTGAAATCTGATGGTGCATTGGAATCGCAAAAAATGACTTACAAAAGCAGAGCAAAGTATTTCATTAGAAATAAAGAAAAGTGTGCTAATAGCAGTTCTCTTCTATGGCAGTGAATACTGGAGAATCTCCTCATAGAAGAGACTTGAGGTAACAGAATTGTGGTTCTACAGAAGGATGCTGAGGATACCATGGAATGAACATGTGAGTTATGAGGAAATTTTTAAGGAAAATGGAAACAAAAATGACACTTATATTTAACATCAGGAAGAGAGATTGAAAATTCTATGACACCTAGTGAGGAAAGTGGGCTTGGAAAATTTGACACTTACAGGACATGTAAATAAGTCAAAAGGAATAGGGGAAAGCAGCAAGTAACCTAACATAAATAGATGGCAAAATAGGGATTGGGAGGGATAGCAAAAGAACTACAAAGGAAAGGAATTTGTGGGAAGCTATAATTTCCCATGTCTTAGAGGGGCATGATATATAGAAGATGTTACATAAATCAGTCTTAGATTTCTTAGCTTTTAAAAGTTACTAGGGTCAGTAGTGGGGCTGTCAAAATAAACCTTGGAATTGAACTGTAAATCTGATGATTTTTCCCCTCTATCTTATCATTTAACCAATTTCTTCTGCACTTTATAATGATGTTGCAAATAATAATTCATGGATGTAAGATGTGACATATATGGTTTATTGTGGTGTGTCAAGATGAACCATGGGCAAAGATTTGCACAGGCATTGTGAAAACTGTCATACTAGCATTAATATCACTCAACCCTCCGTCTTTAGTGCATTGAGTAAAGTGCTGCCACAGGATTGGATTCCCAAGAACTAGTCATTCTCCTTAAATGTAAGAGCAAGAAAATAACAGATAAAACATTTTAATTGTAGCCTAAAAACCAGTAAAAGGAAATGATGATTCTTAGCTAGGTAACAATATTTTGATCATAGGCAGAACGTACAGATATTTTGATATTGGGAAGGTATGCAGATCTATATGTAAATAATCTTGCTATTTATTATAGGTATTATGATGCTTTTACCACAACATGATAAGAAATTCCACCCATATGGCCATATCCATATTGTAGTGAGTTCAATTCCTACTGGGTACTAAATTACTCTACCTTAGGTTATATGTACAAATATTTAAAGTTACATGATTTACATAATAAACATTTAGTTTTTAGTATCAAAATATTATTTTTCTAAGAAAAAGTATTTTAACAAAAAAAAAAAGGGAAAGACTTTGTTCTTAAAATATTTTTCTTTCTTTTGCTTGCATTCAATGACTGTTGTTTCCTAGAAAAATTATTTTTAAGAAAAAAGTAAATAAAAATAAAATAAAAATAAAAACTTAAGAAACCTGTATTTTTTAGGAAAAAGCATTTTTTCTTTCTAAAAAAATAGGTTTAAGGTAAAAAAGGAAAGAAAAAAGAAAAGGAAAATAGAAAAACTTTGAAAAAGTATTCTTTCTAAGAAAAGACATTTTCCTTTCTTTTGTTTGCATTAAAAGAATTTTTCTTTTTAAGAAAAGTTTTTTTTATGAAAATAAATAAAAATAAAAAAAGGAAAGAAAAAAGAAGAAAAATGTATTTTTCATTTGCTAACACCTAAATTATTTTTTTTCTAAGAAAAAAGGATTTTTAAGAACAAAAAAGAAAAGAAAAACGGAAAAAGAAGGAAGAAAAACTATTATTTTTCTAGGGAAAAACATTATTTTTCATTTTGTTAGCATCAAAGTATTTTTCTCAACGAGTCGCTATTTCCTGTAACTATTTGTATATAATACACATTTTTTTGTTTCGGATTTTTAAACTTAAATATTACGTGTGTATATTTTATACAAGAGCTAAATATTAATCATTTTCTAGCAATGTACATTGTCATATTCAGGATGGAATGATGAAAAGTAAGTCATATTTATGATCCAAGTTAATATGGAAAAAAAGATTTTTAATTGCTAAGCAAAATTATTCTCATAGATATTAAACAGATTTGTTTCAATGTTCTCTGTGTCAAAGATAGCATTTCATCTATATTTTCAATGTAGATGATATTTTCTTTCATCTTCAATGTCATCATTTGCTATTCACAGTGATCCTGTCTTTCTTCTTAACTTAAGTTCATGCAGAGAAAATGACGACAAATATTCTTTGGAATGCATTTGTTTAGAATTTTGTTTCTCCTACTCTGAACTTAAGTTTGAATTTTTGTGTGAATATTTTTATGTGTTTGTAATTATAGCTGAAACTTATTAAGCCAAAAACAAATAATAATAATTTTGGGGGGGTCAGAATTTTTTCACAATATGCAATAAATATGGGGTGGGGGATCAATGAATAGTGTGAGTGCAGAATCATTTAAATGATTAGTAAGTGCAAAAGTGATAAACAATGTGATCTTGATAAGCTTGGCGTTGTGGATAGTACATTATCTTAGAACACCCAACATCTGTAAGACAACTAAAATTAACTTAGACTCTTATGTAACACTTTGACCATTAAGCTACTATGCATGTCTTATTTTTATTTTATTTTATTTTAACTGTAGTTTAAAAGTTTCACTTAACTGATTGTGTCATAGGTTATAAGATGAAAGGCTCAAAAGATTTTATAAGATAGAAAGCCTGCCTAGATTAATAGACACATGAAATTTAATGTTATTTAAATTTGTCTATTACATTGGATATATAAGTGGATGAATGTTACTGGCCCAGCATTCAAGAGAAATCATCGGCAAAGAAAAAAACATAACACTCTGCCTGGTTCAAAGGACACTATTTTGCATATATAATGACGACCTTTGTCACATCTTTCCAATTTTCCACTTGTATTTTTCCTTCAAGTAAGTTTTTCATTCAAAAAATATCTCAAAAAGACTTGAAGAACTTTTGATCTGCCTAAGAGAACTTTTGTCACACAAAGGAAAATTTATTCAAATCTTTGAAGGCACTTGTTTGTTAATTTTTTGCTGTGGTTTATATTTGTTATTTCTGTTGTTTATCATTATTGTTTAATAACAGTTTTCTGGTTTAGATTAACATTTTGACTTGAATTTTTTATACTAACTGTTCACTTAATAAATGGTCCAAGAGCCACTCAAGGTAGATGGTTATTGAGTGAAATTGTTGTAAGAGCAAAGGGAGGAGGAAGAGGTTCAGATTATGAGGATATGTAGAATGAATATTAGTTTACCCTAGACTTGAAGAGGTTAAGATTGTAGTGGTCATTGAAGCATCCTCTCAGGAGTCTGCTCCACAAAGTAACAGTTCTTGGGGAAAAGCTGTATAAGTGGAACCTACTCTTTATGAACAGAATATGAAGGAAATGAAGATAATTTGATGCCTTGTACATAGTATAGTGGGTCTTAGGTGTAAGCGTCTGAACTGGTGGAAGTAAAGAATGTAGTTTGTTAGAAAATTTGACATAGTAATTGTGATAGAGCAGGAAGAGGTTTGCAATGTTTTGCTTGGGGGAAAGTGGTTGCATGGAGGAAAATAATTCATCATGCATAATCAATTTTGAACTTGGTCAAGAATGAACAGTGAGGACTGGGAAGCACTCACCCAGATATGGCAGCAATAGTCTATTCTGTAAATTTACTGGTTCATGAAAAAAAATTAAAATCTTGTATTTCCAGTCTCATGACTCGTTACTGCAGTTCAGTGCTCTGACCACTTGACCATCACCAAAGTTGACATTTGTGATTATATCAGTGAATACAATTTGTGAAGAACATTATCATCATCCCTTAAGCAATTTCCTTATTGTCTGTTCAAAATATGTAGCTTTATAAGGAGAGTAAAAAAAATTCTCTTGACCTTTATGTTTTATTATTTCATAGTACAAGAATTATTGAGAAGGGAGATAACTGCAGTGTGGGGTTTATTCAATAATGTAAGATATTTGAGAAAGGCCAAAGGAAAGTGATAAACAAATAATCTCTGAGAAATTTGTGCTGTCAATTAAATAATAATGATGTTATATTTTAAATTCATTTTTCTTTCTTCCTTTTCTTGCTACTTTGTAGTTGATAAGATCCTAGCAAGGTTACATAGCACTATCCAGGATAAATTATCTTCTTTGCTTATCCTTATCTTTTATAGTTGATTTTATTTATTTTGGTTAACTGTTCATCATTGAGACATGGGAATTAAGTGTCTCATTTTAGATTATTGCACCTGCAAACTAGAATCCTTTTTCTAAGTTTTTCATTCTGAAGTTTAATGCATTGAATTTAGCAGTAATTATTTCACATTAAAAATCTCAGTATTTGATAAAAAGATTTTAGTGTACATTTATAGTTTCATGTAAAAATTTTAATAGGATATATCAAAGTATTTTCATGATTTTTAATTTTCAAGTGCAGATGGTCATCTTCTCTTTTTGCAATTTAAAGCATCATAATTAAAAATATATATATGTATATGTTCGAAATATATATATTACTGACTCTCTCTCTTTTTTTCTCTCTCTCTCTCTATATATATTAAAATTATATATATATAAATTAACTTTTTTCAACACTCAATAAATAAAATACAATTATCGTGATCTCTCTCGTTCTCTCCCTCTCTCTCAATACATACATATATATGCATACATACACACACACACACATATATATATATATATATATTATATGTTCTATGATGTATACTTCTGACACTATATATATATATATATATATATATATATATATAGGTATGTATGTATATGTATATAACATTCTAATTTTAATTTTTTCAACACTTAATAAAATACAATTATCTTGCTCTCCCTCTCTCTCTCTCTCTCTCTCTCTCTATATATATATATATATATATATATATATTAATGAGAAAAAAGAAGCTGCAAACGTTTTTGGTTATAATGTGGATATTTTAATATATTATACTTTATTTCCCATATTTGACCATCATCAGGTGAAGAATGTTGATTTCCACATCATTTAAAGAAATTTTTCTTATACACACATATTCTACTACATATATGTGTATATATATATATATATATATATATATATATATATATATATAATTAATTACTTTAATAAAATATCATCACTCTCTCTCTCTCTTTCTCTCTCTCTCTCTCTGAATTTTTAGGATGTGGAATTATCATTATTTACACTATTTATATTCAGATTATTTTTCTCATCTTGGAGACCATATAGTGAATGTGAGCACAGTGGGGTGGTCTCAGTAATAACTCAGTGTTGTGTATAACAAGCAATGTTTATGAGTATTTGTTAGTAAAAATGCATAACTATAATGGTAATTATTGTTTTGAAGCTGCTCTATCCAATGGTTTTATTGTGCTCCCTATATCTGCTCAGTTTCCAAGGAAGTAACCAGGAAGCATTAATTTTGAAAAGAGTATATATATCAATATAATGCAATAATTGTATAATCCATTACATGGATCCTTGCACAACTCTTGTTCAATAAATTTATTTTGCTGAATCCTAATAGAAATCTTGCTTAAGGTATTTGTATTGCAGCATCAGGGCCACACATGGTTTTGAATTCAGAGCTTTTCTTCTCCTAAACTGATTGCCATTCATGGCTAGAGATTCCATTTTCCCCTGCTATTTAACCCATAGCTTACTTACATGTAAGTGAATGTAATGAACTCAGTTGGAATTTGAACTCAGCTCTCCAAGCCTCTAACCACTCAGCTCTTTCAAGCCTCTAACCACTGCACAACCTGTACATCTATATATTGTTTATATGGAGAATGTTGACATAGTAATAAACACTGCATAGTGACTGTCAGCTTCAGGTCTCACACCAAGTTCAGTCTGAAGATTGTATTGAGGTATGAAACTGAAACTATCCATATACATATTTGGTGACACAGTGGAATAATGGATAATGGCTTGGATTTAGAAATCAGAGGGCAGAGTTCAAATTCTAGTTAAATCCATTACATTCACTTATATGCTAATACCCTTGGGTAAGGTATGAATCCTCTTCTTCTCCCTCCAGCTATGGGAAAATAGCAGGACAGACTGGGTTCTATAGATTTGGGTGGCAACCGGTCTAGGAGAAGGAAACTCTGAATTCAAAACCAGCCTGGAGAGGGTTGGGTCTATGTCAGGCTAAGTTGTTCAAGAAACACCACTTCTACTGTGGCTGTAATACATGTGGTTCTGCTACAAACCTGATGAGGCTTTGAATTTTCAATCATGTGTGATACATATTTGCAAACAGATAACATTAATATATGTTCTTGTGATTTCATATATATGTAAGTACAAACATATGCATATAAGTACAAACATATATATATAATAGCTGAACATATATATATATATATATATATATACACACACACACACACACACATATATATATATATATATATATATATATATATATATATATATATATATATATAGATAGATAGATAGATAATATTAGTGGTAAATATACATATATATGCAAAATCCACAGGTGCATATACACACATGTATATTTTTTGAATAAAAAATTCCGAGAGGATAGAATCCAGGTGGAACAATGTCCAGGACAGAGTAAGGATATAATAAAAAGGCTTAAACGCTAATATTAGTGTTTAAGCCTTTTTATTATATATATATATATATATATATATATATATATATATATATATATATATATATATATATATATATATATAATAGCTAAGTGTGGATATGCAATTCATGTTGTTAAACACCCACAGAGCCCATCTGTGGTTTATACTATAACTACACTGAGCAAACCATAGTTTCAGTTTCTGGAACAGAGTCCATAATCTGCCATGATGATCAGCCATTTAAACAAGACCCAGTATGCTCAAACCCTCAATCATGATGATTTGTAACTTTGTACTAGTACAACTATTGACAGTTTTTAAACAATTCCATCTATCCATTTTTCACTCACAAGGCTTGGGTCAACCTATGGAATGGTTTTCAGGCTCTTTCTAATGGTCCTGCATGCTGGAATCCTTTTTTCAAACGGATAACATAAAGGGCACCTTCCTGATGAAATGACCATTGTGAGATTTGAACCTGGGTCTCATGTTTGTAAAGCAAATGTTCTAACCACTTGCCCCATTACACACACACACACACACACACACACACACACACACATATGTATTCATAAGTGCACATTTTTTTCTATCTATGTACAGAATAATATTCCTGTATGTTCTTGGGCCTATGTATATATTCAATATATTCATCTAAGTAAAGATGCTGACAGATATATTAAATAATCAAATAATTACACAGATGAAGGACAACATACACTTAAGAATAAGCAGTTTCCACCCGCTCCTGAATGGCTCCATCAAAAAGAAATCCAAATATCTTTATTCACTGTTCATCCAATCTGGCTTGGGGTCAGAGAGTTACTTTGCATTTTGAGATCCATACAGTTCCATTATACGTCTTTAGCAATCCTGTTGGCACCACACATAAGCACAAGTCTGAGAATTCTGTATCTGCTACTTAGAAATCCTTTTCTCATCTAAGTCTTCACTTCATTGTGCTTGCTGCTTTCCAGCAGAGGACAGAATATAGATTTCCTGTCATCTTTTCTTCAAGGCTTGTTCAGGCCTAAATAAAATATGGAGTTGGCCTCATGGGACTGGGACCAATTAGTCTGTCAAGTGGGGTGTGAAATTAAGATAAAATTCTTCAAGCTTACAAGATTAACACAAGCTGTTCTGCCATTGTATGTCTTAAGACTCAAAAGTTTGAATAATTGGAAATCCAGAAAGAATATTCTAGATCATTTTAAAAATCCTACTTCATATTTAAACTGTGTTTAATTTGAACAAAATTCATTAAATTTGTAAATTATTGCAAAGAGTAGTCATTTTAGGTGGGGTTGCAGATCCTGGAACAGGGCCACTGCTTCACAACATTAGGTAGTGCTGCTGTAGTTTCTGTGGCAAGTAGGTTTATTTATGGGATGGAATTGCTAGCCTCACACTGAACCAGTTTTGAAATCTGTTTTGAATTTCCTTCTTTTTGACTGATTGTTAATCAAAGCTAAAGGGCCTGCACTGCTATTTAACCCCTATGTGGAGAGAGGAGAGATGAATTTATACATTTCCAAGAGTATTTCTTTGAAAACTAGTATAACAGACTTGGTTAGAATTTAGCTCAACACAAATTCAACACACCAGTTCCTATGCTGCACAATAGAAATACCTTCTTACACTTTTATATAAAAAGCAAAGATGCAATAGAGGGAATATGCATCATACTAGGATATTTACTTGTGGCATTAGAAATGTGTTTTCCTTATGAATATGTGTAGAAGCTTGAGACAACAGTCTGCTTTGCTATTAATCTTTGGCTGGGGCGACAAGAGACAGATTCATATCTTTTCTAAGAGTACTTGTGTGAAAGTGAACACAACTGCCTCAGTATCAATGACTGCTATGCTATGTGCATATCTGGCTGATAACACTTACAACAGGAACATTTAGTCCTTCTGTTGAAAGAGTCCAAAGGAAATGACCTTTACATAACTGTGTACTGTGGGGTTTTCTTGCAAATTGTTGTATCATCAAGGTGAATGTTACACAGAGAAGAATAAGTGCTTAATATGAGGTGCCAAAAAAGTTTTTGCCAACTTTATAAAGGAAATTAAAGATGCATATTTAAAGCTTTATATGTATTTATTCATCAAAATATGAGACATCACATTCTATGTCCTTCTCCCAAAGGTTAACCAACTGACTAATGCCATTTTTGTAAAAGTCCTTAGTTTTACTTTGGAAAAAGTTATGCACTTCCATTTTCAAGTCATCTTCATTATTAAATGTTCTGTTCTTCATATGATTATCTAATCTGATTAGCAAGTGAAAATCTGTTGGTGAGAGGTCTAGTGAATATGATGGTTGAAGCATAATCTCCCATGTAACTCTGCTATCTTGGCAAGGGTCATTTTTGCAACATGTAGGCAAGCATTTCCTGGAGAAACAAAACTTGTTTTCTGTTTACTAATGCAGGCTGTTTCTTTAACAAATATTCCTGAACTTGTTCAAGTTGCTTGCAATATTTGGTGACAGTAATGGTTTCACCCATTTTTAAAAACTCATTCCTTGACATTTCCACTAAACAGACAGCAAAAGTTTTTTTTTTGAATAATGGTGCCTTTGAAGTTTGTGGCAAAGGATCACCCAGCGATAACATAATTCGATCAAAAATGGATTCTTTTGTTAGTCTACTGCAATGAGAAGAGCATATGGTAAGCCTCTGCAGCTTGTTTGCTGGTGTTAAGTCATATGGTATCCATTTGCTTAATTTCCATTTCTTCCCCAGCTGGTGCAAATGCAGTCTTATAGTTTCATCGCTTACATTAAACCTTGAAGCTATTTCATGACATGTTAAACCTGAATCTGATTCTATTGCTGCCTTTAAATCCTCATTGTTTAAGGATATTGGTCGTCCAGTTCGAGGTTCATCTTCACGGGTTTCATTGCCACAATGAAACTTGTGAAACCAATTACGTGCAGTTCATTTACTTACTGCACCTTTGCAAAAGGCTGTACATAGCTTATGAGAAGCACATGATGCACTTGTACCAAGTTTAAACGCATACAACAAGCAAGCACGAATTACCAATTTTTTATCAGTCATTTTGAAGGCTCTGAAATAAAATGATATTGGTTATGTAATAAAATTATAACAGAATCTTTCAACAATGTACTTGTCAATACAAGTTACTTCCTGTATACTTATGCTTGTTAGTAACTAAACAGCTGGGCTAGAAATAAGTTAACAAAAATTGGCAAAACCTTTTTTTGGGCACCTGATATATTTATTCAGCACCAGTATCTGGTACTAACAGATACATACAAAAAAACACAGAACAATAAATTACAAAACAATTAACACAACAACTTACAAGGAATAGAGTAGGGTCAAATGCTGTATAGCCAAACATAGTAAGATCAGTCTGAATATTAATCAGATTAGTATCACCTTATTAATCAACTACTGAAGTCCCTAATCGTAGACAATTTAAGGCTATGAGCCAGGCTATCTGGTAGAGTGATGATGGCATGCTAGATACTCTACAATACAAATATAAAAGACTTTGATAATAAGCTAAAAATACAAAGTGTATAATAAATACGCATGATGTACATGTGCAAAACAAAAATAAAGACTTCAAAACAAAATCAGAAATGGATAGAGTGATGCTCAGAATAATTTTCAATGAAAGAAATTGGTTGACATGAAGAAGAGATTTTTTTAAAGTCATTTTACCCCAAGTAAGGCAATAAAGTCATTAAGATGAGTGTGAGTGAATATGAGAAAAAACTACTATTAAGGAGAGAAACCAACAAACGAACAGGAATTAAGAAGACAGAAAATAATGATTGACATTGCATTTAAACTTTTGAAGATGAAAGCTAGAAGACTTTCTCGTAAGTAAAAGAAGAGACTGTTAGCAAAGAACATGGTTACATCTAGTCATTTCAACTGTAAGATGATGAGACCTTGCTGCCAATCTAGTATGGCACTTAAATTCCCAAAGTTTAGGTATCAAAAAGAAAAACGTATCAGAAAAATTAGCCTAAAAATATTTATAGAAAAGGCACAGGAAAGCTACATTATGGTAGTGGGAAATGGCTGAAGTGGAGATGCCATGTTAGGACTAATAATATTGCAGATTCTTATATGTATTTTATCAAGAATCTCTAATTACATAGTAAGACTGTGGCAGCAATATTCAATGCATGGATGAATGTAGATTCTTCTTCTATGTGCTATGTCCCTTCAGGAAATTGACAGTCATAGATCTCCACAACTTCCAGTTCTTTTGTAGCTCTTAGTAAAGTTTGTTTTCTCAGTATCTATCCCAATCCCTGTTTTGTTATTCATTTACATAAGCTCATTAGGTTACACACTGTTTCCATCTGTCTTGCCTTCAATATGTCTTGTGAATATCAAATTCTCTAAGCCCTCTTTCCTCATTATGTGTTTCAGAAATGTCTCACTTTCTGATTCGAAAGATAAATATTCTTTGTGTTTCGATTTTCCTTAAAACTTCCTCGTTACTCACACGTTCGGTGCATGGTATTGTCAGTATCCTTTTGTAGAACGACATTTTTGTTCCTTCAAGTCACTTCTACAAATGTGATGAGATTGTCCAGCATTCACTGCCATATAAGAGAATCAATATTACATAACTGAGGAGTACTCTCTGAATTTCTAGCATGTGGAGTTATCATTTGACATTATTTACATGCAGAATATTGTCCTCATCTTTGTTGTTGTTATCCCAAAATTTCAACTGTTGAGCCCTTCTGCCTTCCCCAGGTATATGTTGATTTGGGTAACCTGCAGGAAATTCCAAACTAAATCCTTTATTTAATTTAGTGGGAGGGGAGGTAGATTGTTTTCATTCCACTCTCCATGTTTAAGGATAACTCATCTAGTTCTTTTTTTTAGTACTGCTGCTATTGTCTGTTTCCACTGAGTTCAAGTATACACAACCCAGCCCAGGGTTTGAACTCACAATTACTATATCATCAAATTTACAAACCAACACTAAGACATTAGTCTACATGTAAATAGTTCAGTACTCTTTTCTTTGTTTCTAATGAAATTTTCCAGTTTCTTAATACTTTGCTTAGCTTTTGGGAGGGACCTTTTGCTGTTATTTTTGTTTCAATCAAAGTGATTCAACTACAAAAACAGTGTCATAGGTGTCAGTTAAGGTAGCTAAATTGGTACCTACAATCTAGCAAACATAGAAGAAAAAGACCAAGCAGGATATAGAGAAATGAATAGAGGGGTTTGATGGTAAAATATCGCCAAAAATACCAGTCACTGCTTTCATGGTACTATTTAGGAAAAACCTTTGTTATCAGCAAACTAACAATGGTGATGACACAACACCCACACACATACACACACACACACACACACACATATATATATATAGCTGCAAATACGACTCTCCTATTAGGTGTATGTGCCTACAAAAAAACATTATATAACAAGCCACAGTAAAGGTGGATAGTGAACCTGATATGATTAAGGGGGACTGAATGTTTTTGGAAACAAAGGTTTTGCAATCATGAAGCCTCTTTCAATAAGAGACATTAAAAGACAGTACAATACTGTCCAAATACATATATGCATGAGAACAGCAAAACAAGTTGGGTAAACTTTCTGTTGTCAAATGAAAGATTCTAAAGATAGCGCAAACTTGCAAGACAAAGTTCAAATCTTATGAATTGTGTTTGCAAGAAAAAAATCTGAATGATAACATTTCCTGAGCAGGGACAATTTCTCAATAAAAGATCAAAGTTCATTAGCAAATGTAAGCATGTGAGCAGTTAGCTCCAGAGTGAAAATTAAAAATAAATAGATGTATATGTGGTAAATTTATTTCACTTTAATCTGATGAATATTCATGCACATGGTTGTGTTACATAGATGCTGACTTCTGTTCATGAGAGAGAGAAGAGATGGTGGTAGTGACCACTCACAGGTACAAATATATGGAATGGAATTGATTTTATTTTAAGCATCTGACAATTAGAAACAAAACACTGGTGGATTATATCCCATGCTTAATTACTGTAAAACATTCAGTTTCAAATATAATTGTCATGATTTTAATAAGATCTAAAAAAAATGTAACATTATACTCACTCTCTCTCTCAATGTATACACATATATATATATATATATATATATATAGAGAGAGAGAGAGAGAGAGAGAGAGAGAGAGAGAGGTTGTAATCTGTTGGTATAATCCGGGCGAGTCCTATTAACACAACATATAATTTGAAATATGCTAAAACTGACTCACAAAAGAGCACTCAATGTTTATTTTCATTATACAGAGCAAATTTTCTTTACAATTGGAATTAAGATACCTTTTTTGACCATTTTTACTTGATTAAAATTTGTAGGTGAAAATGGTCATTAACTAAAGGTATCTTAATTCCAATTGTAAAGAAAGTATATATATATATATATATATATATATATATATATATATATATATATAGACAAGTGTTGTCTATTTATTTTATGTAAAAATTTTTTGTAACATCTGATAAGTTTAATATTAAACTTATCAGATGTTATGAAAAAATTTTACATAAAATAAATAGACAACACTTGTCTATAATATTTAATGAAATGTGTATCAATGAAAAGATGCTGCCTAAATACACACAATATATATATATATATATATATATATATATATGAGAAGGCTTACATTTAACTTGGTTGAGCATAGTTCAATCTTGCAGCATTTAAAGGAACACTCATGTCCACATTCACAGTTTAGATAAATATTAGTAAAAAATACAAATATATATTACACCAAAATAATAAACTAAAAAAAGTAATAATAATAATAATAATAATAATAATAAATAGATAAATAAATAAACAGGGAGAAAAAAAAGTTGCCTCCCTTGCATGGAGAAAAAACCTTGTGAATTTGAAATTGATATAGAATGATAAAAAATGCAGTAAAATGAACAGTAAAAATGTTTTGAATTTACAGAAATATGTATATGCATACCCAGACGATTTAATCTCCAAAACTTCTCAGCACACCCTCTTATCTATAAAGATCTTACAAAATCTGTCCAAATTCTGTTAAATCAATCAGTGTTGCTAATTAATTTACGACCTTTACATATATCTTTTTTCATTAAACAAAAACCCATGAAACAAAATTAAAAATTGTAGCATTCTCTCTGTAATTATGTTACATTCTAATTGTACTTTGTGTCAAATGTATAGAGATATTTAAAAGTTTTTGGTCAAGGAGTTGTTCAGAAATATCTTTATTTGTGAAATGCATTGGATTCATTGAAAATCTCCAAAACAGGAATTTCTGAGAGTGTCTGTGTGCACGTATGAAAAAGGAAGAGATGAAAATATTCTTTAACCCCTTACTACAATAAAAATGGGAACACAGCATACAGAAAAATATTGCAATTTTCATTTTTATTGTCTGCATCAACAAGCAACCATTTATTTCAAAATATTGATTGTTCTTAGGAGATAGAAAAGGTAGTTGGATGATGAGAAAGGTTGGTCAGACCTCTTTTATGTGTGTATAACCACTACAGAATTACTTATTGCATGTTGATTCAAGCTCATCCTAGGTAGGTCACACTGACTTTCTAGTTGGGCACTCTACCTTCCAAACGTTGCTTCCCTGTGCCTTTTCTTTAAATACTTTCATGGTAATTGTTTGGATGAGCTCTTTGCTATGATGCATATACTCTTTGAATTTAACTGCAGTATTAGACTGGCAATAACATTTGATCAATTTACAGTTGAGTTAGCTCAATGTAACCATAAATTCTGTGTTAATAATTTCTTTTCTCACACTTCTTACTTGTAGAACTACCTTCCAGCTCTATGCTTTCCAGTAAACTTTAATGTGCAAAAATTTAAATGCAATGTCAATTTTTATCTGTGGTCCTCCTGATTACAAATTTTTTGTTCTTGCTCCTTAGCAATGTTTCTGTTTCTAATTCTTCCACATGAAGTAACCACTTGTGTCTTAGTGGCTTTACTGCCTTATTAAATCAATTATATATATATATATATATATATATATATATATATATATATATATATATATGATATATATATGATATTTATATATATATCATATATATATATATATATTTATTTATATATTCATATTTATATATATATATATATATATGATATTTTTTTCTGTCTTTCATCAACTCTATTTCTCTTCACCTTTTCAGATACTGGTCACATAGTCTGATACTTACAAAACATGTTTTCAATACTAAGCCTGTTTTTTATCCATCTGTTTGTCACCATATAACCAAAAGACAACTAGACAGAGTTATAACCACAAAATCTTTTGTCATTACTAATGGGATCCAGTACCATATCTTTAGCATATTAGTTTTTAAAAATTCCATAACTCCCGAAATTTTTAGCAGGAGTTTCAATTTACAATAGAATATTAAATGGGGGTGCTTGTTTTGTGTCCATCATTTAGCTAAACTAAATTTTTCTCTTTATTTAAGTTCCAGTATTGTCAAATAAAAAACGGACACCCAGGAAAAAAACACTCACCACCACCTTCAATGGCAGCAGTCAACCCACAGATAGCTGTTGAAATATGAGATTCACAGAGAGACCAAGAGAACAACGATGAAGTACAAATAGTGAGAAGGCAATGCCAGTTCATCAACACCATTGGTACAGGCTGATACTTGCAACATCTATGGCCATGCCTGCCTCTCACATATTGGAATTAGCAGCCACATGTAATGCTGTATGTAAGTCTGACTCTTGAGCATGAAAATTAATGCTCTCTTGAGATTGTGATGCTGCTATCAATCAAGATCACATTTAGCTAAAAATTTTCTATTCAGAACCTAAAGTTTTTATTTTATTTTCCTCTTATTTTTCTTATGGTTACCAGAAAATCAAGTTCTAAAAAGATTTTTGATAATAGCCACCAGGGAGATCCTTTAAAAATTAATGTCTCAAGTACACTTAATGTCTCAAGTACATTTAATAGAATTCTTTACAGAAACATAGTTTATTCTTGTCTGTATTTATTGATACAATAAAAATCCCACTTATACTATTTACATTGTTCAAACTGTTGTCCTCGTCTTTATTACCATATTTACAATGTTTCAGCCGTTGTATACTGTGACCATCTTCAGGTGATATATGTTGGAATTTTGAACTGAACCCCTTATTTAGTCCATGGGGATAGATTGTTCTAATTCCGCATATCATGCCTTTTTCGGATATCATATATTTTATTTCCCAGATTATAAAAGTTTTGCATCCCATCAACCTTAATATCTGTCTATATTTCTGAGATGAGCTATTGTAACTATTTACAGTATTTACATTTTTCAGACTTGTCCTTATCTTCATTGTCATATTCACAATGTTTTGGCTGTTGTATGCTCCAGCCTTCTTCAGATAATTGAAATTTTGAACCGGACCCTTTATTTTGTCCACAGAGGTAGATTGTTCTAGTTCCACGTGCCATGCCTCTTCCAGATATCTCAGTTTCAGTTTCAGTTAATTCCGTTAGTAACTCAGCTCTCCAAGTTTTTGTTTCCTCTGCTGTAGCCGGGTATTGAACTCACAACTCTTTGGGTCAAGTTACTTTTTGGATTACTTCACCCAACACTTTTATCCACTAGACCAAAAATCCTGCAAAAAAAATTAAAATTTCCCCCAAAATGTGGGTGTTTGAAATCTTTTGTAAAATTCCAAAAGATTATGAGTTTTTAGAAAGGGATTTGATTTACAGCATAAGTAGAATGCTAAACAAAACCCTTACTTATTGTCCATCAACTTAGCTAAACTAAATGTTTATCTTATTGTTTAACTGTATACAGCAGACACCAAGATGAAAATTTCCAAACTAGAAAACAAAATTATGACATTTCTTCCATATATTTTTTGAAAAGAAGCAAACTTTTTAAAAAAATGGACAAGTTTAGAATATACTTGGAGGAAAAAAATGTCAATTTTGCAGTTTATTAGTAATGAAAGATAATTAAATAAATTAATAAGTGGGTAGATATAAGCATATAAATAAACATCTATTGTGCCATCTACCATCAGTTTGAGCTCTTACTATCTATTTACCCATTTTTTTGTTTCGAATGTAGTCAATCAGACTTGGATGGTCCATCCACAGGTTTTTTGTTTCTTTACTTCTCCACCTGAGTGGTCGACTATTAGCACAGGGTTTTCTTCTCCCATCCCATATTGTTATTTAAGGTGATTTAACATCCTAATTATCTGAAGATTGGTTTCCCTGAATGTGTTCCTGGTTTGTTATTATTATGCTTCTATCTAGACTTCCCCAAAAAATGTGATGATGTGAAATCTATAAAATCCCTGCAAATATTTCTGAAATGAAATCTGATGCAAGTGTTCTAAGTCCAAAATTTCAAATAAATCTGATATAAGAGTTCATCATAAATGATGATTTTCAAATAAGTTATAATTCAATAAATACATAATTCAAATTCATAATCTTTTTTTTGAGGTGAAAGGCCTTGGTCTTCCATGGAAACTAGCCTTAAGACTTCACCATAAGGCAAGTTTTTTAGAAGTTGTCTTTAATTTGGAGATATAATTGAGATTAATCCCTGCAAATATTTTGACTACTTTTTCTTCATCTTATTGTAGCATTTTTATCATCAGACAACACAGTTGTTGTCTACCAAACTAAACTGTGTAAAAGCAGAATTAAAAGAAATCCCCAAGATATTAGGATCCAAGTTTCCATCCTATCTGAAGTTACTCAACTTTATTTTCTGTATATTTGGTTTAATAGCCAATGAATTGACTAAAAAACATCAAACTTAAATTAAAAACAAATAAACAGTACAATGAAAAGTAGTAAAACAGAATCAAGTAAATCTTATCAAAATATTTGTAATTGAAACATTTTGAAAATCTCTCCAAATTTTAAAAATTAAATGTGGTCCAAGAGTTTCACATGTTTTTTTTCCATAATTCTTGATCATAGTGATGATTTTTAAATGAGGTATAATCCAATAAATACATATTTTAAATCCATAATTATTTATTGGAACCAAAGTTCCTACCTTCAAGAGTACTGGAAGATCTCCAACAAAATTATGAATATAGTCAAAGCGATTCTGCTCACTATTATAAATGGCCCTGAGGTCATATCTTCCTTGACAGATAAGGTAAAGCTCTTTGCATCAATCTTTGCATCAAATTGATTGTTAGATGACAAAAGCCATCCCCTCCCAAAATTCGTACTAAGCATAATCACAACAATATTTTCATTACAGTCATAAG
Organism: Acanthosepion lycidas; assembly: GCA_963932145.1. NCBI lineage: Eukaryota > Metazoa > Mollusca > Cephalopoda > Sepiida > Sepiidae > Acanthosepion > Acanthosepion lycidas. The sequence continues at coordinate 78,069,611 of OZ010583.1, read as the reverse complement.
AAAGACACTGGCTCTGACAAAATCCTTGTGGTCATCCTTAAGAATATCAACACAGAACTATCCCTGATCCTAGCAAAGTTATTTAACTGCTGCTTGAATGAAAAATACTTCCCAAGCCTGTGGAAAGTGCCAAGTGCATTCCAGTTTACAAGAATGTGGGTGATCTCTCATCCCCCTCTCAGTATACACCCATCAGTCACCTCTATCAAGCTTTTGAGGTTATAATCAACAAGAAATTTGTTGAGTACCTAGCTAAGAACAGCCTCTTGAGTGATAAGCAGTACAGGTTTCAATCAGTCCAATATACTTCTGTTGTGTTCAACTACCCTCACTCACAAAATCAGTGAGGCACTAAACAACAAATATGCCCCAAGGACCATAGCATTTGATATTTCAAAGGTCTTTGACAAAATGTAGCACAAAGGATTGCTGCTCAAGCTCTTCAGCTATGGAATCACTGAAAGAGTTTTCTCAATAATAAAGTCCTTCCTAATGGGTAGGTCCCTGAATGTAGCCGTTAATGGTCAGCCCTCCAGGAATCAATGCTGGCATCCCTCAGAGTTCATTTCTTGAACCAACCCTCTTTTTACTTTACATAAATAATCTAAGAATATACTCAGATCATTTGTAAATATCTATGCCAATACAACAACATATGGATGCACCTTGAAAGCTAGTGCTGACCAGAGATTGGCAGCTGATCTCTCTTCCAATTTTGCTCTAAAATCTCAGTTGGGAAAAAACTGGCTGATTACATTCATGCCTGGAAAAGGAAATATATATATATTTCATCATCATTGATTGGATGCTGAACTACCACTAAGCATGATGAATGGATGCCTCCTTGAGGAGTCCCTGTGCTTTGATCATCTATTGGACCTTAAATTCACTCCAGAGCTCAAGTGGAACTTGTGCATATGATTCATTGCTAGGGATACAGGAAAAATGGTTGGTTCCTTGTACTGACTCCTCATGCTATCCTCTACCATCACAAGAACCAGATCAAACCTAAAATAGGTAATTGCTGTCATATTTGGGCAGGAGCAGCTCAATCCTTACATTCCAGTCTTGATAGTCTCTCCAAGTTCTTTTTGGTGACAAATTATTTTCCACATTCAAAACCCTCTCTCACAGATGGGATGTGGCAATCACTACTTTCATGGAAAATGCTTGGACAAACTGTATTCCCTGGTTATATCAGTTCAAACCTTCACCGCTAGGACTCACCCTGCCACTTACATTGCAGCAAACTACTCTCATTCCCACCATATTCCTTTGGTGAGAAGTAAGTTTTACATGAGCAGCTTCTTCCTGTAAAACATTTCTCAGTGGAACCAACTCCCAAGAGGATGTTTCCCTAATCACTATAATCTTAATCTGTTCAAGCCCAGTGTTAACCTTTATCCTCCTCACCTATCCCCATAAAATGTGCTTCTTACTTTGTAACCCTCTACCTTGAGTGGCCTCTGGACCTTTACAGGGTGAACCTCACCATGAGAAAAGTCTTTTTGGAAGAATTAACTTAAAATCTTGCCGACTGGGTAGATTTTCAGTTGGGATGGATGATTCATATTAATCAAAATTTGATTAATTTCTTCTACCTTGAAGTTCTGAATTAGAATTTTACTGAGGAATCTAAAGCTATATAATAAATGCAAATGTCAGTGTGTCACTGTGTCACACTTTTTAAACTTTACTTCTAGATGCCATATCTCAACATAACATACCATTTTGGAATCAGGCTGACTCTGTGAACAAATTAGAAACATTCTGGGCCAGAACCAGACACCCCAATCCTGAAATTTTGGATCTAATTGTCTTTAAATTAAGTTGCAGCAGAAGAATTATTGTTGAACTTTTGAAAGGTAAGCTTAAATATTAATGCAATAACTAAATGCAGCAATCAATTTTGCATTCTTCTGTAGTTTATTGTTGCCTATTGCATCTACTTCTCCCTACCTATTGTGATGAAGGCCCAATCAAGAGCCCTCCACAGGAGCTAGCTTAAATGCCACCTGATATGGTGACTTTTAAGCTAGTTATGAAATAAAATAATCCTAAAATAATTTCTTCTTTTAAAGTTATAAGAACTAGAAAATAGATTCTTCAGCAATTAAATGAACTAAAAATTTATGAATACTTTTTTGAGGAACAGTATTTACATTTAGAAATTCTAAACATGTAACTTTCATCTTCTTTTGTAAGGCTAAATATCCAACCCACTGTTTTATAGACAGGAGGAGAATCAGGTGGACCAATCATCTAATTAAACAGGATACTGTCCAACTGCCTTGAATATACTGAATAATTTCTGGTCAAGAAACATGACAGGTCTATACTGGATCAATCAATTGATAAATTGATTCCTCTTGTAAATTACAGTAATCACAGAGGATATGACGACATCTTGATGCTCTTATTCATTGCGCTGACAATAGTTTTCAATTGACTGCATTTGAAGTTATAAATGTCTGAAGAAATAATTATGATAAGCAAATCCTTTGTTGTTAAGATGAAAAGGATGAAGTAACATTGTTGGATTAGCACCCTTGATTAAAATTACAGGTGACATGATTTCAGAAAGATTCACTCTCTTTTCCATTGACTTTCAGAATGACAATACATACCTTTTTCATTTTCCTGCAAAACATGAGTCATGTAAGTACTTCAGAGACATCAATTGAAGTTCCTTTCTCTTCTTATTTCTTTGTAAACATCTTTTCTTAATACATTTATTAATGTCTTGTGTGTTTATTACTTAAACTTTCATGTGTGTGTAAAATATTGTTTGTGGGACAAATAATACTAGGAATTATAAACCGATAATTCTTTCCATTCCACAATGGCATAATGGTTCTCAGCCTAAAGAAGATAATTCTCACACTGAGTTCCAATTCTATTTGAGACAGTTAATCCTACAATAACCAACAGATATCCTATATCTTCTTTTATGTCTTGTGTCCCTTCAGGACATAGGCGATTATAGCCCTCCACATCTTTCTGTCTCTTGTAGCTCTTAATAAGTTTTGTCTTTTTGTTATTTCTCCTAAACCCTGTTCTATCGTCCATTTGCTCAAGCTCATCAAGTATCCATAGTTAGGATAATAATGATCTTCTTTCCTTTGTTCCTCTTTCCCTGAATCTGTCCTGTAAGTATCAGGTTTTCCAAGCCATTCTTTCTCATTATGTGCCCAAGAAATTTCAACTGCCCTTTCTTGATGCTAAGTATAAGTTTCCTTGTTGTTTCCATTTTCTCTAAAACCTCTTTCTCATTTGTTCAGTCCATGGTATTCTCAGCATCTTTCTGTTGAACAATATTTCTGTTGCTTCAAGTCTCTTCTTCATCTTTTATGAGATTTCCCAGGAGGATAGATATCACATAACAGTTCAGTACTCTTTTCTTTGTTCCTAATGAAATTTTTCTGTCCCATATCAACTTGATCTGATGATAGCCCGAGGGGAGGGTACTTGACTAAAATCTAGTGTCTCTAATAGAATCTACAATAATCAAGAAAATAACAATTCAAAATAATGTATACTGCTTATATCTCTTTTACATTAAAGTACTTGAAAAAGGTCCCTCCCTAGACCAGTGTATTGATGAGGGAGGGCAGGGTGTCGATGCTGATGAGATAGGTATTCTTAGTTAGTTTGGTTGTTTGTTTTTATTTAGTGGCATATCAACACCTCTATGGGTTATTTAATGCCGAACTCTAAATATTTTGAATACAATTTTATGGCTTCAACTACATGTATTTTGTACATAATTTTATACCTTCAGGGTAAATGTACACTTTATACATATATAGTTTGTAGATAATCTATTATAGGTGTTATATGTTTTAGTATAAACCTATTTCTTTAAGGTAGAACTGTTTGACTGTTTCCGTATTTTCAAATTATTTTCTCATGTTGTTTTCCTTGTAGCATTTATGTCTTTAGGATCTAAATAAATACATTCAGTTAATTTAGTTTGGTTATTTTTGTTTAGCAGGCATATCAACACCTCCATGGGTTTATTTAATACTGAAATTTAAATATGATAATTCAAACTTTATAATTAATTCAAGGGAATGACATTATTTCATGATTGAATTATATTTCATCAGCTACATTTTTTTCCAAATTATCTTACAAAATCAAACAAGGAATGAAAAATTGTTTCTCCTTACAAATAATGAGAATAATCATGACAAATTGTTTTTTAATTTAAAAAAATTTTTTTGACAATGTACGTGACATCTGTCCTTCTTTATGGCAGTGAATGTTGGATGACTTCCTCAAAGATGAAGGAGTGACTTGAGGCGACAGAAATGTGGCTCTACAGAAGGATGCTATGGATAACATGGACCAAGCATGTGAGCAATGATGAAGTCTTAGAGAGGTTATAAATAGCGAGAAGGCTTATACTTAACATCAGAAAGAGGCAGCTGAAGTTTCTGGGACACATAAGGAGGAAGGAGGACTTAGAGAATCTGCTACTCACAGGTCAAATAGAGGGAAAGAGAGACAAGGGAAAGCAGTGCATGACATACCTGACGAGCTTGAGCAGGGGATGACAGAATGTGGACTGGGTGAGGAAGCAGAGGGAAGGAACTTGCTAAGAGCTGCAAGGGATAGAGGGAGGTGGAGAGCCATGATCGCCTACGTCATGAAAGGACATGGCACATAAAAAGAAAGAAAGATGCCATGTTTACAATTTTACTGTAAAAAGCATTGATGGTCATTTTGCTATAAAATGTATTGCTGGTCATTTTACTATATAAAAATGTAGAGCTAGTAATTGTACTATAAAAATGTATTGCTGGTCATTTTACAATAAATATGTATTGTTATGTAAATTTTTATAAAAATACATTGTTGGTAATTTTGCTTCAAAAATGTATTGTGAATATTTTTAAAAAAATGTATTGCTGGTATTTTTATATTTTCCTAGTGTTTTGAGGTTCATTATTTGCCCAGGGAAGAGTGAACCTGAAAACAACAGCAATTAAGAGGTGGTTCCATGCTCCGATCAGAGGCCTTGCTGCCAGATGTAGTTTATTGTCATACCCAGGACATAGTTAGGATAATAATGATCTTGAACAAAAAATCAACATTCTCTATGAAGTTTTCCAAGAAATAGGATTCAAGATAATTTTTTCCAAAACAGAATTGGGATCAAAGCAGTGATATCATTTACCCTGAATCCTTCATAAAAAAAATCAGGATATAAATTAGTAAATACTAAACACTTCAGAATCCTTGGTGTGTGGATCAGTTATAAAAATTTTAGTATAGGAGAAAAAGAAATTGAACATAGAATAGGCTGTGCTTGGGTTCGTTTCATCCAACAGCATATATTGATACAAAACTAAAACATGAACCTAAAACATTGAGTCATGTTTTTAAATAACCTTGTCAGATCAAGACATTCATATGGATGCAATGCATTATACCAAATGCATTTAGAAATATTTAAACTGTCAGCTATAAACAACTACTTTCTCAGATTAATGGTTAACTGTTGTAACCCAGGGAAGGTTAATGAATAGAATAATCAAACAAAGGCTGGTAAGGAACACTAATACTTAGGACAATAACAACACATATAAGATTTGCTAGCAGCAAGTAGAAGTAGTAGTCAGCTGCTAGAAGTGAGTCAAGTGAATTCTACAATGAATCTCCAACTGCAGACCAACATACAGTATTTACTACTGTATTTATGTGAATGGGGGCATACTCATATGCTACAACATAAACAACGGCCTTGAGTGAATGATAGAGGAAAGGATGAAGAGAAAGATAGGGGATAGATCAAGGTATCTGGAGACACTGATTAACATTACATTTGAATTGTTGGAGATAATAGCTATCAGGAAAACAAGGAGAGGGAGATCCACAGGTGAGAGGTGCAAGACATGAAGCTATTGGAGTAGAAGAGATGGCTACATCTAACAGTTTCGACAGTGAAATGGTGAGGCAAATGCCAGCCTAGTTAAACGCTTAAATTCATGAAGCAGCTCATCGGAGCAGTTACTGCAAAAGTATTTGTAAAAAAGACAGAGGGAGGTGATGGCATATCTGTGAGAGGGTGACTGCAGACAAGATGCCAGATCAGGGCCAATTACATTGCATATTTGTCTGGATTTTATCAAGGACATTGAGGCAAACAGAAGGGGCTCCAGTTAGTTCTCAGTTCCATGAAAAGCACTTAGACATCTACAAACAATTACCACTAGAAAAAGTCTTATAGATAATCCTGTCATTCTAAGGAAATCTACTTGTAAAAGACATATTAAGATAATTAAAGCTATTTATATAAAACAATTTAAGCCAAGTCTCAATCTTATTGACAATGGTTTTGACATGTTGGTTGACTGTCTTTTAAAGACAGCCGCAATATGGAATTATCATCACATCTCATCTAATCACTCCAGACAGTTTCTACATTCTCTAAGCAAAGAGGAAAACTAGAAGAACACTAGAAAAATGGGAATAAAAAACAAGATTTTCTTTGTCTGAAATATTCAATGAAACATCTATAAAATAAATTTTGCTGTCCACAAATACAATATATATATATATATATATATATATATATATATATATATACTCAAATATATTCTATTAAAAAATGTCTTAAAAAATAAATGTTGGACTTTGTCCATTTCATAACGTGTGACATCATTTGTTTACATTTGGATACGCATTGAGCAGATATGAATGTATGTGAAAAAATCATGGAGAATTGTGGTTAAAGACAGTAAAATTGACCTTGCTAACCAAACGCTCCTCTGTAGCCCAACTGGTTAAGGCACATCAGGCTATATGATGGTTCTGTATAAGATACAGGTTTGATTCGTGTCAGAGGACACATATTTTCCACAAAAATTTCTTGGGCGTTCAGGCCAGTAAATGTTGTTAATACTGTTTATTATAAACAGAGGATGTACTTAAATATTTGTATCTATAAAAAAGAATGTATAAGCAAAAAAAATATCTTAAAAAATATATAATTTTTTGTATATCAGAACAATGTTAGACAATTGAATGACAGTCTGGTAAAAACATGCAATGATAACAGCAAAATTGCAATATGAGCACTGGTAAAAAATGGTTGCTGAAAACATTAGGTTTATAATACCCAGAAATTCATACCCAGATGTCCTCAAGGACACATGGCACAGTGGTGTTGGTTAGATCCAGTGACAGACCAAAAGAGTGTGAGTTCAATACCCGGTTAAGGCAGTGCAGAACTTTCAGAGGGAAAATTAGCAGGATATAACTGATAACTGACATCCATCAAACATGGCACATGGAACTAGAACTGTCTACCCCAGTGATCGAAATAAAGGGTTCAGTTCTAAATTCCAACCACCTGAAGAAGGCCGGAGCATACAACGGCCGAAACGTTGTGACAAATATGGCGACAAAGATGAGGACAATAGTCCGACTAATGTAAATACTGTATCTTCACCTCCATCTTTGCCTCTAACTCAACGTTAGATGACAAACACAATCCCCTCTTTAAGTTCCCACATCTCACTGTGGACAATCTCAGTAATATTATCATCACATAACAAGAAGTCTCTAGATTTATCAAAGGCCTTGACCCTAAGAAAGCCACTGGTTCCAGTGGTTGTCCTCAAGAACATCAACCTGGCATTATCCCAATTCTAGCAAAGTTATTCAATCACTGCTTGAAGGGGAAATCCTTCCCAAGCCCATAGAATGTGTCAGGTGAATGCCCAGTTTGGTGGGTGTGCTATCTTTCCCCACTCATTACAGACCTAACAGTCTCCTCCGTATCATCTGCAAGCTTTTTGAGGCCATAATCAATAAGAAGGTTGTCAAGTACCTAGAAAAGGACAAACTGTTCATTAACGAGCAATATGGGTTTTTGGTTGTCCTGATCCACTGGCAACATTCTAACTTCCATCACTCACAGAATCAGTGAGGTTCTTGATGACAAAGACACCTCAAGGACCATAGATATTTCAAAGGCCTTCAACAAGGTGAGGTACAAAGGCTTACTACACAAGCACTCCCATTATGGAATCTCTGGAATGGTCTCCTAGATCATAAAATCCTTCCTCAGGTAGGTCCCTGAAGGTAGTCATCTGGAACCCTAGAGATCAATGCAGGCATCACCCAGGGATAACTCCTCAGATCAACATTTTGATCTACATAAATGATCTGCTTAAGAATATACTCAGATCATTTGTAAACATCTATGCCGATGATGCAACTGTATAAGGACACACCTCTAAAATTCTTGATGGTCAGAGATTGGTGACTGATCTCTCTTCCAATCTTGCACAAACTATTGAATGGGGTAAAAAATGGCTGTTTACATTCAATGCCTCAAAGACCAAGCTAGTTACATTCCACCATTGTCGATCTGACCCTGTAATGCCATCAATCAGGATGAACATAGATCCTCTCATGGAAGCACTGTGCCTTGAAAGACCGTTGGGCCTCAAACTCACACCAAACCTCAAGTGGAACTTGTTCATATGATCCATTGCTAGGGATGCAGGTAAAATGGTTGTACCACTCCAGGAATTACCTGACTCCCCCTGCTATACACTATCTTTACAAGAACCAGATCAGGCCAAAAATAGAGTACTGTTGTCATATTTGGGCTGGATCTCTCCAGCTTTGATAGAGTTCAACAGTCTTCAAATCCTTGTGGGTGATGAATTATTCTCCACCCTTCAACATTTTTTCCATGGGTAGGATATGACAAGCCTGTCACTGCCCTACTGCTACTCCCACAGAAAGTTCTCGGATGAACTACCAGGCAAACCTTCACAGCAAGAACATGCCATGCCATACATAGTAACAAACCATCAACATTCCCTCCATATTCCATCGGTGGGAAGTAAATTCCACTTCAAGTGCTTCTTTTTGCGAACCACTGTCCTGTGGAACCAACTCCCAACAGGATGTTTCCTCGATCACTACAACCTTAACATCTTCAAGGCTAGGGTTGACTATTATCTTCCACGCCTATACACACAAATGGCCTTCAGATATAACCCTCTACTTTGAGTTGTCCCTGGGCCTTGTAATGGGTGAATGGTATTTTAAGTGTTTGATATTCATTAATAATATATATATATATATATATATATATATATATATATAGTATTGTAATAGTAAAGGTTTTGTTTTTGCTATAACAAAAGGGTTAACCATATTTCTTTAGGATAATGCTTTCAAAACAAGCAGTGTTTGTAATTAAAATGCTCAATAATAAGAAATAATATATAAATAGCAAACAAAGAAAATGAAATGTTCAATTAATCTTCCTGATTCAGTGTTTCATGGAAAGATGGTAAAATTTTACAATTGCATTTCTGCAAGACTCTGAGTTTGCAAGCTAAGTTTGAACATTTCATTTTATTTGTTTGCTACACTTAGATTGTATAGAAAAATAGCTTCATTTACTTAAAATGCAAAAAGTAGCAATACATCTAATATTTTCTTAAAATAGACCTTACATCAAATACTTTGACATCTTTACCAAAAATAATTGAATAGCAGAAGCAAAGATTGGAAAAATGAAATATATTCAATCAGAATGGAAAAGATAAAAATCCAATATGGCTGGTAACTCTTATTTGCCCTTTTTTTCTAACAAACATTTAAAAAGGTCCCTTAACACAATGTTAATTTCTTTGTCATCAATCATACATTTTTTCTTTCATAGAGTTCAGAACAACTCCCATGGCTAAATTTGGTGTTTCCATTTTTGATGTGTTTAGTTGCTTCAAAACAGCAAAATATAAAAAGTAATGGATAAAACAGGATGTATCTTGTGTTTATTTTTATTTTCCATATTGATTTTTTAATGCAAATATTTTGAGCAGTTATTTTTGTGTATGCACTTTCTGTCTGACTTTTGTACAAGAAGGTAACATGTAATATGTCCAATGTTGTATTAAGAATGTTATATAGATTTCAAATTTCTCATTGTTTCAAGGATATTTATTCAAATAGGAAATTATTCTCCATTCTCACCTGAATAAAATATCTGTATGCTAGTCAGTCATAAATATTCTGATAGAATTTTCAAAATCTTTGACCATTTTGCGATGCAATAACAGACATTTCCCTAATTAACAGTAAGACAAGATTGAAAGGAATACAGGCAAACCGCCTTCAGGGATCCACTTGGGGTTTTCTATTTGGATTTAATTCTATAGCCTTTTTCATGTTTTGGATATGACTGCAAGGCAGCAGAAGTTCAAAATCAGAGTTATCCTGTCACATTTACCCAAAATATCTGGTTATGGGGTGCCAGTTTTCGGCTTTCTGCTTTCACCCTTTCTCCAGTTTATATCTATGTATATATATCTTACAGAAATTTGGAAATGGCATGCTGTACTGTTTGGCATTCACACTGGAAGCTCCAATAAGAACAGCATTTGGGTGTCACAGTGCAGAGGATTCCGAAAGAGTTGGATGAGTACAATGGTGATAACAATGGTGTTTAGAGTGACCCCACTCGTGATGCCAATGTTATACTTCCAGTCATCTTCCCACAGAGCCTCAGACTCAGCACAGAAGCCTACATCAAGTGCCTTGAGGTGGTAGTGCTGCCCTGTGTGAAGTGGGTGGCTGCTACTGGAGGACCCTATATCTGGCAAAAGGACTCTGCACCATGCCACACAAGCATGAGAACCCAGTTATGGCTGTTAGCCAATTTCTGTGACCACACCACTCCTTATATCTGGCCACTTAACTTCCCAGACTTAACTCCTCAGACTGCAACACACTTGATTATTCTGTGTGGGGTGCAGTTGAGCAAGAAACCAACAAACCTCTTTGTAACACCAAAGATGAACTGAAGGCAAGGATTATGGCAGCATACTTGCAAGTGATTCTGAAGATGACTGTAGGGTGTGGCTAAATCTAATGTTGATTTTATTGAATAAATTTACTCTTTAATATTTCAAGATATTTTTGCCTAATTTTGGTAAATATATCTATTAAAATGAGATGTCAGTTTTATTTTCACTTTTTAATAATTTAGATGACCATTTATGCATCGCACACACACACACACACACACACATATATATATATATATATATATATATCTAGATATAGATATAGATATATATATCTCACTAAAACTTACAATGTATGGGTGGTGCAACAGATAATGGCTCAAAATTGGAAATTGTAGAGCTGAATTCCAATTACAGTCAGGTTCATTATATTCACTTACGTGCCAATACTCTTTGAAAAGGTATGAATCCACCATTTCTCTCCCTTAGCTATGGGTTAATTAGTAAGACTTTTATCAATAAATGATTATTATCTCCCCAAAATTCTTACAAACAAAAATTAATTTCTGCCTTTAAATAACTTTCAAAAGCATGATAAGCTGTAAAAAATATTGCTTTAATGAATCAAAGCCATTTTTAATCACTGATCTGAGAAAGTGACTGTATACAGCTGACAGCTTAGATATTTTGGAACAGGTTGGAGCATTACATTGAAACTATGGTCCCCATATGATCACCAAAGTTAAGTAATGTTGTGCCTGCTAAGTACCTAGATGGATGACTGTTTGGGAATACCAGGTGAGTAAGTTTGGATGTGCAAGTAATAGATAATGGCTCAGAATTGTTAATTGGAGAGCCAATTTCCCATTGTGTTCATTATATTCACTTATGTGCAAATTCCTTTGGGAAAAGTATGAATCCACTTCTTCTCCCCCAGCTATGGGTTAATTATTAAGACTTGTAACCATTATTATCTCCAAACCACAAAAATTCTCTATGATTTACAAATATATTTTGGCTTTAAATAACTTGCAAGACATTGATAAACCATAGAAAACATGTCAATGAATCAATCATGAAGAGGTTCGGCACCATGCATGACATTCCCTATGAAAGTCTCAATCTAACGAGACAATTTAAGAACATAATTTGAGTTTTTAGCTTAATGTTTTGGCTTTCAAGCAATTTGTGGTGTTGGACAAAACTTTACCAAGTAGAGTTTATTCAATGTTCAATTTCTTTATTTGCTACAGTCAATTTATTATAACTGATCAATATACAAAGGTATACAAAGGTATTTGAAGTGTTTAGTATTTACTAATTTGACATTATGAATTTTATGATGACTAATGAGTGAATATTACCTGATTCACTTAAATATTAAGTTGGCCAATAACTTTATTTATTTTTTGTAATCAGATTACATTAGTAATATTTAGTTTTTACTATATATATATATATATATATTTGAAATATAAAATATTATATTATAATAGGATAATAATAATAATAATAATAATATATATATATATATATATATATATATATATATATATATATATATATTATGAAATGGACAAAGTCCGACAATTATTTAAAGACTTTTTTTTATGTTTAAAAAAAAAAGTCTTTAAATATATATATATATATATATATATATATATATATATATATATATGCTGGATTCTCTCGTTGTGTATTGATATATGAGGATCAAGCAACTCAGTTCCTAGGAACCAACAGCCACACACCAACACATATAATTTGATTATAGTGGTGAAGGCTTTGTGCAGAACCATCCACACTTTTTGAAGGGCCGAATACAGAGACATGGTGCACTATGTGCCACAAGGTCCCCAAATGACCCTCCACAGGTTTTAAATTCAGAGTTGTCCTTCTCCTAGACCAGTTGCAATCCAAGGCTATAGAACCTAGTCTGTCCTGCTATTTACCCACAGCTGGTGGTGTGGGGGAGAAGAAGAGGATTCATACCTTTCCCAAGGGTATTAGCATGTAAGTGAATGTAATGCAATTTGACTGGAATTCAAACTTGTCTCCGAGCTGCTATCCATTACTCCAACATGCCTCCTCATGACATATGATATAATGATATATAATGATAATGATATATAATGATAATATAATGATATATAATTTTACATAATTTTATATATCAACAAACATTATTTATAAAAATAGTATAACAAATTGGAAAAAGGTTTTTGTGATGCATTTCATCCGTCTGATTAAATTATTTTCAGATAGAGTTAGGAACAAAATGAATAAAAAAAATAAGAGGAAAAACTATTCTTAGCTGACACTTTTCATCCTCTGAATGTTTCCTTGATAGAGTCCCTGAAAGAGAGAAAAATTCATTTTTTTCATATATTGCTATTGTGACATTTGGTCCTGTCAATCTGGGTAACCATCAAGGAATTTTTAAATGAATGCTTTGTTTAATCTACAAGGGTAGATTGTTCTCCTTTGACTGTCCATGTCTAGGGATATCTTGTCATGTAATTTTTTTAAAGTACCACTCAGTTATTGCTAGTCCTGTTTCCACTGACTGAACTACTTTATCCAGGGATTGAACTCACTATTACAATACTATTAAATTCACAAACCAATGCTCTAGGGTATTGTTCTTTGGGAAAGTTCTGGTGGAAGGACTTGGAACCTTAAAATTAATGTTCTTACTGCTGGTGGCTGCTACCTTGTTGTTATGCTTGAAGGCACCTGAAGAAGACTGGAGGGCATAATGGTTGAAACACAGTGGTAATAACAACAAAGTCAAAGACAGTCTAACTGTAAATAAGCTAATGATAATGTATCATGCTAGAAATCCTGACAGAAAGTTAATGTGTTCTTATGTTAAAGGAAGTGTTGTCAATTATATATATTTAGTCATGTTTGAGCTTCTTGTTTTCCTGAAATTGTTTCCTATGATTTAATAAATGGAGCAAAAACAAATTAAGCAAGTATAGATTTTTTCTTTTTACTTAATGTATTTATCAAACACACGCACATTGAACTTTTAATACAGTTGTATTTCAGTAAATAGGATACTAATTGAATTCATGCATGTTGTAAATTCATTATTGCAAAATTCCATTTATTTCTTCTGAAATATTATAATCTCTGATTTTCATTTAAACATATTAAATAAAATTTTTGCAGGAGAATTAATCAAAATTAGAAGTCAAACTGATTCAGGCAATCTATTGAACAAAGGTTCACTACATATAAGTATATACTGAATATTCAGTGTGTTACACATTTCTGTATAAGTACTGAATATCTTCTTGTATTTGCAGGTATGCAATAAATACTCTGCCATACATTTGCCAGTTTGAGCTGAATATTTGGTTGTAATGTATTTGTCAGTTTGGGAGAAATATTAAATTGTCATATTGTCCTTTTGGGAGGAATATTCAGTTGTCATGCATTTGCCAAATTGGAAGAAATATTCACTTGTCATGCATTTGTCTATTTTGGGGGAATATTCAATTGTCATGCTTTTGCTCATTTGGGAGGAATATCCAGTTGTCATTGTTATAATTCACTCCTAGCAATTATAATATTATGTCTTGCTTAGGCTACTTGCTGTGACATCATTTGAATTCTTCCCGACTGACTCCAGTGGACTTCTACTGACTCACTTTTAGTTCTTTATTTAAGGCATCTTGCCTAGTTCATTTGTGTTACCTGGGGTGTCTTATTTGTTCAAAACAGTCATGCATTTGCCTATTTAGAAGTAATATTTAATCCAAACTCTCAAATTAATTAGTTAAGCTTAACACCTGTGGTGAAAAAATGGTTTTAGGACACAATATTGAAATATTGTCTTTTAAATAATAATAATAATAAATATATATATATAATACATGTGCCCATATGTAATAAGACTCATGAATTAAAAAAAATTAAATAGTGAAAGTTGTACTCGTAATTTCTTCAAGTAAAAAAAGGTGAACATTTTTTAAAGAAAAGAAATGTACTTGTCAGACATCTTTGCTAAATTCAGGTCTGTGTTAAAATAATGCATAAAAGGTTTATGGTCAGGGATGAATTGGACCAGGGAACAATAGTATTAAAAAGTGATCAATACATATGTAAAAAAAAAAATAACATGTAGAGCTTTTAACTTTAAAAATTAGCAGATAGTTGATTTTGCTACCTTGGTTTCAACCTTATGGTGTTCTCAGAAAAATCTCCTTAAGCTCATAAAAAAATTTAGTTAAAAAAGTATTGTACATTTCAATTAACCCACCACTTATACATTTATAATACCATTGTTTTTCTCTTTCTCCCCCACTTCTTCTTCTTTTTCTCTTTCCTTCTTTGCATCCTCCTCCTCCCTTTCTATCACACCCAATGCCATGTGTTTGTTTATTTATTTTTAAAAATAATATAGCGTTCATTGTTTTTTTTTTTAAATAAATGATTTGGAGATCAGTTGATAAAAATTGCTGTAAGGTTCAAACCAAGGTAGTGAAATCAACATTTTATTTTTAAAGTTAAATATATATATATATATTAAAAAGAAGAGAGAAGTCACAAACGTTATTAACTTAATAACGGTAAACAAACACTAATCAACAATGGCTTCCCTAACCACCTTATAGACCAACAAATTAGACTATTTCTCCCCAAAGCAAGTAATAACAATAGCGAACACACAGCCAAAAATCACATACACGTTTATTACAAAAACCAAATGCATATTAATTACAAACAAGACAAATCTTCTCTAAGGCATATTATTAAGAAATATACTACTCCAACTGATCCGAATAAAAAAATCAAATTTATTATCCATTATAAAAAATTTAAGACAGCCAACCTTATCCTCAAAAATAACAACGCACCAACTAAGTCAAAATTACAATGAACGAACATTTTCTATGAGTTCAAATGCCCCTTAAGGAATTGTGTTCCTGATCAAACCGGACTCATAAATAATTACATCAGTTACACAACTACATGCTTATCCAGACATCTTATGTGACACCTATCTGATCACAGCTTCATTAGAACACATTTAAACACACACACATATTTACCCGATTCCATTAGGAACATACTAGTAGAAAACACAAATATATTAACTGCATCCACCTGCAAAAAAAGACTAAAAATAATGGAAGCTTTAATAATAAAATAGAAAAAAGCCAACTCTTAACAATATTAACTACGAACAAAGCCACAATGTGCTAACCGTATTCGGAAATTAAAAACATCCCTGACACACACTGATACATACACAGAATGCACACACTCAATTAAGCTGAAAATCAAATCATCCTTGATAATGGCTAATGGTATAGCCGAAAGCGCTTGGAAATATAAAACATTTGGACAGTTCTTACACACCCTTTGTCCAGAAAAGAAAGCTCTTGTCAGAACACATGAAAAATTAAATAAAAAGCTTAACTGTAATACCTTGTTTGTCGTTTTTAATGAAACATGCATAAAGGAAGGATTGCTGCCTAAATATACAACTATATATATATATATATATATATATATATATATATATATATATATATGTGTATAGGAATTGCAATGTTACAGGGTTTTAGGAAGAAAGACAAAGAGATGCATATATCATGGTAGTCATTTATTGCTGGTCCTACATAAAACTGCTAACACACACACAAACACACACACACATATATATATTTTAAGACATTTTTATGTTTATACATTCTTTTTTATAAATACAAATATTTAAGTAAATGCTCTGTTTATAATAAGCAGTATTAACAACATTTACCGGCCTGAATGTCTGAAAAATTGTCATAGAAAATATACATCCTCCGACAGGAATTGAACCTGTATCCTATACAGAACCATCATATAGCCTGACATGCTTTTTCCGATTTCGCAACAGAGGAGTACTTCGGTTAGCAAGGTCGATTTTACTGTTTTTAAACTATAATTCTCCATGATTTTCTTATGTGCATTCATATCTGCTCAAAGTGTATCCAAATGTAAACAAATGATGTCACACATTATGAAATGGACAAAGTCCGACACTTATTTTAAGACATTTTTATGTTTGTACATTCTTTTTTATAGATAAAAACATTTGTAAACAAAAAAATGTCTTAAAATAATTGTTGGACTTTGTCCATTTCATAATGTGTGATATATATATATATATATATATAATGAAAGTATACACATAACTAGAAAGTGATAGGGGTTAGGGTTCACTGCCCCCAAAAGAATTATTATTAGTATCGCTAACTCATCAGCTCTCTCACATGGTTGTAACCAGTTATGGTGGAGTTTGTCAAGAGATTCCAGTCTGGAATCTTTTTGATATCATTCATATATTGAACTTTTGATTAATGTAATTGTATATAATTCAATACTAATTCGTTTGATTATTAGGGATGAATATTTAGTTGTCATACATTTGTTGTTGAGAGGTTTTGTTGCACACTGTGAACGATTTCTCTGTTATCAGTTCTGAAAAGTGTGACTGATTCTGCCTTCAGCACTTCAATCAAATCTCCTGTGATAAGAAGTATTTTTAATGGTTACATAAATTTAGTACAAATGTCCTTGGATAAAAAAGCAGCATCAGCAAAATTCTTGTCTGAAAAACTGTACAAATGATAAATGATGCCATATTGAAATCTTTCAAAAGAAATGGTCAGAAAGTATGTCTCGGCTTAATTAAATAGATTTGAAAAGAATACATTCATAATTTAAAAAAAAAACAAAAAAACTAGCAATTATATGCTCATTAGAAATACTTCTCACTTTCTTTTAATGAATGAGGTTTCAACAGTGCAGGCTAGACTACACACAGGTGATCTCATTGTAGTGGTGAAGGCTTGTATAGAACCAGACACACCTTTTTGGATGAACTGATGACAGAGTAATGGTGTACAGTGTGCCACAAAGCCTCTCAACAGCCTTTTTCAGGTTTAATTAAGATTTTTTCTCCTAGACTCGCTGCAATGCAAGACAAGAAAGTTTAGTCTACTTAATCCACACAGGGAGGATGATAGATTCATGCCTTTTCCAAGGGCTTCAGTGAAAAGAGAATGAAATAGAATCAACCAGAATTTGAACCTGGCTCTGCAAATTCACATTTTCTGCTGATAGCTATTACATGTTGAGATCATATATTTATATGGTGGACCCTCCTGTCATATTCAACATATGTGAGTGAAGCAATTGAGTTCCTAGAAACTGACAGCCAGATACCAACACATATGATTTGATTTTAGTGGTGAAGGCTTTTGTGCAGAACCAACCACACTTTTTGAAGAGCCAAATACAAAGAACTGATGCACTACGTGGCACAAGGTTCCCAAATGACTCTCCACAGGTTTTAAATTTAGAGTTGTCTTTCTCCTAGACCAGTTACCATCCAAGGCTATAGAACCCAGTCTGTTCTGGTATTTTCCCATAGCTAGAGGGAGAAGAGGATTCATACCTTTCCCAAGGGTATTAGCATGTAAGTGAATGTAATGGATTTGACTGAAATTTGAACTTGGCTCTACGATTCCTCAATCCAAGCCACTATTCCACTTTGCCTCCTATATATATATATATATATATATATATATATATATGTATGTATATATATATATATATATATATATATATATATATATATATATATATATGTATATATATATATATATATCTATATATATATATATATATATATCTGTGTGTGAATAATGACAAAAAGGAAAACTTATTTTAGCCAACACATTTTGTCCTCTGACGGACATTATCAAGGCAAATATATACTATTTTTAAATTTAAGAGACTCTCATAAATATTCATCAAGTTAGCTGAAATGTTTAAGCAAATTATGGAGGATAATAAGTGATATAATTTAATGTCTAATAAATGAAAGTGAGTAAATTATGATATGGTTGAATTTTCTTTTCTTTTTTTTTTTTTACTTTTGCTTATAAATACTTGTTGCAAAATAAAATCTTTATATTTGGCTTTTACAGATATATATTTTTGTTATATCTGAAATTTTACATACACACAATAATAATCTATTTGAACACTTCTCAGATAGGTAAATTATTTACATTGGGATTAATGGACTCATCTTTTTTGTTATTATAATGTTTCGGCCACTGTATTCTCTGGCTTTCTTCAGGTGGCTGTCAATCCAGGTAACCTTCATGGAATTTTAAACTGAAGCTTTTAATCTATAGGAATAGAATGTTCTCATTCTATTTCCATGTCTATGGATATCTCATCTTGTTCTTATTTAGTTATTGTTCAGTTATTTAAATGACTTTAAGTCTGTACAACTTGGTCCAGGGATTGAACTCACAATTATTATGCCACTAAATGATTTAATCCACTGGGTTATTTTCCTGTGGGACAATCCTGAAGCTAGAACTTGGGTCCTTAAACATAGTTTTTTTTCTTTCCTGTCTACTGCTGACTCTTTTAATACTGTTTCTCTTCTTCTTAAAAGACAGAAGATTTTAGTTTAATGAAAACTATTGACAAAATTAAAGTGAAAACAAATCAAGAACAAATCATATTAATCACTGATTATATTTTTAAATTAAAAAAACACATTTTTTCCAAATATGCTGTAATTTTTAAAATTTGGTTGATTCTGGTTGGCATTTGGAAAATAATTCCTTAAGAAATTAACCGAAAAATGTACTGCAAATTAATAAGTGTTTAAATGATAGACTGAGCAAACATATAGAAGCAATTATCACAGATTTCACGTTTGGTATGAGCAATTGAATATTGGCAACAGATCTGAATGAATCTAATTAAATACATTGATTAGATTTTCTTTGTCATACAAGTTTTAATAGACAGACTATATGGAGGTGGTATCAAAAAGTGCCCTGACTAAACAGATTGTATTTGGCACTATCCAACAAAAATCCATGAGTCAGTTTGTTAATAGCCTTAATTCTATCTAACCATTCATATAATAATTGTGCTTTTCCCTACTTTAGTTAGTTCCTTAGTTTCACATGACCATCACATAGTACCAAAACTTCATAAATAATGGACTATTCCATCTTGATCATGTGGAAAGAGAAAAGATATATCAGACACTACTTGGTTTCAGTGAAAAAAGAAAGAAAGATAGAAGCGTTTCACGTCTCTTCCTAACACCTCATGAATAATGGACTGTACCATTTTGATATGTTTGAGAAGACAAATGACATATCAAAGATACTATTTGGTTTCAATGAAGAAATGAAAGAAAGAAGGGAAGTTTAACGGCTGTTTCAGTGAAATGGAAAAGTTACCAATTTCATATCTTTTTTATTTATATCTCCTTACTTCTTAAAATAATGACCATCCTTGTTATTACAATATTTTGTTAAAGTTGTTAAGCTCAAATATTTAATTGTGCAATAGGGAATATTTACAGATATTTTATTGTCATAGGACCTGCCATGAGCTTATTCAGTCATTAACTGAAAAATTAAGATTTATCAGAAATTTAAAATAGAGAAACTGAAAACTTCACTGATCTTTCGAGTTGTTGTTATTGTTATTGTTATTATTATTATTATTATTATTATTATTATTATTATTATTATTATTCATGGATCTTCACCCATTTTCCAGCTTATATATCTATCTATCTATCTATCTATCTATCTATATATATATATATATATATATATATATATATATATATATATTTGTTTTCTGAAGTACTTTGTCAAGGCAAATGCACATATATGCACACATACACACACAGATGCATGCACACATAGAGGGTGCGATTGGTAAATTATTGCCATTTTATATTTTTAATTTTGCGCATATGCACTGTTTGTTTTTGATGCTGTCAACTGTTATATAGTTTTATAATTTGCAGGATTTTTCAAACTGTTTATGGTATCAGTTTGTAGTGGGATACTAGTTAGTTGGGTAAAGAAAGAGAGAGAGGGCATTAGAGAAGACCTAGTGGGAGATATGGCAAGAGAAGGCACCTTTACAGGAATTATAATATGTAAGTAGGAGAGCCTGGGTTGGGAAAGAAAAGGGAAAGGAATGAGCTGACATATATATATATATATATATATATATATATATATATATATATATATATATATAATATATATTATATATATATATATATATATATATATATATATATATATATATAATCTTCTTACTCTTTTTTATATATTTGTCCTTGTGCCACACTAGGCTTAAATGTGAATATGATTTCCATGTTGTGAATGACCTTGCTTCTCTTGGTTCAAATTGGAAAACTGACTCCAAGAAATGATTTGAAATGCTGTTTGAAGTTGCTAGTATCAATTCTTGTTCATTCCATAAAGGAAGAGATTGCAAGCTCAGGTGGAGACCAATCCTGTACAATTCTCCCCAACTGGAATCCAAACCAATTCATAAATTCTAACTGGAAATAGGATACAGATCAATAAATATTTAGGGAAGAGAGGCATTTTTAGCAATGATTAGTTTGTTAATCTTGTAGCTTTGTGATAATTGGTAGTAAATTGATTGGAATAGCAAGACACTTTGGTTGGTCAGGAAATGGAAATAAAAAAGAATGACAAAGCTTAATTAATCACTTTGTTTTCCATTCAGTTAGTTGAATGTTGTCATTACAATGTTGACTAGCATGAACTCAAGCCATGGAGACAAGAGGTCAGTGTGTGAGGAAGTTGATAAATTATGTGAACTAACCGCAGTTCTTCTAAGGTTCCATTCCAAGCTGAAATGGTTGAATCTGGTTCCATGAAGTTTCAGCCAAAGAGTGTTGCCATGGAAGCAGAATCCATCAGAGAAGTATCATTACACTTTAGAAATCAAATAATTCTTCCACAAGGAAAAGTCAATTTGGTTTCATGGGCATAAATATAGGTGAGAATGATCTAGTCAAATATTAAGAGAAGTTTTTAAATTGTTCCTTGGCACCTCTTGATAGGGCATCTGTTGAATTTAAGTATCTACTTAATAATTATTTATTCAACTTAGTCTAGCACAAGGTCTCAATAGAAGAGTACTTTTTAAGAATTGAACTTAATCTACTTGTATATTGGTCTGTTAACCATTGTGTTATGGTAGTTACTCAAAATGTTGATATTTAATAAAACTTAATATGATAGGAATGTAGATAGATTGTATTGCACCAAACTGACATATATTTGGACTTATCTGCCTTGAAAATGAAGTAGTATGTAATTATACTAAGAAATACCAGAGATATGAATCAAATTTAATGTCCATTAGAAATGATTGAAGAAGAGTTGATCTGTGGTGACCCTAAAATGTATTAGGCTTATGATAAGAAATACTAGGAATTGTGGAGTAATGGATAGCATCTTAGATTGAGGAATCAGAGAGCAGAGTTTGGATTCCAGTTGGATCCATTACATTCACTTATGCGATAATACCCTTGGGAAATGTATGAATCCTCTTCTTCTCCCCCCCCCAGCTATGGGTGAATAGGAGGACAGTCTGGGGTCTTTAGCCTTGGGTGGCAACAGATCTAGGAGAAAGAAAAACTCTAAATTTGAAACTGGCTTTGCTCCATCAGGCTATGGGTCTCAGTTAACCTGCTTAGGGAGCCCTTCTCTTTTTCTTCCTCTTCAGTCCTTGAGTAACATATTAACTCAGTATCACATCAGAACCTTACAAGACCAAGGAGGTAACCTGAAAGCCACAAAGTGCAGAATTGGATCTCAGAAGATGTCTTTGGGGGCATCAACATAAACAAAGAAGTAAACACAGCTGAATATACCATGCAGAAGACAACTGGAAGTTATATAAACATCCAACTTAGGAAGGAAGAAGATAGAATCCCTCACACCCTTGCAAGAAAACGATTGATCATTTGATAAGTGACCCAAAACCACATACCCTTGATTCAGTCAATGTTAATTTGACAGAATCCAGGAGTGAATAAACATTAATTTAGTCTTGTATTCTTATCAGATGTTATTAGGTTGGTGCAAAAATAATGACGTAATAATGTTGTTTTTTGACGTTAAAAAATACGTCAAAAAACAACATTATTACGTCATTATTTTTGCACCAACCAAATAATAACCTAACATTATAATACAAATTCTTGATTTTACTTTGCATTAATATTAACTAAGTCAAATGGGAAATATATAAAGATTGTGTTGCACCAATGTTCCAAGTGGGGACGACCTCTATAAAGAATAAGATGAGGAAAATTGTGGGAGAATCCATTTTGTCTAGAAAATGCTGTTTTTTTTTTAAATCTAGGACTGAAATGTACCAATTAGGATTGTTATGAAAATGTTCAACTATCTCTGCCCTTAGCTTTTTTGTTCCCCTTTCATAACACTTTTGGTCAAGTAACTGAGTTTTCAATGGAAATTTTAAGCAAATAAGATAAAAATTCTAAAGGCTTTTTGAGGTAAATTGTGACTGAAGTTGAAACTTGGCTTTACCATTCTGAACCCAAAGACAAAACTCAGTCAAAACAATGGTTGTCCAAAGGTGGAAAAAGTCCATCCAAAACAAACACAAACTGATCAGGTGTATCAACCAAACAATATGTGACCCGTTCTACTCCTGTCACTTGAAATGTGTTCTGATACCTTTGGGGATGATTCCTGCTAAAGTGGTATCAATTCAGTTATTTTTGTAGTTGGCCACTGTTTCCACAGTGAAAGATTTCTTGTTCAGCCATGCTGCATCTCCTTCAAAGCTTTTGTCTATGTGCTAAGCCGTTTTTTGCATGGAGTCACTTGAGAGTAGTTGTCATTGAATCTTGTATGGTTTTAGCTGTAAATCCTCTGTTGTAACGCTCTTTAGTGGGCAATCTGAAATATCCAGCACTCTTTTGCCATCTTCCACATGCTTTTTTATGAATTTCTCTTCACCCTCTTCTTGACAGTTTCAGTAAATTACCTGTTTTGAACTGAAAGATTTCTTCCTGGAATTTCATTTTGTGACGTTGTTTGGTCCGCTTGAAACTTTTTCCACACATTAAAACCAGTTTTACTGTAAATATTCAATTATTTTATAACTTCACAATTCTTTATACCAGCCACTTTCAAGGCAACAATTTCATCATTTTTGTTTGAGTGGACATATTTAATTAAACTGTAAAGAATGCTATGAAGCCTTATGCAAAATTTGAAATTATTTCTATGAACTGGTATGTTTCAATTTATACTTAAATGGGCAAATATTTATGCCATATCCAGTATATCATTATGTTCTTGTCTATCTACATCACTCTTTTCTAAAGGCTGATCACATTTTCTAATAAATTAATCTTTCTGTGGCTTTATCAATATTCATATGTATCTACATCTGTTTGAATATATTTATTAGACTAATAGACAATTTATATATGTTATATAGGAATAGTGTTGCTGTTGTCACTGCAGTTTGAACACAGATCACCAGAGAGCAAACACAGGTGATTCCATTTTGAATTAAGTTGATCACTTGACCATAAAGGAAACGCATAAATAGGAAGTAGCATGGTGTCTAAACAATTCCTATTTCTACACTATCCTCTATTACTATACAGATCACTATTCTCTATACTATTCACTATACTATTTCTCTATACTATTTCTCTATACTGGTCACTATTTCTACACTATCCTCTATTACTATTCAGATCACTATTCGGTGGTTACTTTTTGAGTGAGTATTATTGAGCAAGTACTATTAGTGCGAGTGTTATTCAAAGCATCTGATATCTGAATTGTTCAATGGCATTACTATAGTTGTATCTGCGATTACAAAGTCTCTACTACAACAAGCATTACAAAAGTGACAATGAGTATTTGTTGACATTACAAAAGTGGCAACGAGTGTTTGGTGACATCACAAAAATATGAATGGAATGAAAAAAATATAATGCATTTAATTTTTATACCATTCAGGTTAATATTTATGCCACACCCAGTATATTAAATCTGTTGTCTTCATTTTTGTGAAGATGGTTTCTCGTTGTTAGATCTGATAAGGTAATTTATTATCACTCCAGTTGTAAAATATTCCAATGCATTTTCCTTTTATACACAATTTTGTCTTTCTGAAGAAGAAGCCAAATCGAACAGATATTTAGTCAAACAATATCGTTTATATGTTTTTCCACTTTGCCTCATCATTTCCAAGTAGGTGAGTCTGTTTTTTTTATTATATACTCCGAATAGTACTGGACAAGAGTAAATTAACATGGTCAACATAATATCTCTATAATCTTGACTGTGTTGGTTTATTATTTAGACCAATATACTCACCAGTCTTAGTCACCTTTGTATCATTTGTCTGTTTCTTTTACTAAATAAGAGTATGTGACTTTTCATTACAGTGAGACCCAGGGATTGAACTCACAACTTCTATGGAACTAAATATGCTTTGAGTAATGCTTTAATCCCCTCAGTCATGTATCAAGCGACAGAAAGATAAATAAGACAAGTAAGTATTAATATGTATGAAATATCCTCTAAGTATGAGATGACAGACATCAGAAGAAATCCATAGAGTACAATGACTGAAACATTGTCAGTATAACAACCAAGATAGGCATGTTCAACCTAAAACCTATAATGACTGTATTCATATATTTTGAATAATAGCAGGCAGTGAATATTTTTGTTTGTTAAAGTCACATATTTTTTTCTCTCTGATTCAAATGATTTTCTAAATAATGATACAAATGTGGAGTAATGGTTATTGGTACCAGGAGTGGAATTGGAGAGTCAAGTTCAAATCCTATTTTGGTCTACTGAGTTCATTTTATGTTTTCGCTAAGGTCCTTGGGTATCTAACTATGAATACATTTACTCTCCCACTAGCTGCTGATTAAATAAAAGGGTAGGCTATATATCTAGACTTGATTGGGAACCAGTTGAAGAAAAAATCTACTGTGAATTCTAAACTGCTGAGAAGGCAATTTTATTTGAAATTTTCCAGAACTCACTGGAACTAAATATTTTGTTTTGACTTGAACTGATTCTGTATATCTGCACTTTGTGTTTTCTAGAAATCTCTTGCAAGAACTGCAGGCTGTTTGGTATGTGGTAGAGATGGTAATAATGGCTATAGTAGACTATGGCCATTGGTATTTTTTTCTTTGGGCTAAAACTATCCCTGCCTTAGAGGATCCAGTTGTTGATTAGGGAGGCAGTTCTGATAGTTCTGTTTTTAAAGAATGCTGAAAAAGGAGTTTCTGCAATACAATGTTTGAAAAGTTGTCCCAGTCAGCTTTGGTATACTGAAAGACCATCTTGTAAAATGGCACATCAGGGGATCATTTTTTCAGTTTGGTATCAATTTTAACATTGGCAAGTGAGTATTCAGAAGTGGCCAAGGGAGGTGGCACGTCAATGGTGCATTTTTCAGGCAAGCTGCAAGAGAGAAATCTAGGAGGTTTGTGTGATGTCCTATTGTATCAGGAATATGAGTGGGCTTATCTACTTATC
>OZ010583.1:78020893-78040893 GCA_963932145.1 Acanthosepion lycidas | reverse complement strand
AATTTACTGTGCTTAATAAATTTTGTCTTTGTATTATCTCTTCTAAACCTTGCTCCTCCATCCATTTACTCAGGCTTGCTTGGTAGATTATGCATTGTTTTCCTCTTGCCTTCAATCTCTCCTGTGACTATGAAATTTTCCATCCCTCTTTCCTCATTACGTGCCCTTGACAAAGTTTTAGTGAAAATGGAAACAAAAAAAGACACATACTTAACGTTAGAAAGAGACAGTTGAAATTTCTAGGGCACATCATAAAGAAAGAGTGATTGGAAAATTTGATACTCACAAGACATATTAAAAGAGGCGAGTGGGATAGAAGAAAACAGTACATAACCTAACAAACTTGTGTAAATGGTTAACACAACAGGAATTAGGAGCGATAACAAAAAAAACAAAATTTACTAACTGCTGCAAAAGACAGGAAATTGTGGAGAGCCATGATCACCAACGTTCTGAAAGGAAACAGCACATAGAAGAAAAATTGTGGAGGGATTACTTTATTATTTTATGAGAATAGGAAACCGATTCGTCACTTTATATCCAGTAGAATCTTATATGAATAATATAATCATGAATTGAAAAGATACCTGATTGCCCAAATCTGCATCACGTATGGTACCTAAGAAAGGATATTAATATGAAGTAATTCTTTGGTGATCATTTTATTACTTAATGTCAATTGGAAACTGATCCCTCAAGTTATGTCCAGTAGAATCCTATATGAATAAGATGACCATTGAAAAGAGACATAATCACCCCAGTATGCATCATACATAGCATCTAAAGACTCCATTTTTGGTTGAATCTGAAGTTAAAGTTTGGTAGAAGGATTTGGGTATATTTTGGAGCAAAAGAATGAGCTGATCATTTTCCAACATCTTTAGCATTATTTTCAATCAAGATCTTTAACAGAAATCCCTAGTCAAGTGCAAAGGAGAATTCACAAGAATGTTTAAAATGTGCTGATTAAAAACAATAGAGAAAACATTTGTAATAAAAAGAGTTAATCCTGGATATGGGATTTTATCCTAATTAATTTTCCCTTGGACAAGTCAATCTGATAATTTTTATTACCTGTAATTTGTTGCATTTTTTTTTAATCCAGATTTCATTTCTGAATAAAGACTATTTTGGTATTATCAAAATTAAGCAGATACAAAAATTCAACTAACTGTGTAACATTGTAACAGATATTGGAAAATGTAGCACAAAAAATATTTTTCTAATGATACAAAACTTAAATATAGCTTGAGAAAATGGTGCTGTTGAAATTAATTCTCAAAAGAAATGGGTGGGTATGATTTCTTAATGGACAGCTTTTTAATCAACTCTTATCTAAGACGATTGTTGATAATTTTAAAATGTTAAAACATAAACAGAATTATCATTAAACACGTTTTTAAAGTTGGATTTATCTGTCATCTCAGAAAAAAAAATGATAAAGGCAAATTAGGATAATTTAGATGATGCTGAATAACCTCAAGGGGGAAAGAAAGTCCTTCTGCTTGAATGAGAAAGAATTGGCACAAACAGGATTATTGATAAAGTATTGCCTAATTGCTGAATTTGTTCAACATGTCTCGGCTTCTTCAAATAAATCTGAAAGACTACAGGAATAGCAATAGATGTTTTTTTTCAGAAACTGTACAATATTGTAAATTTAAATATATATATATATATATATAATACTAGACTTCCATGTAATATCTACTCTTCTACATGTCAGTGAAATCTGGGCAATTTCATTATAAATGATAAAATCTTGAAGTGAATAAGATGTGGACATGCTGTTGAAACACAATGGATATAGCACATGAAAAATTTTAAGGAAATACAGTAACTGTTGCAAATGATCAGAAAGTGACAACTGAAAATTTTGAGATACATAATGAAAAAAGCAGGTTTCAAAAATTTACAATTCACAGGACACTGAAAGCAAGAGAAGCAGAAGAAATGAGCAAGCAACATATTCGACAAGTTTAATTTTGCAGAAGCAAATATCACAATGACAAACACCATAAAAGAACAGTTACTGCTGAGAGTAACAAAAACATGAAGCTGTGGAGCGCCATGTTTTCCCACATCATGAAACAACATGGTTGAGAGAGGAAAGAGAATATATGAATAAAAAAAGAGAATATATGAATAAAAAAAGCAATTTTTAAGCCGAAGCTGGCTGAAAAGTTTACTACCAGCTTTCTAGATCATGGATCAGAGAATGGCAATTCAGTCTGTTTCAAACCACATTCTAAGTTTAATTCTGCATCATTTTTGTCCAATTCTAGTAGTCTTTATCTTATAAATCAAATACCATGGAACATGTGCTCTTTACAGTATTCCCTTAAAGTAAAAAGCCAGCTAGGGAATGACTGAGAGAAACTGAATGATGCATCCAAAGTGCTTCTACCAATTCAGAGAATAAAATGCATTTAGGAAATATAGATAATTTAAAATGTCCATTTGTATAGTCCTGAATATCACCCGAGGAAGTTATAAAACAAATTACTTACAATTTTCCCTCTCTCTCTCTTTATATACTGAGTGTCCATAAAGTTCGTGTGCACTTTAAAAAATTTATAACTTTATTTGTATTTGTGATAGAAATAATCTGTAAAAAATGTTATTAAGTTTAATGTACCTAGTTTAAAGTATAGTTATTGAATAATTCTTTACTACAAAATTTGCAACAATTTTTAGATAAGTAAAAAAATATTTTCTTTTTTCCAGAATTAATTTGATCCATGGCTTCAACTGAGGAAAATGTAAACTGTGTCCTTTGGTTGACTTAACTGAAATCTACTATTGCTGTACAAAGAAAGTTTAGAATTGAATACAATAAAGAACCACTTCATATAAACACTATTGCTAAATGGATGAATAAATTTAAAGAGACAGGCTCCGTCCCTGATAAGCCATGGTCTGGAAGGCCATGTATCAGCGATGAAAGTGTTGCATTCATAGAAAAATCCTTTACAGCAAGTCCAAGAAAGTCTGTAAGACATGCATCATCTCAAAGTCTAGTGTGCATAAGATTCTGTGGGTAAAACTTCAAATGAAAGCTTACAAAATTCAATTACATCAACAGTTGTTAGAAGAGGATTATTATGCACGGATAACTTTCTGTCATCAGTTCAATGAAAAATTTGTCAATGATGATGCATTTGTGAGTAGTTTACTGTTCTCTGATGAAGCAACATTTCACATTAGTGGCAAGATCCACAGGTATAATTGCCAAATTTGGGGAACTGAAAACCCAGATGAAACTGTTAAACATGAAAGGGACTCTCTTAAAGTTAATGTGTGGTGTGCTTTGGGAAAAAATCCAATCATAGGGCCATATTTTTTTTAATATCATGTTATTAACAGTGACAGCTATTTAGATATGCTGTAGAATTACTTTATTCTGCAGCTTGAACAATTAAACTTGAAAGATAATACAGTATTTTAACAAGATGGAGCTCCTTGTCACTTTGCTCTGCATGTTAGAGAGTTTCTAAATCAGGAATTTCCTAACAGATGGATCAGAAGAGGTGGACCATTTTATTGGCCTCCACATTCGCCAGATTTGACTCCATTAGATTTTTTTTATGGGGACATGTGAAAACAATTGTGTATGCAACCAAACCTAGTTCATTAGAAGATTTGAAAGCTAAAATAGGTAATGTGATTTCAGGCATTACTGTAAACCAGTTGGCAAATGTTTTCTGTGAACTGCAAAATCATATTACCCTTTGTATTGCTAATGATGGAGGACATGTAGAAACTTAAATAAAATTTCAATAAAACCTTGAAAAATATAGATTTACTTCTTTCTAATCCTTTTTACAAATTATTTCTATTGCAAATACAAATAAAGGTATAAATTTTTTAAAGTATACACGAACTCTATGGACACCCTGTATATAGCATATTTAATATGTACGTATGGTGGAATTATAGATAGGCGATCACACTGGGGAATCAGAGAGGGGAGTTTGAATTCCAGTTGAGTTCTTTATATTCACTTACATGTTAATGCCCATATATATATATATATATATATATATATATATATATATATATATATAATTATTTATTAAAAAATTATAGCATAAAAATGTTACAAAATCACTACAAATATAGCCATTTTATTTCAACACTTCTGGTGTCTTATCAAGTGATGATGTTGAATGTAGAATGAAGCGTTTTAAAAGGTTCAAATCAATCAAACACCCTTCGCTAGGGGAAACGCTGTTACATAAGCTGGAATGACCAATCAAAATACAAGTATATGAGAATTCAAAAAACTTGACAACGAACTTTGTTTATAATAATTATATAATGCTTTAATGTTAGGATTAGACTAAAATAGAATTCATTCTAATTAATTAATATTAAATTATACTATAAAATTCAAAATTCAAAATTACCAATTTTAAATTTTAAATTTAATCTATATTAAGTTTAAAAAATTATAAGATTATTTAAAGAAGAAACTGATGAAAAAATACATATGTTTTGTTATTTATTTTGTTTTTATTGAAAGGCCAAAAATTAAGCTGGAATAAACATTAAAATCTAATGTTGCTCTGAGCTTTGTTACAACTTAGATATATACTTAGAATAAATATACATTTATTCTTCCCCATTTGGTGTTTCTCATCATACACAAATTGAAAACTGACAATATTTATAATCCACTGTTATGATAGTGGAGTTATTCATTTACTAATGAATAAAATAAAGAAATTGTTAAAGATTAATTTATTGCAAAAAGAAATAATAGATTACAAAAAGTGAATCATGAAAAAATATATACATATTTGTGCATATATACACATACATGTATATATATATATATATATATATATATATATATATGACGTCATATATTACGAAATGGACAAAGTCCGACAATTTATTTATTAAAGACATTTTTATGTTTAACGTTCTTTTTATAGATACAAGTATTTAAGTAAATGCTCTGTTTATAATAAACAGTATTAAATAACATTTACCGGCCTGAATGTCCGAGAAATTTTCATAGAAAATATTCGTTCTTTGACAGGATTCGAACCTGCATCCTATACGGAATTCGAATCCTGTCAAAGAACGAATATTTTCTATGAAAATTTCTCGGACATTCAGGCTGGTAAATGTTATTTAATACTGTTTATTATAAACAGAGCATTTACTTAAATACTTGTATCTATAAAAAGAACGTTAAACATAAAAATGTCTTTAATAAATATATATATATATATATATATATATATATATATATATATAGTGCAATCTTCATGCTTTTGCTGAGGAATAATAGATAGATATTTTACTATACTGTAATATACTTAATAGCTCTGTTATATTACATCAAGTACTATTTTATTAACAGCAACACTCAATGTGTGATATCTTATATTCATATTTAAATATGTATAAAATAGGATATAGAATCCTGACAAAGTTTTGAAGAAATTTGACAAATGGAAAACCTTTTCATTGGAACTAGATTTAATAATGCCTTTTGCATCTGATCCAAAAATGAAAGAAAGAAATATGTGTATGTATTTTTGTGTATGCTTATGACTAATATTCAATATCCCAGAATCACAGGGAAATAAAACATTTTTACTTATCTCAACCATGTCCTATCTTCATTTGTTGTTTTGCCACCTCCATCATTTTTCTTGTTAATGCTGCCATCATGAGGCTATGAGAATTTTGTTTCAGCCAGTAGGACCAGTAGCCAGTTTAAAGTGGTTGGATTGATTGAGTTATGTGTTTCTTATGGTTTATCAACCTTTTGCAGGTTATTTAAAGCCAGAAAATATTTTCAAATTGTAAGAATGCTTTTGAGATAATAATTTTTAGTGATACAAGTTCTACTAATTAATTGGGATTCCTACCTTTCCCAAGGTAATTACTAAATCATTTAATGTCAAAAATTATTTTTGATTTGAGTTTATAGGTAAGTAAACATTGGTGGTGTTCATTTCACTATAAACAAAGCAATAAATTCAATGGGAGTGAAAGAAATTGAGAAAATATTAAGTGAGTGAAGAGTCAAGATTCCAGATCAGGATTGATTACAGACCATTCTTTTAATTTTCTCAAGAAACTGGAAACAGAATTGTTTGATTCCTAAAGTGGTTACCAACCAAAGTCAGCAATATTATTGGTCCTCATCTAACATCTTGGCTTCAGTCACTTTCCCACTACCAAAAAGTAACCACCCTGTGTCTTTTCTATACTTTCATGGCAACTCTTTGGATGAGCTCTTCACCATGGTACTGAGACTTTATGAATTTAAGTGCAGTCCTAGATTGACAACAAAGTCTCATCATTTTACAATTGAATTGGCTGAGATGTAATCATGAGTTCTATGCAAGCAGTTTCTTTTCTTGCACTTCTTGCCTGTGGAACTCTCTTCTGGTTCCATGTTTTCCAGCCAAATTTAATCTAGATGCAATGTTGCTTTTTACTACCCTCCTAATTCTTCTTCTTTTGTTCTTGCTTCTTAGTAAAGTTTGTTTTCTAATTCTTCCATACCCAGTAACTCCTTGTGTCTTAGTGGCTTTACTGTCTTGCTTGGGGTGAAATCGATTAAAAAAACCAAAAAACAAAAAACCAAAACAAAAACAAGATAGTCAAGTCTGCTTTTCTATTTACCGAATGCTGGAGATATAGAAGTGGATTCATGCCTTTCCCAAGAGAACAAAGGAAAAGTAAATACAGTCTCAAACAATATTTGAACCTTGTTTACAAATTCTGTTTGCCATGCTGCTACATTACACCATTCTGAACCTCTATGCAATTTTTATACTATTGCTCACCCAATACAAAGTTTAAGAGCCACTCAAGGTAGAGGGTTACTGAATAAGTTTATTGTAAGGGAATAGAAAGTGTAAGTAAGATGTGCATATTATGAGGATATGTAGGATAGAAAATGATAACCCTACACTTAAACAGGTTAAGATTGTAGCAATTGGGGAAGCAATCTTTTGTCTTTTAGGAGCCTCTCCCACAAAGTAACAGTTCCGGCAAAGAAGTTGTCTGAGTGGAAATTCCTTCTTACCAATGGAATGCAAAGAAAATGAGTCAATCCTGTGTATGTGGCATGGTGGATGCTAGCTGTGAAGGTCTGAACTGGTGGAACTAAGGAATGTAGCTCTTCTAAATCTGTGATGAAAATAGTGACAAAGTAGTGAGAGAGTAGTAATATTTCATCTGTAGGAAAGGAGTTGTAAGCTGTAAACATTTCATCACCCCCAAGACTGTATAGATGATTTTGGACTCTATCAAGGTTGGAAAGGGAAGATTGAGCAGCTCCAGTTGATATATGGCAACAATGCTTTGTTTTTGCTTTGATTAAATGTGTAAATAAAGAGCAAGGCAGGAGGAGACAGTTACTTTTTCCAGCATCTTTAGTGGTGGAACATACTTGTATATACAAGTTCCACCTAAGGTCTGGAGTGAGCTTGTGTCCTAATAGATGTCCATGTACTTAGAAAATAGATATAAATATATCTCTTATGTATCTAAAAACATTCTATTTGCTCATCTGTTCATGAAAAATGCACTTTGATTACAGGTGCAAACATTTTGACGCAGCATGTATTAAATTTGACATAATTATGAATTTTTATTTAATTTTCACACAAGTGGGTAAGTTTCATGAATGTATCATTTAAAAATAATGAATATTTAAATTTTAATGTCATTTAAAATTTTGGTTTCAGTTCTCTGACATTAATTAGGTTATCAATTGATCTCTTAATGATCATTTTGATTAGGAAGACTTTTTCTTACACCAATTACTAATTTTACTAATTGCCAATATATCAATCTATGTATTAATGATCATTTCAATTAGGAAGATATTGACTTGAACCAATTACTAATTATTACTGATTGGGGATCCACCTCATCTATGTATTTATCTATCTATCCATCCCTGGCTGTTCATATCTATCTATCTATCTCCATTTATTATCTATGTATCTATCTGTCACAGTTGGTTCATATCTATCTTTCTATCAATCTATCTATTTCAGTTTGTTCATATCTATCTATCTATCTATCTATCTATCTATCTATCTATCTATCTATCTGTATGTATTTATCAATTATCATTTCCATTAGGACTACAACACTGTCTTCAATCAAGTACTAATTTTATTTATTGGAGATACACTGCATCTATCTATCTATCTATCTATCTATCTATCTATCTGTATGTATTTATCAATTATCATTTCCATTAGGACTACAACACTGTCTTCAATCAAGTACTAATTTTATTTATTGGAGATACACTGCATCTATCTATCTATCTATCTATCTATCTATCTATCTATCTATCTATCTATCTATCTATCTGTATGTATTTATCAATTATCATTTCCATTAGGACTACAACACTGTCTTCAATCAAGTACTAATTTTATTTATTGGAGATACACTGCATCTATCTATCTATCTATCTATCTATCTATCTATCTATCTATATATCTATCTAGTCCTTGATATGGTGATAAAATACATCCAGCAGCTAGGCCTCTGCTTGGGAAATTTGAGGTTTTGTGAGTGTGGGACCACCTCATAATTGCTATTGTTTCCAGGTCCACCCTGACCTATGGTAGTAGCACCTGTTATGGTCCAAGCTATGGGCAAATAGTGACCGCCCAAACAAAGCAAAAAAACACTATGAAAGTATAAAAATATATTTTTATAGTAAAAATTACTGCATTTTTATATTAAAAAAATTACCAATAATACTCACATACTAAAAAATTGTAGCAACTTCACTCAAATCTGTTTAATACTACAAAACAACCAATATAAAAGAGCTTTCATGTCATTAATCTATATTATATCCTAAAGTTTCTTAAATCATACTGTATTCTAAAAAATAACTTCAACAAAACGCAAAACAGGTCACCATTTGTAATTATGCCACAAACATGTATATGCATAAAAGCTGATTTTCATCCATCATGTATTCATCTGTGAAAGCAGAATAACATATAACATATTTTTATTACTTTCATGCTCCCAAGAAAATTTAATTTTGGCATTAAATGACACATAAGGTGTTCATATGCCATTAAACTGACAAAGTAGCTTTTTAAAAATGTTGTCATAATTTTTTCAGCTTGATTTGCTTCACTTCTTTTTCCTTATTTGTACCTGCACCTAACTGTCATGCATATCCCTAACTATTTTACTTATGCTTCATTTTTCTTTGTTTTAATTTTATTTTTGTATTTCAAGTTCCTCGGTTGTTGTTTTTAATTTTATATCCTTTCCCTTCAATTTTTAAAAAATATTTTTGTTTTTTCTTTCATAAATTTTTTAATTGTTTATCTATCTATCTATCTATCTATCTATCTATCTATCTATCTATCTATCTATCTATCTATCCAGCTGTTATATCTCGTGCAAGATATAATAAACAAAGTAACCCGAGTGTAGGTTTTCAATAATAGATTTATAATCGGATATATATGTGACAAGTACAGAGACAGAGTCAAGAGTATCCTAACCTCAATAGGTGTTAACAAACGAAGTCCTCCCTGATTGTCCGCTGTGGTCGTACTTAATCGGCAACCAGTCCGTCCATTATCGTGAATGGGGAAGTTGGGTTATATCATCACAACACTATCTATCTATCTATCTATCTATCTATCTATCTATCTATCTATCTATCTATCTCAATTTGTTCATAGCTATCTCTGTCTGTTCAAATCTACATTTCAAAATTAACAAGAACTACGAAAAATTTGATTCCTGGAGGATATCAGATCTTGTTAAATTTTGGAAGTCAAAATTAAATAAATCATATTTGTTTCATTAATTTTATCTATTAATCCCTCTGAATATAAACAAAAATATTTTCATTGCAAATATTCAATTCAGTAATGATTATAGACTTAGAAAAGGATACAAGACTTTAGGGGAAATGTGAATTAATATAATTTTGTGGGAGACACAAGATTTGGTCAAATTTTGCTTTAATCATTAAAATGAAAGAAAGTAGGAAAAAGAAGCTATTAAAAATTATGAAAAAGAAGAAATTAAACAAACTATGAAAAAGAAGAAATTAAAGAAACTATGAAAAAGAAGAAATTAAAGAAACTATGAAACAGATTAACTTAAGAAGTATGAGAAAGAAATTAAGAAGAAATAATGAAAGGAAAATTTAAAGAAAAATGACTCGCAAAACATGTCACCATTTGTAACAGACAAACTGACCTTATAGTTAATCCTGTCTGTCTCTCCTGTTCAATTCTCTCAAGATTTTGAATAGTACTTTGTAAATAAGTAAACAGATTGATAGATGGTAATGGTAATATTAACCATTTCCATATAAGGAAACATTTAGAATTCATTGACCAAGGAAAAAATACTACTGGCGATTGAAAATTATAGAATCACTCTCTTGAAAAAATTTTTCAGAAAAATAGGACCCACATTCACTGTTATCACTCTTTCCAATATTGATAGTAGCTTTCTTTTTAACCTTTTGTTTAAAGTAGCATGGAGCATCAACATTTTGATTTCATTTTCTTTTTGAGTTACAGGCACTATCCAGTTTGGTTGTTGCTGTTTTTGAATGTCCTCAAGTAATGCAGTTTCTTTTATTTGCTACAGTTCTTTGTTTGTGATTTTATGGTGCTGGTTTATGAGATTAAAAGAAGTATGGTTCTTGCTAAAACCTACATGTTTCATTCACTCACATATGTTTTTAACATTTGATCTGAGAAAGCACTTGTATACAGCTGACAGTTTAGATATTCCTGAATGAGTTTGGTATCATGCATGCTACTCATGTGAAAGTCTTGATCTGATGAGGCTATTTTAAGAACATGACACAAGTTTTTTAGTTATGTGCCAACTTGTGGTGTTGGATAAAACTACCCCTAGCACAGCCTATTCGATATTAAATTTCCCAATTGCCTATACTAACTTTGTTGTAATTAATTGTGCACCAAAGTATTTTAAAAATTCAGGGTGTGAAATTAGAGCCTACTAAGTATTTACTAATTTCATAACCTGATTTTTATGATGGATTCCAAGTATGTACCATCACTGCTTTCAATTCTGTTCCAGGTAGAAATTGGAGGTACCAAAATCATCTGAGAAGTGTTTTAATAGAGACGGAAAAGTGTGACACTGAAGTTGAAAAGTGCATTCTGATAGCAAAAGGTGCCTTCCAAAAACTAAGCAAAGCATTAAGAAATGGAAAAATTTCATTAGAAACAAAGAAAGAATATTGAAATGTTATGATAGTGAATGCTGGACAATGATGAAGAAGAGACTTGAAGGAATAGAAATGTGGTTCTACAGAAGGATGCTGAAAATAATATGGACTGAACATGTAAGAGAAAAGGAAAACAAAAAGGACACTTATACTTAACATCAGAAAGAGATAGTTGAAATTCCTAGGGCACATAATGAAGATAGAGAACTTGGATATTTGATATTCGCAGCAGAGATTGAAGGCAAGAAGGATATAGAAAAATAATGCATAAGCTAGCAAGCCAGCTTGAGTAAATAGATGGTAGGACAAGGTTTAGGAGAGATAAAAAAAGACAAAATTTATTAAGAGCTACAAAAAACAGGAAATTGTGGAGAGCCATGATTGCCAATGTCTTGAAGAGATACCACACATACAAGAAGAAGAAATAGAAAGAGAAAGAAAACTTTATTTAACAAACATGTGGACACCATTTTTCCATGTCTATCATGTGCTTGCCACCCTAAAAACAATTTTTGCCTCCATCTCAACTTAATCAATGGAAATTCTGTAAATCCTTGTAATCAGAATTTCTGTTTTCTAACTTCAAGTCTGTGTACTTTGCTGAGAGTGGAATTCATTGAGAAATGCGATTGGAGAAAATGATTGGTGAATACAATTAAATTTTCGAAACCTAATCCACAACTGGAGAATTGATTCCTTCCATTAACTGTAATTGACATTCTGTCCCAAGAGTAATGCTGGTGCTGGTTCTTGTGGACATTGAAAGTCAGAAAGAATTCCAGTACCTATGCCTCTGGCATATCAAGCAATTATGGGAAAAGTCATGCAACAGATCTTCTGACATTCTCAATATATTCAATCTCTTTCACTGCAGTTTTGTTAATTTGACATTATTTCTCCTCTGGATCTATCTATCTTTATATCTATGTTTGTCTGTTCATATCTGTCTATCTATCTTTATATCTATGCATGCCTGTTCACTATCTATTTGTCTATCTATGTCTGTTCATTATCTATCTATGTCTGTTCATTATATATGTTTGTTCACTATCTATCTATCTATCTATCTATCTATCTATCTCAGTCTGTTCATTATCTATCTATGGCTAGATCACTTTGAAACACTGATTCTTGTGCAAACATGGAATTTAAGGAATGTAGAGTCTGGTAGTTTTATTTCCTTTTATTCTTCTTCTTATTATTACAATAGAATATGTGTGCACATTAATTATATCATATACATTTAAGGATATCTTCTCCTATTTTATTTAATGTGGGCTGTTTATTTTATATAATAATAGCATCTAGAATTTTGAGTCTTTTTTGCATTGGATGCTGTAAAAATAATACTAATACTAATACTAATAATAATAATAATAGA
Source organism: Acanthosepion lycidas (assembly GCA_963932145.1). Classification (NCBI taxonomy): domain Eukaryota; kingdom Metazoa; phylum Mollusca; class Cephalopoda; order Sepiida; family Sepiidae; genus Acanthosepion; species Acanthosepion lycidas. The sequence goes on along the minus strand of OZ010583.1, from coordinate 78,028,267 downwards.
ATTTTAAATTAAATTTATAAATAAATAAATTGCAATTTTTGTGCTGCCTTGCTCCCAATGGCCATTACACATGAAGTCACGCTAGACCATTTCAAACGCCCATCTTCCCAAAGAATACTTGGATGCAGAAAAAGCAATTCTAGCTACCGCACAGACACCATATTGGTTCTTGATAATAACTGGAATGCCAAAAGTATTTTAAGAAAACATGAAATTTGGACAGTTAATCCAGAACTTTGAGTATAATATGCAACACCTTATCCGAAAATTGGAAAAATACAATAAGAGTTTAAGCAGCCCAACCTGTATGGTTCTTTTTAATCAAACTTGTCTGCATATATATATATATATATATATATATATATATATATATATATATATATATATGTAGTGGTGAGAAATAAATTTTTCTTGTTCTCTTCATGAAATCTGATTAAATTCATGTCTATATGAAAAGATTTAGCAAGTTTTTGTCACTCTTCTTTTTCTTATAAAAACAATAGTGAAAGCATATCAAGTAATCTTAGCAATATTGTCAAGTCCAGATGTATGGAAAACTGATTGCTATGGCCTAAAGAAATTTGGGCCAGAATCTCATTTTAGATGTTCACACTTTGCTTGATAATTCACTTCATTAAACAAGAGAGAAAAAGGCATTTTCAGTTATTAGTTTTCGAAAGCGAAATAAAAAAAAATGGCTGAAAGATAAGGAAATCATAACAGGATTATCATTTCAGAAAAGAAGGAGATTAACTAAAATCTTGTGGAAGGAAAAAAAACAAAACAACCCCTCCACAGACACAAAAATATCAACTCAAATAAAAATTGCTTGCAGAGGTAGTTCAGTGGTTAGAACAAAAGCTTGTTGTTTGAGAGATGACAGAAACTGCTTTTCTTACTTTTTCAAGCAAAGAAAAAATGTTTCTCTAAGTAGTTTGAGTTTCAATTATTAATTTTTAATCAGGTTTTCCAATTATTGTTCTCCACAACTTCCTGTATTGTTTTAACTATTATCTAAACCTCAGTCTTCTTGTTATGTCATCCATTTACACATACTGCTGTTTCATCAGCTTCTCTTATTATTTTTCGAAGAAGTAAGGCTTGCTATAATTTTTGCTTGAAAAAAATAATTAAATTAAATATGTTTAAATATATATTAATTTAGGCTTATTTACTTTTTTATTAATAATAATTTGAAAAAAGGTTAATGGACTTTTATCTGAGTTTGATTTATTTGAAAACAACATTAACAGAGTATTTATGTTAGTATTTAAATCGAAAAATAAAGTGTCTTTTTGAATAAAAATATGGGTATACTGAGCCCACTAAGCCCCCTCCCTCTGAGTGTGCTATTTTCTTCTGAGTGTTGTATTTTCCTACATTTAGTTATTTTGTAACAATCCAAAAAGGAAACAAAGTTTATTTTTTAAAGATTGAATAAAAAATTATTTTCCATAAGATGTTTGAAAAATGTCAATAAATTGTCAGTAATAAACTATTATTCAGAGATCTTGCAAGCAATGCCAGGTATCCCTGCTAGTTCAGTAATAAATTGATCATGGCTCTCTGCAATTTCCTGTCTTTTGTAGCTCTTAGTAAATTTTGTCTTTTCGCTATTTCTCCTAAATCCTGTTCTGCCATCAGTTTATACAAGCTCGTTAGGTTATGCATCATTATCCTCTGTTCCTCTAGCCTTAAATATGTCCTGTGAGTATCAAGTTTCCCAAGCCCATTTTCCTCATTATGTGCCTTAGGAATTTCAACTCTCTCTTTCTGATGTTAAGTATAAGTTTCCTTTTTGTTTTCATTTTCTCTAAATCATTGTCATTGCTCACGTGTTCAGTCCATGGTATTCTCAGCCTCCTTTGGTAGAAAGACTCTTGTAGACTCTTCTTTATCTGTGATTAGATTGCCTAGCATTCACTGTCATATAGGAGGATTGATATTACATAACAGTTCAGTACTCTTTGTTTCTAATGAAATTTTCCTGTTTCTTAATATGTTACTTAGCTTTGGAAGGCATCTTTTAATATTTCAATGCAACTGTTTAGATGCTATTCCAATGCAGATCATTTGAATCCCTTTAAACTCACTATGTTTTCCAGTAGTGATGTTCAAGAGGATACAACTCTCAGTCATGTGTGGGTGACTTGAAACTGGTTCCATGAACAATCAGCCGACTTCCTGATACTCCATTAACTCTCATACCCAAAATGATTTAAACCCTATCAAGTATGCATGGAGCAATATGTAACCATCACTAGATTCCATACAGCTACAGCCAACAGATATGAACAGCCTTGCAATGTACCAGGATAGAAAAACTTACATAACAATTACAGCACCTCTGATGAAAGAAGAAACTATAGATCATTAGGTAGCAGTCTTTCATTTTCTAGAACATCAATTTAAGATATTATTACAATATGAAGGAAAAGATCAGAGATGTGATGCTACATACAAACAAATGCTGAGGATGCCATGGACCCACCATGTGAATAATAAGAAAATTTGAGGGAAATAACAAGAGTAAGGAAATTGGAAAGAGACAGTTGAAATTTCAGGAACACAATAAGGAAAGAGGGATTGGAGAATTTGACACTGACAGGACATATTGAAGTTAGGATTAGTAGAAGGAAACAGTGGGTTTATATGAATGGATAGCAGAGTGGGTACAAAGAGTGAGGGTAAAGATTTAAACATTGCTTAAAGCTAAAATGGACTGGCAGTTGGGGAGACCATAATGAATCATGTCTTAAAGAAGAATATTTAAAATGGATGTGTCGGTGGCATGATGGTTATTGTGTGGAAAGTGGAATCAGTGAGCTGAGTTCAAATTCGAGCTGAGTCTGTTGTGTTCACTTTCATACTCTCCTCCCAGGGTTAATAGCAGGATTAATTGGGTTCTCTAGCCTTGGATGGAAATTAGCAATGTAGAACATGGCATCATGGCAAAGGCAATAGGAAGCCACTGCACTATCTTCTCCAACAAATCATAGCAGCTCATCAATAAAAATGAAAAAGAATCTGTGGAGAGCCATGATTGCTAACTTCTTAAAAGGACATGGTATTTAGAAAGAATATTTAAAACACACACACACACACACACACATATATATATATGTATGTGTGTGTGTATGTATTAGTTTGAGTTTAGTAAACTTGTCTTTGGTTACAGTTTTTTTATACTGTTATAGAATGTAAGTTTATTGTAAATTAGATAATTAAAATCCGACACTGAATTGTCTAAGTGTTAACAATACAGATCCACCACCATTTCCAGAATGAGGAGCTGCAATAATTGATTTCAATTATTTCAGAACTGAGCTCAGATAAGATCTGAAACTCATCTTCTCTAATCTCTTATATCCATTGATCATTCTGTACATGATGGCCAGTTCTATTCACAAAACTATTCACTCGAATGCACAAACACACACACACACATACACAGAGACACACACACACATACACAGACACACACACACACCTATATATAAATTTTGGCATGCAACATATATATATATATATATATATATATATATATATGCACACATTTTTGTCTCTAGAAAACATTAAGAATATATAATTAATGACAACAAAATGTCTATATGTTATGCCTCCCAACTGTGTGCCAGAGGTTTTAAAAGTTTGTCCCGTATAAAGATCATATCTGTTAAATGCACAACTAAATTTTACAATGATATTTTGACAATGAAGTGTGTGTCGTCATATATATATATATATTAGGTTGGTGCAAAAATAATATCGTTTTTTGACGTATTTTTAATGTCAAAAAACGATATAATTTTTGCACCAACCTAATATATATCTATCTATCTATCTATCTATCTATCTATCTATATATATATATATATATATATATATATATATAATAACTTATTAATTATTACTTCAAATGTTATTTTTAGTGGATATCTATTTAAATAGACGTTCCATTTTTTTTTAAATCGCATACTTGAGAAAATTTAATAAAGAAAATGTGCCCTTCAGGAGGATGCTATGAAGAGCTTTATAGTTAAGCAAGGTTCTATTTACCTTAAGGCACATTCACTTGTTCAGATTTACTTGAAAAATATGTCAATTTAAAAAAATAAAATACATTATATATATATATATATATGTGTGTGTGTGTGTGTATGTGTGTGTATTGTAATTATGACTGGGTAGTGAGTTCACTCCTCACTAGGTGCTCCACACTTCCGGCTTTGTGCTACATCTAAGATATGCTTAGAAAATCATTAGAACACTTCAACATAGTGTAATGATTAGCAAGTTTGTCTCACTAGAACAATTATAATTGAATAGTGAGTTTGATCCTCACTGGGTGCCCCATACTTTCAAACTTGTGACATATAAGGTATGCCTAGAAATTCAGAATATATTAAAACAGAGTTCAAATCAGTCAAGAGAGAAACCCTGATCATCTATACATTTCTGCCAATCAACATACAAGGTCATTTATGTCTTTACAATAAAACTGTAAAGGTTTAGATGCCAAAAAAAATCTTTAAATGTAGTTTCTGCATCTTGTTTGCAACAGAATGTCCTTTGGCAAAAAAATAGTCAAGATGGTTGAAAATGTGGTAGTCAGTGGGTGGGAGATCAGTAGAATATGGTGGATGTGGCAAAGTCTCGTATCCCAAGTTGGTGAGCCTCTACAGTGTCATCCTTGCAACATGTGGATGAGCATCGTTAAGAAACAGAAGTGGACCTCATCAATTAACATGTGCTAGTCACATTTTACTTAACTAAATGTACATTTCATCCAGTTGCTGGTAGTGAACGTTGGCAGTGATGATCTTGTTAGATTCCAGAAAGCTGTAATAGATAATGCCAATGGAAGACCACCAGACAGTCATCATAATCTTCTGTTGGAGCAATTTTGGATTTAGGAAGTGTTTGAATGCTTCGTCACAGTCACACCAAAGAACTAATTGTTTACATTTATCATGAATAATGCATTTCTCATTTCTACCTATTCATTCAAAAAATGGATCATTCAAATTTCATAGATGCAGCATTAAACAGATTTCAAAATGTCCAAATCTTAACTTTCACTGAATTCATGTAAAACTCATTTATCAAATTTATTCAGCTTGTCAATTTCCTTGAGATGGTCCAATATTATTGAAATGCTGACACTTATTATCTGAATGATTTATATGAAACATTTCTCTGATATATATAATATATACATACATATATATATATATATATATATATATATATATATGTATGTATGTATATATATATACATACATCTATATACATATATATATATATATATATATATATATACATATATAAACATATATATACATATACATGTATATACACACACAGACACACACATATATATATATGTACATATATATATATATATATATATACATATATATATATATATATATATATATATATATATATGTATATATATATATATATATATATATATATATATATATATATATATATATATATATATATATTCACATATATATCAATTTAATTAGAAAACAGACAGCCTTAAGTGTCCATTGATTATATTTTATTTGACCAGGAAGGTGCTTTTTTTCATGGTTCCTCAGATCTCATTTCCAAGCATAAAAAATGTTTTTAAATTTATGTATTATTTTAATACACTTTTGAGGGGTAGTTTTAAGTTAATGCATGGTAATAGAGAGAGGGGGAGGAAGAGGACAACAGATATGGTTGAAATTAGAGAAGGAAGGGTGAGATAAGAATAATTTTAAATCTATTTTTATTAAACTACTTAAGAGTAATGAGCAGGCATTGACCTATTTAACAAGTCATGTCACAGGAAACAAGACAAAGAGAAAAAAAAGAGAAGAAAAGATATAAGAAAGCAAATGTGGAAGCAGGGGTTTGAGGAGAAAAGGAAGAATAAATTAACATATATAGGCATATTGCAGTTAATTTAAAAAACATAGATTGATATATTTTGCAGTTAATGTTTGATAATAATTTACAAATTATCAACAAAATAAAAAAGGAAAAAATATAATGTGAATATAAGATAAACAAAAAATATTAATATTATTAATAACAACTATGGAGTAAAACAATTTATAATTAAAATCTAAAATTTCAAAATTTATATTTTAAATCTTAAATTTATAATTTTAAAATTCAAGTATAAAATAACCTAAAAAATTTTTAAATAGTATCAAAAAAATTATGAACTAATATCGAAAAACATACTGAAAAAAATAAAAATATAATATCGAAAAACATTTCAAAATGAAACAAGATTTAAAAGTAATAATAATATTAATTTTATAATATCATAATAATAATAATAATAATAATAATAATAATACTAATACTAATAATAATAAACTACCAATGAGAGGAATAATGATAATAATAATATTAATAATAATAAAAATGAGAGGAATAACAGTAGAGTCATGATGATGAAACAGAAATATTAGATTAGTTATAACCTATTTAACCACATATATTCTTGCATAGATGTACGTATAAACATACACACATATACAAATACCTATACACCCACACACACACATATATATTCATATATACATACATACACACAAACATATACATAGATATACACAGACATACCTCTCTCTCTATATATATACATATATGTATATATATATATATATATATATATATATATACACACATACATATTCATACATATATACACACATACATGAACATACACACATATACATCCGCACATATATATACATATATATCTGCACACATACACGCATATATGCACACACATACACGTATATATATTAATACTGCTTATTATAAAACAGAGAATTTACTTAAATATTTGTTTCTATAAAAAGAATGCATAAACATAAAAATGTCATAAAATAATTGTCAGACTTTGTCCATTTCATAATGTGTGACGTCATTTGTTTACATTTGATAAGCCATGAGCAGTTATGAATGTACGTGAAAGATTCATAGATGATTAAAGTTCAAATAGAGTAAATTCAACCTTGCTAACGGAACAGTCCTTTATAGCCAAATCGGTTAAGGCATGTCAAACTAAATGACGGTTCCATATAGGATACAGGTTCAAATCCTGTCAGAGGACAAATATTTTCTGGGAAAATTTCTCTGACATTCAGCCCGGTAAATGTTGCTTAATACTGTTTATTATAAAACAGAGCATTTACTTAAATATTTGTATCTATAAAAAGAACGTATAAAAATAAAAATGTCTTAAAATATATAGATATGTGTGTGTGTGTGTCTGTATGTATGTCTCCACACATCCAAATACAAGCAAGTAAATACCCTGTATATGAACGCCTTCATACACATACACACACATATGGG
>OZ010583.1:77935893-78018393 GCA_963932145.1 Acanthosepion lycidas | reverse complement strand
ATATATATATATGTATACACACATAAATATATATATATATATATATATATATATATATATATATATATATATATATATATATATATATATATATTAAAATAATACTTATATTAAAAAATATTTTACATTGCTACACAAAAATTTCTATGTTTTGGTACTTAATCACCAGTTTCTTACCCTCACCTTAAGAAGTAAACTCATAATATTGAAACATGAAAGCTTTTGTGTAGCAATTTCAAAATGTTTTTATTATAATCTCTTATAACAAAAATATAATAATAATATATTGCTCTACTTTGCATTGAGCACTTTTTTAAAAGTAAATGCTATGAACAGTATATTTTTACTCCATCTATTGTTTCTCTCATTTCTATGTGTATATATATATATATATGTGTGTGTGTGTGTGTGAGTGAGTGTTTTGTACATAGAATATACTGAACACTTTGTACTTACTTTACAGAGGAAGGATGAGATAAAAATTAATTTAAGTGACTAAATATGGTTGAGACAATGGCAGGTCATATCGCTGGTAAATAATAAAAAGTATATTAATATTGTCCTTCTTTTTTGTAAACTTTCCAATAAATTATTGCTGTTAGTAAATGAATTGTGTTTTTATAGAACAGATTTAATACATTTCAGCAGGACATAACTTTTTTCCATATTATAAATAATCATAAATTCTTGGAGTAAATATGAAGTAATAATTAGATTATGCAATGCCCGTATTTATTGCTTTGGCAAAAAGAGAGGCTATAATAAATACACAGAGAATAAGATAGTCAGGGATGTCATGAACCAGACTGACCATTGTCTCTAAACAAGAGGATCAGCTCTGATAAATGGAAATAAAGAAAAGAGAAGCTGTGTGAATGGAGGAGAGTCTGTGCTAGCAGGACACAGAGTTGCAGCAAAACAAAATTGAAAAATTGGAAAAATATACAGATTTTTTTCCTGGAAGGTTAGGCTCCAGAATTCAAAGAAAAGTCAAGATTATCCTCACCTTGGATCTAAAAGATTACAATGAAGGGTGTTAGAGATTTGAGAGGGAATGCTGTTGCAATTCTCCAGTAATAACTGTCTGCACTTAATAATAATTGATAATATTATTAAAACAGTTTCTTCTCTCACTCTTCTCACTTGTTTCAGTCACATCAGTTGTCACCAGTTTTCAATGGTTGTCTCATGTCTTTCTAAGTTTACCATTTTTTTACTGGGCACCCTGTAGATGTATTTGGAAAAGATGTTAAAATAATCCAAAATTTATAGTGAGAACAAACCACCAGCATAAGGATAGAAAATAAACTGAGTAGATTTACAGTGATGCCATCCTAAGTGAACTGGAGACCGTATGAGGATTAATGGGTGTAATCTTAACAATATAAGATATGCAGATGACACTATGTTGATGACCAAATCAGAAAGGAAACTACAAGACCTCTGTGACAGGATAGTAAAAGAAAGCAATAAAAAAAGGACTAAGCATCAACTGCAAGAAGACAGAATGTATGATGGTCATCAGCAAGAGAAAAAGCTCATGATGAGAATTACAAGATGGAGATATACACATCAAGCAGGTGCAGAAGTTCAAATATTTGAGAAGTGTTTTAACAGAGGTTGGAAAATGAGACACTGAGATCTGAACAAACTTTGGACTAACAAAAGAGGTATTCAAAAAGCTAAACAATATGCTGAGAAACAGAAAAATTTCATTAGAAAAAAAGAAAAGACTACAGGATTGTTATGTGACATTAATCCTCTTATAAAGCAGTGAATGTTGGGCACTTTCTTCAAGGATAAAGAAAAAACTAGAAGCAGCAGAAACATGTTTCTACTGAAAGGTGCTGAGATTACCATGGACGGAGCAAGGAGGTCTTAAAGAAAATGGCAATAGAAATAACACTGATACTCAAAATCAGAAAAAGATAGCTGAAATTCCTTGGACACATAATGAGGAAGGAGGGCTTGGAAAACATAATTCTCACAGGGCACATTTAGAGCAAAAGAGATAAGGGAAGGCAGTGAAGCAATTACCTAATAAGCTTGTCCAAAAGGATGGCAGAACAGGGTAGGGGGTAGAAAATGGAGAAAAACTGCTAAGAGCCAGAAGAGATAGAAAGTGATGGAGAGTTATGATCATCTATGTCCTAGAAGAAGAATGCATTTAACAAAAAATATATAACGTCTACTAATTTGGGAATCTTCCATAGTAAATTATCTACATTCCTGTTTCATCAGTTCAGACCTTTTTAGCTAAGACCTGTCATGTCATGTACACAAGAGTGAAACATTTTAATTCCATTCATATTACAGGAGTGATACTTCAGAGCCTTTCATCTTTATTGTCTGAGATGCATTCTGGGCATCAATTGGTCCAACCAGGTCAGCAGTGCTGTAGTTCACACCTGTGCCTAATTACCCAGCCTATATACCCTTCTCCAACAATGTCGGCTCCGCTGACTTGGACATGTATACCGTATTTTAGATGGAATGATTTCAAAGATCCTTCTGTATAGAGAACTAACCTCTGGCAACCTTACCTTTGCTTCAAGGACATCTGCAATAGGGATATGAAGGTGTAAAAACATCACCGATGCAACTTACACTGACAGCTTGAAAGAGGAGAGGCAAAATGGAGGCTTGCCATTCGGGAGAAGCATGTTCAGCAGAAAGAAAACAACACAGTGACATCAGGGGAGAGAACATCTTCACATTCACTGAAATTTAGACTGTCACTCTTGTGTAGGCCTGTACAGCTGTAACAGATGCTGTGCTGCCATCAGCAGCTGAAGCACAACTATTTGGTTGCAGATCTATGGTCTCTTGAGACCAACTGATGCCACAGATATACACATAAATTGGTAAGAAGGTGGTTTCATTTTGGATAGCTTCTTTCCAAGAGCTACTGTTTTAATTTTCAATGTTTGAATTTTTCAGTAAAGTGAAGATTTAATTTAACAGTTATTCCAATTTTGCAGACTAATGACATTCACTATTAGGAACCAAAATTATTATGATGAGTATATTTTGCACTTTGTTTATTTGTCTCCCAGTATCATTTTGTTGCTTTGTTAGAAGAAGAAGTGGGAAATGTCATAATGCCATTTCTGGCCTTTGGTCTCTTGTTGGGACCTGGAAAGAAATGAGTATATACTAGAAATCAAAAGAGGAGGAGGAGGAGGAGGTGGTGGTTGAGGGTGATATTAGTAGCAACAGTAATAATAATAATAAAAATAATAATAATAATAAATCTAATAATAATAATAATAACAAAGATGAAACCACTGAGAGATGGTATGAGCATCAACCAGATACAGTTACCCAAAAATAAGAATGTAACTATCTTCTGGGACCTGCCAATTCAAACTGACAGGGAAATAAAAGCCAACAGACCTGATATTATCATAAAAGACCAGAAAGTGTATTCTTATTGACATAGAAGTGCCATCTGAGAAAAACATCTCCAAAAAAATTATCAAGAAATTGTCCAGATACGAGGACCTGGAGATCAAGATTAATAAGATGTGGGGAATGAAGACTGAGACTGTACCAATAGTAACCAGATCACTGGGCCTTGTGAGAAAAGAAAAGGACAATTTTACTAACAGTTTCCCAGGTAACATCAACAGACAAGTTGCCCAGAAGATCACCTTACTAGGAACATCCCATATACTAAGAAAAGTGCTATCAATTAAATGACAATTCTCCTATAGAGCCTAAGGACCATAGTTTGGACCTGGCTCTACAGGATACAAAGCAGGAAATATAACATACACAAATGATTGCTGATAATAATAATAATAATAATAATAATAATAATAATAGAGATAATCTGAAATGTTATAAGATTTTAAACCCAATGCTTACAAAACAGAAAAAAGTATCAAATCTTAAAAGTAAATATTTCATGTTAAAGTTTGAAGTTTTAAATAAGTTATAATTTCCAGACTTTCATTTTTTATTTAATTTTTTAAATTAAATCTGAATTTCATTAGTAAATAATTAGTAAAAACCAGAAAATAATTTAAAACCAAAAACTAAGTTGCATGGTTTTACTTGGAATATATTTTTTCCAATTCATTTTAATGATCCAATCTTCATTTCTGATTTCAATTTCTATCAAATAGCACTTATTAATGTCTGAAAGTAATCGTAGACCAAAGTTTTCCAAAGTGAGAACGAATCTTGAAACTTTCCAACAAGTGGATAAGCTGATCAATTTATTTGATTCCCATGAGGTGCTGTCTAATTAGGATAGCAATTTATTATTAATTAATGAAAATAATTGTTACAAACAAGCAAATAAACCCAAAAAATATGAGAGGAAACTTTTACCAATAAAGAATCAATTGATTTTCTTTATTAATTTTACCTCAAAAACATAAAACAGAGATTTTTGTCAGCTATACATTTGCAGAGTTTGTAAACAATTTCACTCTGAAATGGGAGTTTGGAGATTTAGAAGGAAAAACTAATTTTCATTCTGACAGTTACAAGAATTAATTGGAATAAATAAGAACCAATTTATATTAATTCTTATCAGAACATTTATCTTTAATATATATATATATATATATATATATATATATATATATATATATCAAATGAAAACAAATGGAGTATAATTTCACTGTATGCAACATTTAATTTAAAACAGGGCTCAATACAAATTAGAGCTAAATATTATTTATTTTAGGATATTAAAACATGTTAAGAATCGCTACATAATGGCAATTATATTTCAACACCATAAATGTGTCTTCTCAGGTGATATTAAACTACTGGTGAGTGAAAGATTAATTTAATTTCAAAAGCAGAATACTTTAAAAAAAATAGGATTGTGAGCTTTGCCATGATTAACAAATTGAATATAACCTAGGCTAAATTTAAATTCACTGGAAAATTTTTTTAATATAGGTCATGACACAAAGTTGTCTGCATATAAAACCTAGACAATTTCCTTATGGGCAGTTACAGGTTGATGCGTTATTTTGTAAGATGTATTGAAGTCTGATGTTCAACTTTCCTAAGAAGTAAAAGACAAAAGAAGTGGCGAGGTAATTTAACATAATACTAACTAGTTATATGCTTGCTCAACTTCTTACATAAAATTTTGTAGTTGATAAATAAAAGAACCTTTAATGAAACTGGTAAATAACTGTTTGTCTATATTTCTGAGATGAGGTATTATGTACATTATTTCCATTATTCGGACTATTGTCCTCATCTTTGTTGCCATATTTATTACAACATTTCGGCTGTTGTACGCTCCGGACACATAGCACAGTGGATAAAGATGTTGGTTAGATCCAGTGACCGGACCCAAAGAGTGTGAGTTCAATACCTGGTTAAGGCAGTGGAGAACTTTCAGAGGGGAATTAGCAGGAGATAACTGATAACTGACATCCATCAAACATGGCATGTGGAACTAGAACAGTATACCCCAGTGAGTGAAATAAAGGGTTCAGTTCAACATTCCAACCAGAAGAAGGCCGGAGTGTACAACAGCCGAAACGTTGTAATAAATATGGCAACAAAAGTGAGGACAATAGTTTGAATAATGTAAATAAAGTGGTAAATAACTGTTTGAAAAAAAAAAAAAATCAAAAATACAGAACTACTTCAGCAAATTAATATACAACCATTAAATAAAGAGCATCATTATAAGATGTTAATAATACAAACTAATCAATGTAAGGTGTTGATAAAAAGACCTAAACACCTGTACATCCATATAAGATGCAAATAGTACAAACCAAACATCAATACAAAGCAATATTAAATCAAAATGAATCATCCAAATAGAATAGTAAGCCATATAAGATACACAACAGCTCATCTACTGATTATTACTATATGAAATAGTATTATCAAATTCAAAGTTTAAACATATTGCAAGGTAAAAGGTAGGTTATGCTAACAATTAACAGTCAATTCACTTCTTTGGTTTAATAAGGAGTTTTATCAGAAAATCCAATAATTTCTAATTTTTCCTGTAAGCACAGAAAACAGTGTTCATTTAAAGATCTACATGTTCTAGTTTATTTTTAAATTTTCCATTTTACCTTGGGAGTTTTATTTGCTTCTTTTAAATTCCAAAAATATTTTTCAAAAGAGATGTACTCTTTTCATAAGTACTATTGATGAACATTAAATTATGTTGATACCACCTAGTCTTAAAAGAATTCTTAGTACTACCAATATAAAATTTTGTCAACAGTTGGATTCTCTATTGTAGAAATGGTACTAAGATAAACAAGAGAGTTGGTTAAATATGGATTTTGTAATGGGCATTTGTTAAAATCCTTGCAATTACATTGATTAATATTATTAACAGTATTTATCTTAGGATGTGTATTATTATCCAAATTTTTAAATTGGTTTAAAATTTTATTATGCTTCATTATCATCTTTTCAAGATCATTGGTGCAGCTATAACTTAGTTTAAGTGTGTTCCTGTTAAATATTTTACTAAGAGGGTTACTTTTAAGAAAATGCTTATCAATTAAATTCAGGAATTTCTGGCCTAAATTAGTACTGACTAATTGGTTAAATGGGTGTGTGTACCAAATGATTTTTCCATAGAGATATCAAAGTGATCGTCAGAGTTTTTCATCCACTGTTTATAAATGCTAATGAGAACAGATCTTCTACAGTTCATTATTATATTTATGTCTTCACTGAAAATATTAGAGTATTTCTTGGCAAATTTTAATTAAAGAATTATAATCTTTAGGATTAAATTTATAAAAATTAGCAGTTAAAGCCAGATTTAACAATTTTTTTTATTTTGTTAGATATATTAATATCTTTAACAATAGAGTCTAAATGCCTCTGAAAATGATTCAAATTTTTATAAAAAGAGATATCGTTAATAATGCTTAGTAGATTGTTTTCAAAGCCATATAAGCGCTCAATGGTAGGGGGTGCAGTTTTCAAACTTTTGAAACCATAAGGAGCTGATATATTTGAGACATCCTGATCAAGAAGGAAGAAGTGAGCCTTCCATCTCATTCTTCTAATCAGATTTTCAGTCTTCAAAATCAGTTTTTTTTAATGTTTATTCCTATCATCGCTTGACAATGGAATGAGACTATGAATTTCGAGTTTAATTTTAATAATTAAATTTATAAATATAGTTTCAGTTTTGATGCATGAAAATTTTCTGTGTCATGATGGAATCATATTTTTAAAAAGAAAATAATTATAATATATATATATATATATATATATATATACACACACACAAAAAGAAGGATCATCATTTCAACTTAGAGTTAAAGAGATCATTCAGAATAGATCTAACTCAATCCATGAGATGTTTGTCATGTAAGAGAGGAGTTTCATTTATGACAGTCCAAAGAGCCATGTAAAAAGACTTGAAAATGAAATCGTCTGTGAAAATTGTGCAGCAACTTGTTACTCCAGGATAGAAAGTTAGACGGTTAGAGAGGATGAAGTTCATCTTGAATGAGTTGCATTATGATCCTGGAATAATATATTTGAAATTTATTTCAGTCCTTCATGAGCTTTCAGTCCTTAGCTATAATTAATATTGAAGAACATGTCATTTTCGTTTACAATAGATTTCATCACGATTCGTCTGTCAAGCTTGGAGAGTAATTATACATTCTTATTGCTCAAAGTATAGTCCAATAGTGCTATAAAACCCTTAGAAAAACCTAATCTAACAGTTGCACAATTTTGCTGTGAGACTCGGTTTGTAAAGATATGTATACATATACTCACACATACACACACACACATATATATCTGAAGAAATATAGTTTTAAGGTGTGCTATATTTATGGGATAAAGTGCTCAGTATCAGAAATAGAGTGTATGTAAATATAAAAGTGAACATTGAAGTCAACACTCAGAGGTGACAGGCTGTTACATGCTAGTTGCAATTGTCAGGCCTGACAATTGCAACTAGCATGAAAATATATATATATATATATATATATATATATATACAAACACATATATCCTTATACACACACATGCACACACACACACACACACCCACAAACACACATATATATATTCACAGGGTGTGATGGATAAATTGTCATCTAAATTAGGCAATAATGAAAATAACACTGATATCTCATTTTAACATATATTTGCAAAAATTAAACAAAAATAGCTTGAAATACTAAAGAGTAAATTCATCCAATAAAGTTGCCATTGACTTCAAAAACGGCATCCAGATGACTTCAGAATCTCCTGCATCCTCTTCTGGTTGGTCTGCCATAATCCTTGCTTTCAATTCATCTTTGGTGTTACAAAGAGTTTTGTTGGTATCTCACTTAACTGTGCCCCCCACATAATAATCAATGGGGTTGCAGTTTGGGGAGTTAGGTGGCCAGATGTAAGGGGTGATGTGGTTGCAGCAATTGTCTGACAGCCATGACTGGGTTATCCTGCTTGTGTGGCATGATGCAGAGTCCTGTTCCCAGACATAGGGTCTTCCAGTAGCCACACTCTTGGGCAGCACTACCTTTTTTAAGTACTTGATATAGGACTCCATATTGTGTCTCAGGTCCTCACAATCAAATTTGGGAGTTCTTTTCTTATCAGAATGATCAGAGTGAGTTTTCCGAGCTGTTGTACCTTCGTAATCGCCATTAGAGTCATGCAAATCTTTCTGAATCCTCTGCACTGTCCTCAGATTGGCACCCAAACACTGAAATCTTTATATTGGAGTTTCTGGTGTAAATTCCAAGCAGTACAGCATGCTGTTTCCAAATTTCTGGCAAAGTGAATTGTGTCATGGTGCTCTTTTTCTCACAGATAGACTGACCTTATTGTATTGTGCAGTCAACAACATCAAAAACAAATGACACACATGCATGAAATTAAAAATATAAAATGGTGACAACTTATCCATAGTACCCTGTATATATTTTTGTTCTTGAATAGAAGAATGTGGATAATTTTTTTTCAAAATTACAAATACCCATACTATATATGCATTCACACAATCTGGTGCTGAAAATTCTTTACCAAAATTCTGATATTGGGTTAATTAGTGAGATTTTGGAACATGAGTTGGATGAGGATTTTTTATCACCATCTTCTATCTATCAAAACATTACATGCCAATGGCCTACATCATCAGACTGAATATATTATAGTGCTTACTTTGGTAGGCCTTCTGCATTTGTTCAGAAGTATTAACCAAAATTGCCTGCATCAATTTATAATTTAACTTGAACTAATATATACATTTTTTTCTAGGGTATGAAGAAAAGGTTTTGTCATAATCTAATGGCTAAACAAGTTGCACTTATCTGTACATACATCTTGGTACTTTTGAATAGAGGAATCCTATTAAGAAATTGTCTTTTGTCATCTTGGCAGAAGCCACAAGAAAGAATGAAAAAAAATCATAAATGTACTGTCATTAACTCAATATTGGAAAATTCACATAATAACATCAATTTTTTCTGATAATCTACGTTTTTCACAGATCAACTATCAACAAATGCCAACTAATTGATAGAATGGCATCATCTTCAGCCAAAAGAAACCAAAAAAAGAAATAAATGAGGCATCAGCTCAATTATTAGATCCACATTTGGTTAATCTGTTTTTGTTTTTCAAAGTGGTTTTTAGTTTTTGTGTTTTAGATATATTAGTGTTGATTTATTGTTTTCATTTTCCTGTCATCAAGCTCTCTATTATTGTTGATGGGTTCTTCAGGGACAATCCTCAAAAAGAAGGTTTTTTTAAATTTTAAATTAGTGAAAAAAGAAAATGACAGGTACATATTTTACATTTTATATTTGTTGCTAACTTGAACAGTAAATTGAAAGATCGAATTTCAGGAGGAGGTTGAGAGGAAACATTGAATGAAATAAAACCAATAGGAATGAAAATTAAGAAGAAGAAAAATATGTAAATATTGAGGAAAATTTAATGATAAATAAAGATAAATGAAGAAGGAATTTTAAGAAAAAAGAAGAATAAAAAATGCAGAAAATGAATGAAAAGAAAAAATTAAAAAAGAAAGGATAAAATGAAAAAAGGAAAATTATTAAAAAAAATAAAAGAATGAAAAATACAAGAAAGAAGATAAAGTATAACAAAGAAATAATGAAAAAAAGAAAAGTGAAAGAAAGAAAAAATGAAAAAGGAAAAATGAAAAATGAAGGAAAGATAAAGTATAAAATGGAAATAATAAAAAAAAGAAAGAAAAAATGGAAAAATGAAAAAGTCAAAAGAAAAAAATAAAAGAATGAAAAACATAAGAAAGAAGAAAAAGTATAAGAAAGAAAAAAAGAAAGACTGAAAGGAAAAAAATGAAAGAAAGATGATGAAAAGAGGCTGAATGTGAAAATAGTTGGGGAAAACTTAAATATTAATATCAGGATATAGACAAAGATAAAATATTCATTGGAAATGGAAATAACAGAAAACACATGAGAAATTATTGTAGGCAAATACTGGAGAAGAGATAACAGAAAATAAAGCCAGGAAGAAATCAATATTCACCAATTCTTAAGAACACAATCATCATGACAAGAAAAAAAGCAAAAAGAAAAACAAACAAATGATGACATTAAAATAAAAACAAAAAATTTAAAGAATTATCCGAAATATTTAAAAATTGAAATATATATAAAATAAAAGTATGTAAAAACCTGCATAATAAATCAGCAAAAAACAATGAACAAAAATACAGGAGAAAGATAAACTACTTGGACTCTGGTAAAAAGTAGAGTAAAAGAAAGTTTTTTTTTTGTTTTGGTGAGTTGGAGATTAAAATTACAGAAATCTAATAATAAACAGATACAAATAAATGAAGAAATTTTGAAATTGAAAATGAGAAAAAATGAAATGAAAAATGGAAAAAAAGCAGAAGAGGAAATACAAAAAACATATATCAAGAAAGGTAACACCTACACCCACACACACACAGAAAGAGAAGAGGGAACAAGTAAATGTGTTTTCCCTTAAAAATGGAATTAGAATCTTATTGAGCCCTTTACTCTCTGTGGACGATTGGTCTGAAGAACACCAGATCATATGGTGGTTTCTCCTACAAAGAGGGATGCAAGTTCAAATCTTACCAGCACATTTTCTTTATTAAGATTTCTCGAGTGTGAAGATTAATAGATAAAATAACATTTGATGTAATATATAATTGTATAATAACTTACATGTGGTGGCTCAAAGTTGCTATGCCCCAGTAAACTGTTTCAGCTGGTGGGCTAAACCCACATGAGGGAATGGTGTTAACACAACATGACTAGGTGAAGGACCTCCTTGACATCTATGGGTTTCTCAGATGAACTACAACAGCCATGTAAGTACAGCTAAGGCAAGCCACCTAGTTGGAGGACACTGGCTGTGGTCTAACCTGGAGAGGGATTGACTCCACCAGGTAAAAACACCTAAGATATGTCATATAATGATCACACCAAGAAACAATTAGTGGAAATCCAGGATTTGGCACACAAACATGACAGGTGGAAGAGAATAGTGGACTGCCCAGCATGTCAGTGCACAAACAACTCCTTCTGGGGTTAGGGGCAAAAGAACATAATAATAACTTATATAGCACACCCTTGTGCTTGAGGTGGTGCTGAAAATTTCTTGGCATAACCCACTTAAAAAAATTCTAACTGAATGACCAAATATCAGACTTTTTTGTTTGTGGATAGGCAGCATTTTCTTTGGGCTGATAGATAGATAGATAGATAGATAGATAGATAGATAGATAGATAGATAGATAGATAGATAGATAGATAGATGAAAAAGCAATAATGACAATAACTCCTCATTCACTTTATATTTCATTGGTAAGGAAGAAGTTCCACTCAGCTAACTTCTTCATCAGAACTGTCACTTTGTGTAACAGACTCCCAAGAGAATACTCAACCACTTTAAGTTTGTGGTTAACCATTATCTATCCTATATATCCTCATAACATGCACTGCTTTCTACACCTTTACAACAGTTTCATTCAGAAACTCTCTACCTTGTATTGGGTGAAGAATGGTATTAAAAAGGAGGAATAAAGAATAAATAAGTGAGCAGAAGGTGCATGTAAAAAGACACAAAGAGTACTACAGTTGAGAATGAAAATGAGCAATAAATAGATAGATATTAGGTTGGTGCAAAAATAATGTCGTTTTTTCACATATATTACTATATGAGAAAACGACATTATTTTTGCACCAACCTAATAGATAGATAGATAGATAAACAATTAAAAAAATTATGAAAGAAAAAACAAAAATATTTTTAAAAAATTGAAGGGAAAGGATATAAAATTAAAAACAACAACCGAGGAACTTGAAATACAAAAATAAAATTAAAACAAAGAAAAATGAAGCATAAGTAAAATAGGGATATGCATGACAGTTAGGTGCAGGTACAAATAAGGAAAAAGAAGGGAAGCAAATCAAGCTGAAAAAAATTATGACAACATTTTTAAAAAGCTGGTACTGTATATAATAAAACAAATCTAAAATAAAATACAAAACAAATGGATTCTATAAATATATGAAACAAACAATAGTAAAATAGATATTCCTTTTCACAAGCATTAACAACAAAAAATAAGTAAAATCTTTAATATCACAGTAAAAAAAAGCCCCTTCCATTCAATTTATGACTTGCTTTTTCAATGAAGGTTTGTAATGAGTTTTGTGTCAGGAGAAGCCATTATCTAAGATGGCTGACAGCAAACATTTGAAACATTACTGCCAAAAATATTTTCATATCTTATTTTTTTTTTTGTTTTAATGTAAGTGATCTTTAAAAAGGTTCCCCAAATATAACTGACAATCGCCCAAAGAAGATTTTGTCTTTAACAATCTGATTGACTAATAAGTTGCAAAAAGAAGGCAAAATATATATATATATATATATATATATATATATATATATATATATATATATTAAAAAAGAAGAAAAGAAAGAAATATTTAAAGAAAGTTACACAAGGATTTAATTCTTTTTTTATTCATCAAAACTGGAGAATTATCATTAAAATGTCAAAGCTTTCAGCAAAGATGAAGATATGATTAAATGGATTTTTAATAAAATTTGAGCAACCTTCTTTTTTTAATTTTGATTTTATGATGAAAACATAGATATGAGGTTGCATGTGGAGAATGTAAAAATTAAATTTCAATCTTTTTATGAAGCTTATTTGTCTTAAAAGTGAAATCAGAATTTGCATTTATTTTTTATTTTATGTTTCACAAGATTTAAAGAATTTATCTGTTCATATCTGTTGATCTAGAGATCTTTGTTCATATCTATTTCCATTTTAATGTTCTTTATGACCACTGGTTTTTATCTGCCCATATTCATTTTTAGCTAACAGTTCATTTGCATTGAGCTATATTCATTTCTATCTTTTAATTTTGTATATCTATATTCATTTCTATATATATTTATTTGCCTAACTCTGAAGTTTTATTTATCTGTTCATTTCTCTATTAATTTTTGTCTATTATTCATTTGTACCCTTCTCAATATAACTACATTTTGTATGTACAGTGTAACCCGGATATAAGAGAGCTGTCGGGACCGGAGAAGAAGTCTCTTATATCCGGGTTACACTGTATCCACTATTCATTTTTACCTTAATTTTTATCCAGAACTATACATTTTCATTTCTCCTTTCATATTTTTTTTCTGTATTTATCTATCTATTTAGAAAAATATGAAAAACTAGAAAATTACTTATGTGTTTCATCCATTGAAACAAGTAAATGTAATAGAAAAAAAAAACAAGTAAATGTAATAGAAAAAAATGAACACACTACTGCCCCTTGTCTGAATGATTGGATTTCTCTGTATCCTTGGAAAAAGTAAATTATGAATTTATATGTGCGTTTAAAACTCAGTAAATTGAAAAATAAGTTATTCCAATATTTGCTTGAAGATGAAATGGAACTAATGCTTTTAATTTAGTTATATAATTAAATTTAAAACTTTTAACTTCCATTTTTGAAACATGGTTATTACTGTGTAGTGAAAAAAACATTTTCAATCAGTTAATTTATAATACTTATGCTCTGTAAATTTACATTGAGCACTGTTTTGTAAAAATAAAAATATCAATAAGAACACTGGATTATATATCTTACTGTTCTTTCTTTATATATATATGTATATATATATATATATATATATATATATATAAATATATGTATATATATGCAGATGTAGTAGGCCAATGAAAGAAATCTGAGAAATAAAAAATAATAATAGTAATGATAATAAGACTAATAATATTGTATATTAAACCTTTCAATCAAATAGAAGCATGATGAGAAAAATGCTAAAAATAAGAGAAATAAAATGAAGTTTTTTAGTGGATACTCATATTTTAGTAAATGCTCCAATTTATTTTTTTAAATCAATATTTATTTTTGTCTACCTGCCTGAATATTTGAGGAATCTTATTAAAGAAAAAGAAGGGCTCTCTGCAGGATTTGAACATGTGTCGCCCTTTGCAGAATCTAATGACAGTTTCTCCTGTATTTTCACACATCAATTCGTGGTGTCATCTATTTTTATTTAATTTTTATTGTGAAATATATTTAATATATATTTATTCCTAAATTCTTTTCTTAAATTTAATGAAATTTTATTGATACGTAGTTGTTTGTTCTTATGATTAAGTCTTCTAGTATTTGTAATCATTTTTTACAGTTTATAAAGTCTTTGTTTATTGATAAGTATTTGTTTGCTTTTTTTATGTGTTTGTTGGTAATATTAAATTCAAATGGACTATTTTGGGATACATGGCAGGTTAACTGGTGGGATAATTTAGTATTGATAATAATAATCCAAACAATGTATACATTGGTTATACAATCACTAAAAAACTGCAATAAATATCTTGTGTCTTCTTAAAATGTTCAAGGACTTCCTTGTTCTTATTTTAATTCAAATTATTTCTTCTTAAAAGTAAACCAATTGTACCACTATGGATACTAAACAGTTTGCTATATGGCATCTCATCTGATGTTAACAAATGGAGACATTGAATTTAAAGAGGATTGATGAACACAACATTTTGGCAAGAGAATGAGAAAGAGGAGGAGATAAACAGACAAGGAAAAAGAGAGAAATGGAGAAGGAGAAAAATAGGGAGATAAACAGTGATGGAAAGAGAGGGAAGAAAGATTTAGGTTTGAGAGAAAAACAGAGAAAGCAAGAGAAAAATATAAAGAGGGATAGAGAAAGAAAGAAAGAAAGAGATATTGGGAGGAGGATAAAGAGAAAGGTAAAGAAATAGAAAGAAAGTAGGAAAGAGAGAGAAAAAGAAAGATTGATATAAAAGTTAAGAAAGAAAAAGAGGGAAGCAGAAAGAAAATATATTGAAACATTGATAGAAAGAAAAAGAAAAAGATAGAAAGAAAAAGAAAAAAAGATAGAGAGAGTGAGAAAGAAAGTGGAAAAGAGAAATAAACAGAAAGACAGAGAGATAAAATGAGAGAAAGAAAGAGAAGACAAACAGAAAGAGTAAGAGAAACATATAATATGCCATTTTATATTGTTAAAAAGACAAAATGCATGATTGTTAGCAAAATGATCATGCAACTTGGAAATAGGAGTTGCCAAAATCAAACAAGTACAAAAATTTAAATATCTGGAAGTGTTTTAACAGAGGACAGAAAGTGTGACATTGAAACACACAGCAAAAGATGCCTTTCAAAAGCTAAGCAAAGTATTACAAAATAGAAAAAAAATTATTAGAAACAAAGAAAAGAGTACTGAAGTGTCCTCTCATATGGCAGTGAATTCTGAACAATCTCCTCAAAGATGAAGAAGTGACTAAAAGCAACAGAAATTAGGTTCTACAGAAGGATGCTGAGAATACCATGGACCAAACATGGGAGCAATGACAAAGTGTTAGAGAAAATGGAAACAAAATGGACACTTATACTTAACATCAGAAAAAGTTGAAATTTCTAGAGAAAATAATGAGGAAAGAGGGCTTGGAAAATTTGATACACTCAGTAGAGATTCAAGACAAGGGAGACTGAGGAAACCATTACATAACCTACCTAGTGAGCTTGAGTAAAGAAGTAAAGGAATGGTGGAAAAAGGTTTAGAAGAGATAACAAAAAGACAAAATTTATTATGAACAAAAAAGGACAGGAAATTGGGGAGAGCCATGATTGCCAATGTTCTAAAGGGACATGGCATATAGAAGAAATCCTTCATTGATTTTACAAAATCTGATGTGTTTTTCTTTCAGATTTGATGACTTTGTTACTTGTGTCCTCTCAGCCTTTTAAGAGATCAGCTTGAGCAAACAAAAAGATTTGGTCACATATATAAAATTACACACACACACGCACACACACACACACTTAAATATTCAAAGTTCATACAAAATATAAATAATAAATACATTAAAATGTTTCTGTATCTGTAAATATATGTTTTTATGTGAATGTGATTATGAACATAGTTGAAAGCAGTAAAAGAGAGGAATGTGGTGAATAATGGTTGCCTATGCCATAGAGAAGGTTCAAAAGAACAAAGAGAAGTATGTGCATGTATGTGTGTATATATATATATATATATATATATATATATATATATATATATATATATTTGAATTTAGTGCAGCAGATCATAATTCAAAGAAATATTGTTAAGTATAAACAAACAACGAATGTCTATTATATTTTATCATGAGCCTTTCCAAACGTTGTATAATGGCTTTAGTTTAAAGTGAAAATAAAGACAAAAACTGTCCAACATTTGGATATTTTTTTATTATATTGGTTATTGATCAAAAGCTTTTGGCTCACATCAGCCATCAGCAGTGAGTTTATATCAGGACATTACAACAGATGGTCATGTATGATGTCATACAACCACATTATGAATCTACAACCTGTGTCTGCTATTCTTCAACCATTAGTGTTACATAGCAAACCTCTATGTAAACAAAACAGTATGTCATGTTTGATGGCGAACATCTCTGTTGTAATGTCCATATAAGCACTCTGATGATGGCTGATGTGAGCCAAAAGCAAGGATTGACGACCAATATAATAAAGAAATATTCAAATGGACAGTTTTTGTTTTTATTTTCTCTTGAAACTAAAGCCATTACATGACTCTTAGAAAGGCTCATGATAAGACATAATAGACATTCATTTTCTGTTATATTTAACAATATTTATTTAATATTTATATAACAATATGATTTCTATTAAATGAAAATTTTTTCTGTTTCCTATGCATATTTAATTATTATGCCTCTGTGTACAGTTACTTATATGAAAAGTATGTTTATTCATTAGTTGGATATACAATAAAGTAAAAATCTTATGTCTATGAATATTTGTTTCCCCCCACTATATATATATATATATATATATATATATATATATATATATATATATATATATATATATATCCAAATGTAAAAGAACGAAGAGAAGTAAGATTTCAGTGTTCAAGACATTAATTTAAAACAGGGCTTAGTACAAAAGTAGAGCAATAAATATTTATTTATTATGCAGTTTAACATTAGAACATGCATATGCCCACTACAAAGCTGTACATCATGTTTCAATGTTAAAATTTTTTTGATGTTTCATCATGTGGGAGTAGCATTGTGATTTCCCACCTGATGAAATGTTAAAAAAATTTTTAATGTTGAAACAAGATGTACAGCTTTGTAGTGGGCATGTGCATTTCTAATGTAACACTGCATAATATATATATATATATATATATATATATATATATATATATATATATATATATGTATATATATATATATAAAGGAAAATTTCTGTTGATTTTGATTAATTTTACTGATCAACTTTTCCAAACTATGAATGATATTTCTCAGACGAGTAGGAAATTGTCTGAAGTTGATTTTGGAAGAAATATGATCCAAGCTTTCAATTTTCTGAAATCATCATCAGGGTAGTAGAGACAAAGTTGTTAGCATTTCTTTTCTATAGTTTCATGTTTCAGGGCAATCTTCAGTCCAATATATTTCTGAATGAGCTTAGTGCTTTGCATGATATCCTTATGAAAGTCATGATATACTAGGCTATTTAAGAACATGATTCAAGTTTTTAGGTTTTGGTGTTGGGTGAAGCTATTCCTAGTGCATCCTATTCTATGTTCAATTTCCTCATCTCCTATACTAAATTTGTTATAATGGGTTTCACTAGTAGAGACAATAAAATGTTTAACAAGTTATGTTCTGGACAGCTCTATATGGCTCTCAATCTGCAAAAGGAAAACACCTAAAAATGCATAGCTTATAATGGTAACTGTATATAAAAAATGAGAATAACATGGACACAATATGAGTAATGAGGAAGTTTTATAGAGAAAAGGAACTACAAGGGAATTTATATTTACAAGTTTAAAGAAACAGCCAGAAAATAAAATAATGAGAAAAGAAATGTAGAATCTAACTCATACTGAAGGAAAAAAGAGAAAGGAGTTGCAACAGTTAGTAATGAATGAATGGATTGCAATATAAGGTCAAAGAGGGATGGCAAAAGGTCAAAGGTTATTTAGAGCAACAAACAACAGCAAGTTGTGGAAAGCCATGATCACCTATATCTTGAAAGGACATGGTACATAACAAAAAGAAAGAAACATTTTGTAGATATAAAGTTCCTACATATCAATACGCATGTTGAGTCATAAACAAAGCTTAAACTTTCAAGATGAGCCTTCATTTGCTTTTTGTGTATTAATTTCAACTTATCAGTCTGTCCATTGCTTGTTACTGTATAATATTCCAATATTGTGCTGATGTCAAGTTAAAATGAAATGGAGGAAAAAAATAGACAGAAAAATACTGAAAAGGTAAAAAACATTAAAATATTTTCTCTTTTTCAATCTTCATTCTGACATCTTCATAAAATGAAATGCCACAATGAAGATTGAAAAGCAATTTTTTATGAGGAAAGAGAACACATCTTGTAAAATTCCTTTTATGAAGATTTAGAATTAAATATTTCCATAATTCCAGGTATTTTTCCCAACCACTATTTTCAAATCATGGTAGGTCTAATCACATTTTTGGCTGAAATTTTCTTTAGTGTTTTCCGTAATGAAGTAATTCACATTTTTCTATATATTAATTTAAGTCTCAGAATTGATTGATTTTATTCAATGGCATATCAACCTCTATGGGTTATTTAATGCCAAAATCTAAATATACTGTATGTAATTTCATGCTTTCAACTACAGATATTTTGTACACAAGTTTTCCTTTCACCGTAAAGGTACGTTTTTTAGATATATAGTTTGTAGATCATAAAATGTATTGTTGGTAATTTTGCAATAAAAATTTATTTTTATATTATTTTAATGTTGCATTGATTGTCATTTTGCTATAAAAATGTATTGATGGTTATTTTATTATAAAAATATATTGTTGATTTTTGTTTGGGGGTTCACTATTTGCCCATAACTGGGACCCTAACAGGTGCTACCACCCTAGGTCAGGGTGGACCTGGGAAGAACAGCAGTTAAGAGATGGTTTCACACACCTCAAAACCTCCAATCTCTTGATTAGAGTCTTTTCTGCTGGATGTACTTTTTTGTCAGACATAGAACGCTATATCTCAGGATGTGGAATTAATAAACACATCAAATACCTCAGTGTATAGGCCATTGATAGAATATTTAGTATAGGAGATAAAGATATTGAACATGGAATAAGATGTGTTAAGAATCGTTTCTCCCAATACTGAAGCAAAACCAAAACATTAAAATAAGAACTTGAGTCATGTTCTTAAATAAACTCATCAGATCTAAACTTTTATATAGATGTCATGTCTGGTGCTCAAACTGTTCAGAAATGTCTAAGTTGTCAACTATATACAACTACTTTCTTACATTGATGGTTAAAAGATGGCTTTGAGTGAGTGAAGTGTGTAGGCTTCAGTGACGACCATCCTTCCTTGAACCTTGTGAACTGGAATTATAGAATCACAAACGAATAACTGTGCAAGATAATAGAAAACATGTCACTTGAGCATTTTCCACAACAGCAACAACTATAATGGATAACATGTGTAACACAGATAGAAAATTTGAGGGAATCTCCCATCAATACTGGAAAAATCAACAACAGTTACTGCACTTGAGAAACCTGGTCTCCTGAAAAACTGTTTGAAGAGAAAGATTATATAAATTTCAACCAAAAGTATCATTCACTGCTTGATCAATATAAAGGAAAATAAAGGAAATATCAGGAAACAGCTAATATTAGTATTACCATTACAAGCTTAAACTTTCACATTATATTACTCATATATGTACATATAAACATTTTGCCAATATTGGCTAGTTAATACCAATTTTATTATAAAAAAAACTTTATTTGTATAAATTTAAACAATTACAAACCTTATCAAAGTGTGGCACAAGGCCATAATAATAGAGAAGCAAGTGAAATTCAGTAGCAATGGCTAGAGAGACTAATCTAATAAATCATTTAACAGTAGAGGTTATATATCTTTACATGTCTTAATCTTGTCTAGCATAAGATCAAAGTTGTGGAGTACCCAGCCAAAATTGAATTGCTAACAATAAAAATCTGCTAAACATTGCACATCAGTTGGCACCCTAGATATTTACTCAGTTTACCTCAGTCAGGCATAAAGCCAAAATACTGGATTACCCAGTGATGATTGCACCCACAAACAATTGTTAACATTTTATCAATCATTTTACAGCATAGATATTTTCTTGCATATGATCAAAATTGTGGAGCATCAAGTGAAGATCCAGGTCGGTGCTGCCCATTTCTCACTTTCCAACCTTGGCAGAATTCAAAAGCATTTATACAGCCTAGTGTGTGATGAATTATTTTCTACCCTGTAATCCCTTTCCCACAGACAAAACATTGCTAGCTCCTTGCTAATCTATCACTATTTCCATGGCAAATGTTCAGATGAACAACATTTCTTAGTTCTACCAGTTCAGACCTTCACAGCTGGGACCCTACCATGACACATACACAGGATTGACTCATCCTCATTTCTGTCTTCTCTAGAACTGTCACTTGTGGGACAAACACTTGAGAGGATGCTTTTTCAACCATTGAAATCTTAACATCTTCAAGTCTAGGTTCAACCATTATCTAACCTACATATATGCACATGTACACTCATTACCTCCTCCCTTTATGCCTTTACAACAATCTTGTTCAATAACCTTCTACCTCTATTGGCACTTGGGCCTTGTATTTAGGGAACAATGTTATAAAACCACACATACACACACAAAAAAAAAAGCTATGAAGAACTATTGCTCTACAGCAAGTGGCATAAAAATGCATCAGACTTTGCTGTGTTTGCACAAGGCCACAATATGGAGCTTCAACTGAAGATCAAAAAATTAAATTTACTAGCAATGGATAACAGTAAATGGCATCAAAATTTGCTTTGTCTGATACAGGGCCACAATTTGGAGCACCTAGTGAAGATCAAACTTTATTAACAATAAATAACAGTTGGTGGCATCAAATTTTGCTTTGTCTGGCACAAGGCCACAATTTGGACCACCTAGTGAAAATCAAACTTGCAATGAATAACAGTTGGTTGCATCAAAATTCACAAATATTTGCTTTTTGTGGCACAAGGCCATAATTTGGAGCACCTAGTGAAAATCAAACTTCCTGGCAATGAATAAAAGGTGGTGGCAACAAAATTTACCAAATTTAGCTTTCTTTGGTGTAAGACCTCATTTGCAGATTTGCCTAATGTAAATCTCCCATGAGACTTGCTTATTAGATATCATAGCAGGTGCCTACCTTGCTCCAAAGTATTTTTATTACTTTGGAGAAAATAAATATATATATATATATATATATATATGTATATATCTGATGCAGACAGTATTACAAAAAAAGAAATAATGTTGAAGAAAGAAGACAAAAAACAAGAAAGACAAATTGTATATTTAAATAAACATAACTTTGAAGTATTTTCAAAGAGGCAATATAACTCTAATGGATTAAATGAATTATGGAAAATAGATTTTTTATTAAATTCACTGAGACTTGAGTTAATTTTTTTCTGGTCTACTTGCCAGCAGATCTGAATAGGCAACCAATGACATCAAGAGGTGAAAGGTGAACATGGAAACAGGTTATATTAATCCCCAAAAAATTAATTAATGGTTTTCAGCAAGTTTTTCTTCTATTGTTCATTTTATTCAATGAATTTGCTTTTCCTGAGCTTCTAAGTAAATGCAGTCTTTTTCCTTTCCAATTAAATTAAAAAAGAAGCATTTTTAACAAAAAAGTAAAAAAAAAAAAAAAATGATACAATCAAACTATTTACCTGATTCTGTCTTCATAAAAGAAACTAAAATTGGATTCATTGCCAACAAACATAAATCTTTAGCAGCCAGAAATAGCAAATGAAAGCAAATCATCAAATAACTTATCTGCTACGAATCGGCAAGATCAAACTGTTCTTCAGTTAATTTATTGATAAACACATTTACTGACGGCACATACTCAACCAATCACTGGTTTTCATTGAAATATATCCAGTTCTTTATGTCCAGAAAAGAAAATGTTTATACGAACACAAAAAATATTAATAAAAGTTTAATCACAGTACCTTGTCAGTTGACAATGAAACTTGTATAAAAAGGGATTGCTTCCCAAATCCATAATTATATTATATTTCATATGTATTATATATATATATACATATCTATATATTATTTAAAAGTTCTTACATTTATAGGGAAACAGTGCTCAATAATGGAGATAGAGTGTTTATAATTTGTAGTTGTTTGTTAAGATGAACAGAAATGGGATTTTCTCATGACTAAAAAGAGAGGCAAGGGAAAAAGTGAGGAGGAAAGTGTAAGTATCACGTAGCTTGGTGAGGTAGAGGGGTGAATGAGTAAGGGAATCTCTTTTAAGCCATGTTGTGTACAGTTGTCTGGTCTATAAACTTTGCTTAAATACTCTTCAAAAGGATCACAAAGCATATTTTTTATTGTTGGTGGAAACACAACCTGTTGGTTGGATAATGCTAAATATTTATTTTCAAAAGATTAATTTATTAACTGAAGGATGAACAAATACTCCAACTCAGAATTGTTTTGTCATTTGATGATTTACTGTCATGGTGTTTATTTCAGTCTACACTCCACAAATATATGCCTTTTTTAATGCATACTTCAATATATGATCTATGGAAAAAGGTATTTTATTTAATATTGTCTGGATGTATTTTTCTGCCTAAATACAGCTTAAACACACATGCATGCATGCATACATACATAGATAGGTGGGGAAGATAACAGTTGACCCTAGACTTGAACAGGTTAAAATTGTACTGATTGGGGAAACATCCTCTTGGGAGTTAGTTCCACAGAGCAGTGGTTCACAAAAAGAAGCTGTTCGAGCAGAACTTACTTCTCACCAATGGAATATGGAGGGAATGGGGGTGGTTTGCTACAATGTGAGTGTTACGGGGTCTCTGGCTGTGTGAGGTTAGAACTGGCAGAACCAAAGAATGCAGTTTGTCTGAGCACTGTCCATAGAAGTAATGATAGAGCAGTAAGAGGTTTGCCATGCACACACACACACACACACACACACACACACACACATATATATATATATATATATATATATATATATATTGTAGAGTAATGGAGAGTGACTCAGATTGCGAGTTGAGTACGTTATAGTCACTTGCATAAAAATACACTTGGTAAAGGTATGAATGAATCCATCTCTTCTCCCTGAGCTATGGGCTATAGACTTGCTGCAATTGCCCTTTGTGGCAACTTGTCTAGGAGAAGAAAAATCTGAATTCAAAACCTAAAGAGTGTTGTTTGGGGACCTTGTGGCTGGTTGGTTCTGCACAAGCCTTCACCACTTTAATCAAATCATATCTGCTTACAGTCTGGTTGTTCAGTACTAAGTGTTGCTGTGCCTTCATTCATCAGAAACAACAAAAGAGTTCAGTATATATATATATATATATATATATATATATATATATATATATATTAGGTTGGTGCAAAAATAATGTCGGTTTTTGACGTTAAAAATACGTCAAAAACCGACATTATTTTTGCACCAACCTAATATATATATGTATTGGTTGTCTGCTATGGCGTTGAGATAACCCTTGTTGCAGATGCCTAAGAATTATTACATGAATTCTACAACCACAAAATGTCTGTTGAACCATCTAAATATAAGGATAGCACAGCCCAAAATATATATAGGACATAAAAAATTATAATATCTCTCCTTGAATGGAAAGTAATAAAAAGAGATCTAAATATTGCAGATCACACTAGAAGGAGAAATCAGTGATTGCTATGTTCAAAGACCAGAATATCTTACTCAGTAAGAAAACGGAGATGATATCGAAGCGCAAGCATGCATAAAAATTTCTCTTAGCACATTCTGACCATGGTGATAAAAGACATAGGAATATTTATAATTGCTGGCTTCTCATATCCAAGTTTGCATGTCTGCTAGGGTGGCTAGACACCTGAGTCTGCTCAGACACATTTGTGTTTGTTGGACACCATCAATGCCTGCCTGCTGACACATCATCTGGTGTGATCATCAATTTGAATAAACCCAATACATTCAAACTCTCACTCATGATGACTTGTGACTTTGTACTAGCACAACCATCAACAAACAATTTCATCTACCCAATACCACTCAGAAGGCTTGGGTTGAGCTGTGGTCTGGTTTTCAGGCATTTTGCAAAGGATCCACATACTGGGATCGCCTCCCCATGCCAATAACATCAAGAAGTCACCTTCCTAATTAACTATGGTGAGATTTGAACCCAGGTTTCATGCTTTGAAAACAAGCCTTCTAACCACTTGGCCATGCACCCATATATTTATATATGAAAAATCAATATACAAATCTATTTTGGTAATTTACCCACATGGACTCTCCCGGCTATAAATAAGAACAGGTACTGCCTTCTGGGAGAGGGAAGTTCCCAGTAGTGAGCTCTGACAGTCAGATTGAACATTCTTGCTGTAACACTATCATTTATATATGTTTGTATTACTGTTTCTGGTAATATATTTGTTTAGCTCAATTCCTCTCTTGTGTCTTAATTTCTGGCCCTAACAATGCCACAACAAAATCCAATATCTATAGCTGATTAATATGACTATAATATGTATTAGAATTTTTTAACTTAGCTTACAATCACCCAAAGATTCCAAGAGTGAAATGTGAGATCTGTTGTATTTTAATCTGTTCTCATTTGGAATATGGAATATTATTAAAATGAGCATTACTCCACTGAAATATACTAAATATATCAATGAATCACTATAAAAAATATTAGGGCCAACCTCATTATCAGCAACAACAACTCTTCAGCAAAATCAAAACTATAAAATACAGAGAGAAGTTATGGATTTATGCTTATCTCAAGGAGATTAGTGCAAAGTGAACACATATGCAACCAGAATTTAAACTTGGTTTTCCAATTCCACTTCCATGCTGTGAACTGTAAGACAACCTGTATATCCTATGTTAGAAAAGCATTTATGAAAATCATTTAACACCCAGCAAAAATGTCATGAATTGTATAATCCTAAAAATTCTGACATATCGCCCAAAATTCCTAATTACACTCATTCTTCGATCAAAGTGAATTTTGCTTGCTGCTGTAGATTTCTCTCTATTTTTTCTTTTTTTTCTTAAAGTAATTGTGTTTGTAAAACACTTTACCAATCATAAAACAAATAGAAGCAGACAGCGAAACAGTTTATAGATTTGTGGTGTAATTTGCTGGAAAGAAAAACACAAAAAAATTAAGAAGAC
This sequence comes from Acanthosepion lycidas, assembly GCA_963932145.1. Lineage (NCBI taxonomy): Eukaryota > Metazoa > Mollusca > Cephalopoda > Sepiida > Sepiidae > Acanthosepion > Acanthosepion lycidas. Next base: position 77,992,565 of record OZ010583.1, on the reverse strand, counting down.
AAAAGAAGCAATGTTAAACAAAAAAAGCATTTTCTTTTCGGAAATGGTTAAAGAAAGTTTTCATAAATGCAGAAAATAGTAAAGTCAGATGGCCTCAGCTGCATATTCTATATCGATTAACATTTGTTTTAGGATTTTTTCTTTTGATGTTTATGTGTGTGTGTGTTTGTGTCTGAATTTCATGGTATTTATTGATTAACCTGAGCATAGTATGGCACAAGGGCACAAATTTTGAACATCCAGTGAGGTTTGTCCTAGCTCATTACACGAGTTGATAATCTGTAAGAAAAAGTTGCTTCAGGGCAACATGCAATATTTTCTCTGCTTAACCTAGTCTGGTACAAAGCCACTCATTGTACTAGTTAATAAAGGTTGCTAACCATTACTTCAAGTCAGTGGGCACTATTTGCTCTGATTAACCCTAGTTTGGCATAAGGCCAAAAATGTAGAGCACCAGTGAGATTCATTGCACTAGTTAATAATCTATGAGAAAAGGTTGCTAACCATTACTTCAGGTCACTGTGTACTATTTACTTTTATTAAACTAGTTTGGCACAAGGCCACAAATGTGTAGCACTCAGTGAGATTCATTACAACTCATTGCACTAATTAATAATCCATAAAAATGGTGCTAACCATTATTTTAGGGTACTGTGTGTTATTTACTCTGCTTAACTTAGTCTGGCATGAGGTCATAACTCATAGGCATTCTTACTTAGAAACATTTTAATATTAATTTAGCTCAGCTTATAGAAAATGAGGTAGGAAGATTGTGCTGCTTTAAATAGGGACAGCCTGCTTACCTTGAAAACACTAACATCATTTGGAAATATGTATTTCATTTAACAAGCTGATATGAGTTAATAAATTAGCTTAGCCTGGCACAGGGCCAATGCTATAGAGTACAAAGTGAAGATTGAACTTTACTAAAAATCTGCATGATTAGTTTGATAACCCATTCTCCATGTGCATTTTTCATTTTTAAGATAACATTATTTCTTGCTGCCTCATGGCCAATATCAGTTCTCTGCAGGGAAATAAGGCCACAGCCTCACTAAACAAGGTGTAGCTGCAGTGGTTTCTGTAGCAAGTTTCCAGCCCTCTGCCATACTAGTTGTCTTTCTTCTAGAAGCTAAATCTAGAGTACCCCATCTGCCCTGCTGTTAACTCCTGGCTGGGAGAAGAAGAGACACATTCATTCCTTTCTCAAGGGTATTTGTGTGAAAGTGAATGCAACAAACTCAGTTAGAATTTAAACTCAGCATGTTAATTCTACTTTCTCTGCCAATAATCATTACACTACAAACACTCACATGAGTATCAAATTTTCCAAGCCCTCCTTTCTCATTATGTGCCCCAGAAACTGTCAGTTCCTGATATTAAGTATTTGTTTTCTTTTTGTTTCCATTTTTTTCAAAATTTTGCCTTTGTCACATATCTGGTCCAATGGACAGAAATATAACAGTGATATATGACATTGAATGGGAATATATATATATATATATATATATATATATATATATATGTATATATATCAAATATCAAGAGCAACCAAAGGGAAAAACAGGAAAGTGAAAAAAATGAAACATATATATTGAATGGGAATATATATATATATATATATATATATATATATATATATATATATATATATATATAACCATATTAGAAAAAAATAAGTTCTGTGATATATCTCTCCTTAGACAAAATTTCCCACCCTACAACCCCTTTCTCTTAGATGAAATGTTGCAAGTCTCACACTACTCTATCACTATTTCCATGAAAAATGTTCAAACAAGCTATAATCCTTAGTTCTACCAACTCTAGCCCTCACAGACCTGCCATGGTGTTTCCTGAGGCAAATATTCTTTGTATTCCATTAGTAAGAAGTAAGATTCTCTTGAACAGCTTCTTCCCACAAACTGCTAATTAGTGGAACTGACTCCCAAGAGGATGCTTTCCCAAATCTATGATCTTAAACTCTTCAAGGGTTAACTGTTATCTTTGCCACATATCCTCATAAACTACAATTCTTATCTCTTACCGTTACTGCTCACACAACAACCACCTTCAGTTACCGTCTACCTTGAGGGGCTCTTGGGTCTTTAAAAGTGAACATTAGTAAAAAAACAATTTATGTTTAGATTTCTGGGAGGAGGAGTTATAATTATTTATATTATTTACATATGGACTATTATCCCTAACTTCATTGTTATTACTACAACATTTCATTTCGTTGTGCCCGCCAGCATTCATCAGATGCTAACAAAATTTTTCCATCTCTTAATAGTTTGCTTAGCTTTTAGAAGGCATCTTTTGATAATCCATGGATTTTGGTGTCACATTTTCCTTGCTCTATTAAAAAAAGTTTAAATTTTTGTACTTGCTTGCTTTTGGTATTTCCAATTTATAGCTTTGGGCTGTATTTTGGATTGTTCCTTTTGCTGACAACTATAAGTTCTACTATCTTACAACTGATGTTGAGTCCTCTCTTTTCTTTACTACCTTCTCTAGGAGTTCCTGTAGTTTGCTTTCTGTGTCTTCTATCAACACTGTGTCAGCTGTATATCTAATATTGTTAAAACTGTGGCCACCAATAATTATTCCTAGTAGAACTTCTAATTCTCTCGGGATTGCCCCGCTGTGAAGTTTGAATAAATCTGGTGAGAAGACACATGACTAAAAGAGAGTTGTTTACTTTTGGGGATGGCTTTTCTAGAGCTTAAATACATTATATTAAAAGTTTGAGTTTTTTTTGTTTTTTTTTGTTTTTTAAATTTAGTGCTGCTTATATGCAGACTTGTCATGTAAGAGGAAATAACATTCAACTTTTTCTATTCATGTTTTATTTATACATGTGTATACGTGAGTGTTATAATAGAAAAGAGAAAAATAGGAAAAGTTCTGTGAGCAGGACTTTGAATATTAGATGAAATATCAAGAACAACCAAAGAGAAAAGCAGGAGAGTGAGAAAAATGAAACATTAATATAATAGAAAAGAAAAGAATAACATACCAATCATAAAAGTGGTTTTAAAACAATGTATTCAACTAAGCGTGGTAAAGAAAGAGGGGATATGAGAAAAGCAATAAACAAGACAACAATTTCAAAACTAAGAGGGAAAAATTCAATAGAGAAATGGATAGATCAAGAAAGCTTGTAGAAAAGAAAAAGTGAATGAATATTGGAAAACGAAAGGAGTTATAAGAGTAGCACTGAAAGAATTAAGAATACTAAACATGAGTGTGGAGAGATAGACATTAAAGATATACAAACTGCTCTCAAAAAATATCCCTGGGAAGACATAAAGTATCTAACTTCTGTTTAAATGTTTTTTTTTCTATCTATGCACAAACCATTAGCAGATCTATTTTCTAAAGCTATCAGTAATGTAGCACAAAAACCCGAGAATTGCCAACCCAAAGCATTACTTATTTAATCCCCAAAACTGAAGACATTGCCAACCCTCAAAATTACCAACCAATCACATATCCACATCATATAAAACACCAATTTTGAGTGAAAGACCATATCAATTCCTTTAAACAAATACCATTATCCCTGAAGAGCAAAATGGATTGATTGATTTTTTTTTGATTTTTATGGTTTATCATCTTGTTGCAGGTTATTTAAATCTAAAACATATTTAAGATTTTAAGAATAATCCTTTTTTTGTGAGTGAATATTGTATTAACAATTTTTTAGATACAAGTCCATAGCTGAGTGGATGCGATGGATTCATATCGTTCCCTTGGGAATTTCTGCATAAATGAATGAATCCAAATAGAATTCAAATTCAGATCTCTGATTTCTCATTCTGAGCCACTCTCCATTACACCACCTGCACATCTGGACAAAATAGGTGTGAAAAAGGTTCTTATGACTGCAAAGATCAGTTGCTGATCAACAAAACATTACTGGAAAATTGCCATTACAAAATGAGAATCTCAGCAATTCATGAATCATCTTCAGATCAAGGCTCTTTACAAGTTCCTGTTCTCTGTTAGCTCTAAGCAACATAAGCCATCTCTCTTTGTCCCTGATCTCACATCCATTCAAACAAAATCATTAGGCAAGTTGCTCACTGTTTCCTTCTACCCTTCCTTCCTTCAATACATCAGGTGAGTATTAAATTTTCTAAGCTGTCCTTTCTCATAATGTATCCCTGAAATTTCAACAGTATCTTTCGGATTTTAAGTTAGAGTGTTTCCCTCTGCTGCCATTTTCCTTTAAACTTCTTTGTTGATCACATGTTCTGTTTATGGCATTCTCAGCTTCTGTATGTAAAACCACATCTTTGTTGCTTCAAGTCATTTTTTCATCAGTAAAGAGGATAGATATAAACATAGCAGTTCAGCACTCATTTCTTTGTTTCTCATGAAATATTCCTATGTCTTAACATTTTGCTTAATTTTTGAAAGGTCTCTTTTAGTATACTGATGTTTCTTTGGATCTCTGCGTCATGTTTTCTGTCATCTGTTATTACACTATCCATATTGTTAAATTCTTCACTTATATTCTGATATCTCAAATTTGATAGCTGACATCTTTAGCTGCTTCTCCTGATGATAACTATGAATTCTGTCTTCTTATATTTCTTGCTTTGCTTTGATACATTTTCTAGGAGATTTTTGTAGTTTTGCTTCAGGACCATCTGTTGAGCTTATGTTGTAAGATTATAGCTGCCAATAGTAGGGATGTCTTTTCCTGCTTTGTTGTTTTTTTTTAGTGGGTTATTTAATATTTGGAACACAGTTTTATGCCTTCAACTCCAGAGAGAATGCATTTTTTGTTTTGTTTGTTTAGTGTCATATCAACTCCTTACAGGCCATTTAATGCTGAAATTTAATTTTCTTAGGCGGATTAGTAATTTCTTTTACAAAAATGTATTGCTGGTAATTTTTATTCATTTATTTTATTTTTTTATATATTCCTGGCAATTTTTTTACTATGAGAATGTATTGCTAATATTTTTACTATGAAAATGTTTATACTTTCATTGTTTTTGACTCCAGCTTTGGGGCTAACTATTTACCTAAAGTTGGGACCCTAACAAGTGCTATCATCAGGGTGGACCTGGGAACAGCACCAATTAAAAGGTGGTTCTACTTCAAAACCTTTTGATCAGATGTTTTGCTGCCGGATGTAGTTTATCATCATACTCAGGATGACCTGTTTTGTAATACTTTGTTTAGCTTTTGGAAAGCATTTTTCACTATTCCAATGCAGTTTTTGGAAATCTGTGCTACATTTTCTACCATCTGTTATAACAGTTCCCAGATAGTTAAATTGCTGTATTTGTTAGATTCTAACATCTTCAATTTCTAGCTGCCAGCTTGGGTTGTCTCTTTTGCTAGAAAACATCAACTGTATGTTCTGTCTTCTTACAGTTGATGTTTTCTAGCTTTCTTTTAATATCTTATCTAGAAGTTCCTGCTGTTTTCTCTCTGTATCTTCAATCAACAAAATATTATCTGTTTTTCTTATGTTGTTAAGATTGTGCCCACATATAACAAATCCTGGTCTATCCTGATCTGCAGGGCGAATGTTAGAATATTGGACCCCCACTGAAACTTTAATACAGGGCCCCACTCTCTACTGCATTTCCATTTCAAAGTTTCTCAACCTGGAGGCCACAAACCCTCAAAGGAAAATTGGGGTGTGGGGAGGTTAAAAGCAGCACTTTTTAAATTACCAAAAATCAGGGAATTATCCAATTGAAATGAAAATATTCATTAATTATTGACTTTATTAATGAATTGGTTTTATTTTTTTTTTAAATCTGAGAAAATGTTATTCTTCTTTTAATAACTACCAATATTCTCATGATTAAATTTTACTCAAAAATAAATGTTTAAGTCACAAATTTTTACATTTCCATAAAGATTAATCACTGACACATTTCTGCTGAAAAGAAGTTTTACAAAGATTCTAACATGACACAAATGGAATTGTCTTAAAAATTTGTTTTAAAAATAGTATTTCAGTTTTCGGGAAAATCTTATTGGTATTAAACAACCCATTTAGATTGATATGTTGTAAAACAAAATAAACCAAATCAAACCCAATAAATCATGGTAGGACTTGTATTTCCCTTAGGGTAAGGTTAAATAAATCCTGAGAGAGAGTGTATCTTTGTTTTATACCACTTCATATTTTGTGCACTTGCTCAATCCTGTATGCAGCCAGTTTCTTTCTAATAAATATTTTTGGTTATTCAAATACCTTTCCTAAATAAATCAAGTTTTCCTTTACCATGTATGAACTGATCTATTCTCCAGTTTTTTTTCAAGTATACAATCACTGAAGAAAAGAATTTTTAATTAAAAGAAAAAGACTACTTTTTATTTTCAGGGATTAAAAGTGAAAGAGAATGAGAAGTTTGAAAATAGAGAGTACTGAGGAAAGGACAAAAAAAAAAAAATAGAACGGGGTTCAGGAAGACAGAATATGGCAATTGCATTTAAATTTCTGAAGATTGTAGTTATCAAGGAGGCAGGAAATTGGGAAGGAATTCCACAGGCAGGAAGTGCAAAAAAAAACAGAATAGAAATGGTGGCTGTATCTAACTAGTTCAGCAGTAAAATGGTGAGACCTAGTTGCCAATCTAGTAGCACATTTAAATTCATGTAGTCAGGACACCAGGGAAAAAAGCTCATCTGAGCAGTTACCATGAAAATAGTTGTATAACAGACAGAGGGAAGCCATATCACATTGGTGAAAAAGTGACTGGAGATGAGATGCCTGATCAGGACCAATTGCATTGCAGACTCTTCACTGGATTTTGTCAAGAATCCTGAGATGCACTGTAGGAGCACCAAATCAGATATGGTAACAGTATTCAATAGATGGACAAATGGTATATTTATAAATGTACAAGATGGAGTCTAACGAGAAAAATCTTTTGGCATGACAGTGAACTAACCTTCCTTGCAGCAGATATAGCAATTGACTTGATATTGTAAGCCTGTGGCAAATGTGAGGTCAAGAAGGTGTAGAATGTTACTCTGCTGGAGTTCAGCATCAGCCATCCTGATGGTAGGCAGAAAATTTTCTCTGTGATATCTTTTGATACCATTCAGCTGACTTGATTATTTTAGACTCCCAGAACTTCTAATCTTTCTCAGCAAACAGCAACTCTGATTTGCTGTTTCCTAGGCATTTTTTTCATTAAATGAATTCTATAAAGATTGGAATAAATGGTATTCCAAAGATAGAATATTTGGTAAATACAGCAGATAAGCAGAGTTTTAAACTGCAAAATCTATCTTACATATTTATAAGTCTACCATTCTTCCATGTTTTGAATATTGTTGCCACGTGTAGTCCAGTGCACCTACTATTTTAGAGAAGAAACTTTAGTGAATGAATAAAAATTCCAAGTGAAAAATATTATAGAAATCTAATTAATCAGATTGGAACATGAAGATTCAGTTTTAAAATATTAGCCAGAACTTATAAAATGTTTTAAGAAAGTTATCGGTAAAAATAAACCCAAAATAAACTTCAAGTAAGATTTAGTAAAATTCAATACAATTGAATTATCTCTATCCTACTCCTCATCCCAAAGGGAGATGCAATGACAAGATGAATGTATTTAGCAAAATTCTTCAAAACCCTGAAGAATTTGGGAAATATTTATTTACTGAACTATCCTGTTACATTAAGTCATAGAAAACAGGATTGAGAGAGCTGATACATAATGTGACCAGCATTTATTAGGTACTGAAAGAAAAGGGACATATCAGGGAGTGAGAATCACATTCCATAATGTCAGTTAGGGAGTATTAAACTGTAATGCAAAGGGAGTATACATTAAACAATAATGTAACATCTCCCCCTTTTTCTACAGTCTCACATACAGTCCTTGACAAGTTTAACATAGTCCTTCAGATATTCTGGCTTTAGTATCCCTTGTACAGCACATGTGTGAATCCCAGCAAGAGATTCATATTTTTCTGGTTCAGTTGTATTTGTGCCTTGTGAGGATAAACTGAGGTTGATGAAGATATACTGCTAGAGGTGCAGCGACTCTTTGTGTTTTTGGCATGCCATATGGTAAACCTAGAGTGTCTGTAAAGCTTGGTGGTAGCTGATCATTTTTTGCATGTTTTACTGGTTCAGAAGACTTGTGCAGATGACATCTGTTTTGCCAACAGGTTCCACTTACTGTCTGTACTTCGTATGAACATTCATCCAATTGGTGATTTATAATGCCTTTATCCCACATTTATTTGACCTGAACTTTCTGTCTGTGTTCCACTAAAGTCATCACTTGGTTCAAGACTCATCATCCTAAGGTTTAGCAAATTGCTTCTCATGGGAAGAAGTGCACAGGTGCAGCAATTTGAGAAGGCCTGCTTTCCATTCCTTGGGTTGGGGTGATTCTGATGTCAAACAGTGCCAGAAGTTGGCCTGTGTGGGTGTCTTTGTTTTTTTACTCATGAGCCATTTTGCACTCTTAACTGCAGATTTGGTTTTGGCATTTGCCTGTTGATTTCTAGAGCTTACCATGAGATGTTCAAAATCCCATTTTTCAGAAAAGTTCTTGAAGAATGAAGACATAAACTGGGTTCCTGTGTCAGAAATCAACTGACATCCCATATCTTGTGCCTTCGATTGGTGGATAACAGTTGAGGAAGTAGTGTCCTCGTCAATCTATTTCCAGAAGTTTGAAAAATAATCAACAGTTACAAGGAACTTATGCTGTCAAATTCAAATAAGTCAGCAGTAACATTCTGCCACAGATAATCAGGTATGGTGCATGGCATTAGTGTTTCCATTTTAACTTAAGGGATCATGGACAATGGCATGTGTCCTGCTGCAGAAGTAAACAGTGTGACAGTTTCATCAACTTGTAGATGTACCTGCCCAAGTAATGATCCTAGTTCACCGCTGAAGACATCTGCATAGTCCATTAATAGTTGATTTCACTCTGGTACTGAACTAACATTAGCAGTGTCATTGTAGTGCACAGATATTAGGTCCATTTATTCACTTGTGTGTTTTCCTAATAAAGGAGTCAAACTCTCCTTGATTACAGTGAATTCCACTGAATATTTATTCATATCTTTGGGATTGCACAGCACAATTTGGCATTTTGCAATGGATGCTAGTTCCGTCCCATTCCCCATTTTGAGTTTCATGGTAGATGGTTGCAGCTGGGTATTATGCACATATTTCTGCAGGATTACATTGATGGTTGCTTCACAGTCCATTTGGAACTTCCTCTTCCTTTTTCATAGCATCATATTTGCATAGATAATTTTACTTGGCTGCTCTCTCTCCAAGTTTACACATAACACATGTTCACATTCAGTGTCACTGGAAGAATAAAAAAAAACCTGGTTAATTTTATGCTTAGTCTTAACTTCTGTTTTTCCCATAGAATGCTTCCTCAGACATTTCAGTGCAAAAAGGTTTTGTCACATCCATTGGTTCAACAACCAGAAGTGGGTTAGCTCCCTTGATTGATATCAGTTTTCTTACAGATGTACCAGTGTTTCAATAATTATGTATGTATAATACATAAAAACTTGACAGTTTCAGAATACTAGTAGAAACCTTTGCTTTAAGGAAAGATGTTTTCTAAATGTCTACTTAATTTCTTAGGCAAAACAAATAGGAAAGACAAGCCAAATTATGTTGCCATAATAATCTTATATATATGCAGAGCCTTTTTTGGGCCTCTGTGGGAACTCTTTCCCTGACCAGGGGTTAGTTGCTGATCCTGTTGGCATGACAGATATAATTGTGTCCGTAATTGGAAGAGTTGCCTGAAGGATGTAATAGTGATTTCTGTGTTTTGGCGCTGAAATCATCCTTCCTGCTTTTGTTCTTGTTCATTTTTTGCTTTCTTTCTCTTTTTCATTTCTTCCTTCTTAGACAGATGCAGATACTGCCTTTCTTTCTTTTCTCTGCTTACCCTCTCTCTCAGGAAAATGCAGTGAACCCACTTTTCTTTTCTTTGTCTTTGCCTTCTGTTCCAGAATTGGGACTTTGAGTTATCCTGTTTCAACTCTGTTGAGTAAACCCAATCCCTGCTTTGTTTTCAAGTCTTTCTTGTTTCTTTATTCATGTTTTGCATATTAATTCTCTTAACATTCATTTGCAGAAACCCCATCATGATAGCCTATTCTATCATGTTTGGTTACCTAGCAACTACACCAGTTTCATGCCTTTTTCATCAGCATATCGCCATTTTGAATTCAACCTAACATCATAGCATCTCCATTTGGTTTCCCACCAAATTTCTTGATTTACATCATAACATGCCATGTGTGACATCTTTTTCAGCATGCCACCATTTTGGGATTTTCAAATTACTTCATTCAAGTGATTTTATGTGAGTTTAAGACTTATCACTTGCATGTGCATACCATGTTCCTTTTCTGGACTACTAAATTAACCCCAGTTGCATATCTACACTCTCACATTTTGAAACATTTCTATGTGTTTTTAATATTTCACCCCTCACCAGGTGATGACTCCTTCCAGTTCTTACAAATCAACAAACACATAATTGTCATTAAGTTGTTGGTTGTTTGCCAATTTTAAAACTTTGGCCTTTTTATTAAGAACTCTGTCTTTGTTGTAACTCAGTTTTTGGTGTCAATATTTTCCAGTTTATTCTTTCTTAAGAATTCCTGTTTTACTAATACAGTGACCCCTTCTGTGGGCCGCTACAGTTTCTACTGTTGCAAAATTTACATTTTTAGCCACACATGGCCATTTTCATGTGTTTTACCACAGAAATTACAGTTTACTTGTCCCTATTTGTGGTATTTCTGTTTGTAACTTTGTTTTTGCACTTTGCTTATTTCATCTGTCATGTTCGTGACTCTCATAATTTTCAACTGTGTAGGTGGAACTTCACAACTTTGGCATATGTCAATATATTGTTTGAGATTTAGTGTTGAAAGATGTAGCATTTATTTACATGCCTGGTTGTCTCTTACACCCAGCACTATGTGGTTGCATAGGAAAGAATCATAGAAACATTTACAAAAATTACAAGACTTTGCTAAGTTACAAAGTGTAGTTAGATATGAAACAATGTTCTTATCTTGTTCCAGGTCTCTTTTGTCAAAGACATATCATTCATACGTCTCATTGGGCTGTCTGATAAAATGTTGATAAAATTTGGCTATTACCAAGTCATCTTTGTTTTCCATTGAAGTGAATTGAAAACTGTTAGAAACTATCAATGCGTCTGGTCCGATAGTGTGAAGAAATAGTTCTGTTTAGTATTCCTTATTTTGTTTGCACAGTTTGGTCATGATGCTGTAGTTTTTACACATCTGTTTTCAGAGCTCCCATCCTTCTGAAGCATCTTAGCGTCTTAGCATCCATCTTGCCCAGTGGTGATATGTTTCATTGAGATCCTTCTGCCATTTTCATTCACATGGTCACTTTTTTTTCACTGTGTTATCATCACTCCAAATGCCAAATGCCACTGAAACAGCTTACATGAAATTGCCTTTTTTGTTGGTATTAGTCCTTATTTGCAAGGTTGTAAAGTATGAATTACTTTCTTGCTCCCACCATGTTCACATTATGTCGTGGGAAATAGGACATACCAGGTTTGAGAAACAGGACTGGCATTTAGGTACTGGAAGAAAGAGAATTCGAAAGACTTTAGGGAGATAAAGGACATATCAGGGAGTGAGAATCACATGCCTTAGTGTTGATTAGGAAGAATACATTAAACTGTAATGCAAAGGGAGTATACATTAAACAGTAATGTAACATATTCAACCAGAATCACACTGATTCCTTATCAAAAAATCTGAACCAGAATCTGCAGGGATTTCAGGGTGGGTTGTGTCAAGAGTTTACATAGTACAGTTTGCAAATGTTTTGCTGTGCGAAAACACTGTCTCTATCTTTCTATTCTATTCTTTTCAGGCCAAAAGAAATCTCAACTCACAGATGCAAAAATAAACAGTTGTAAAAAATAGACATCATTGGAAAATACAAAAACTTAAAGAATCTAGGCTACAAAAATCTACTAAACCGGACAAGTATAGAATATGAGGACCATTAATACAGAGATCTTGGAAAAAAGAAAAACAACAATAACAAAAATTTGTATTATGAGCTCTGGTAAAATAAGGGTTCTGCGACATTAGGTTTATAAATCCCAAAAGTTCACTGACTAATGTCCCCAGTGGATGAAAACATTGGTTGAGTGATCCAAAGTGATATGAAATAAATTTGAAGCTATGGGCTGCATGCACTTATACCCATGCAAGAAGCAATGCTTGCATCTTTGATTTTGAAAATTTAAAATCTGTTCCATTGAATGCTTTTTATCTGCAGATGTAATACGGAACCATACCATATGACAAAAAATTAAATAATGAAGCAACTGAATCATTCTAATTTAATGTTGAAAATTCTAAATCTTAAAAGAAATATAAATTGTGTCAGCAATGAAACATTTTGTAGACACACTTGCTTCCAATAAGAATTTTATTTCACTTCAACTAACGAAGACCACAGGTAGACATTCAACAAACTCCACTCTCACAGAGTGTATTTCAATCTCTTCTCTAAGTAAATTCCCTCTTTCTTTTCATGAACATACATACAGACTTTTATTTGCTCAGATATCTCAGCAGCTTACGTCCATATCACATTATAATACTGGTTCTCTCATACAATCACTGTGGTTAAGCATCATCAGTACCTAGATGGGTGACCACCTGGGAATACCACATGCTGTAAGCTTGGATGAGCAGATGTTGCAATGGATAATGGCTCAGAATTTGACATCAGAAAGCTGAGTTCTACATCCAGTCAGGTTTGTTATATTTACTTATGTGCAAATATCCTTGGGAAAGGATATTTTATTCACATCTCCCCCCCCCCAGCTATGGGTTATTCAGTAGGGCTTGTATCAGTAAATCATTATTATTGCCAAAAACATTTGATAATCTAAAAACATTTTCAGGCTTTAAATAACTTGTAAAAGATTGATACCCTATAAAAAACAAATCAGTCGATCAGATATCTGAAAAAAGCATTCATTTCACAGAAAGGTTTTTCTTCAGATGACTTTGAACTGCACTAACTTAATTTCTTTTCTTTTCATATCTAAATTGTTTTTTTCTTAACTATACATATAAAATTATTGTTATTGTAATTTTGTATGTTTTTACCAAATTTTGTCTTGCAATTAATCCCAAGAGGTCTCCAATGATATTAATTCCTGTTGTTTTAATGTGATAAGTCGGAAACTTGTAGAGGTGCAGAGAATAGGAAGATTAGAAAATTTTTAAGAGCATCATTTGAAAGTGTCTGTACTGGCTGGATGTAGAACACTGATTCAAGTAGGAAAATAATAGGGCTTAAAAGATACGTGAAGCAAATAAACAATCAGATGCTAAAGTTTGTTTACCAGCATGAATCAAAATGCTGCATTCATTGATTAAGGAAAATAAATAAATTCAAAGATATGCAGTTAAACCAGTATGATGAAATAGAAGGCAAAATTCCAACAGAGGAGGAGGAAAAAATATCAAACAAAAAGAAAGCCTTAAGAGGCTACCCAATATAAATATTATGTGGTAAGAAAAATGCTTACATAACCGATACACATTGCAAGCTCAAAAATCTAACCCATTAGTGGTTGTGATGATTTGGTTTGAAACCAGAAACAGAATGGTTTATCATGGCAGCTCAAAATCAAAGTTTGATAATGAGATCTTCTCAGGAAGGAAGGGAGTAGATATAAATTTTGGTATCTGTTCAAAGAATCTAACCCATTAGTGGTTGTGATGATTTGGTTTGAAACAAGAAACAATGGTTTATCATGGCAGCTCAAAATCAAAGTCTGCTAACAAGATCTTTCCAGGAAGGAATGGAGTTGATCCTAAATGTTCATTTCTGTCCACGTGCTCAGGAGACTAATGATCTAATATCTGGCTGTTCTACCATAAAACCAAATAATTTTCAAAATAGAAATGATAGAGCAATGCTTTCAGTAGAAGATGTGCTAACATTATCAACGGCCTAATACATGAATAGGTTATGAGCAAAACCTGTTCTAGAAGGTGTTGGTGTATCTTTGTTTTGGGGCTTCACCATACATTCCTACTACACTATACAATCTAATAGATTAGATATCATAAAAGACATCAAAGAACATGAAGGCTACATTACTGACCTGATTATTCTGACTGATAAAATCCTTTCTATTAAAGTAAATGATAAATTCTCCAAATATAGTGATCTGGAAAATATTTATGAGAATGTGGTATTTTCCAGTGGTAGCAGGAGTACTAGGAATTACTGGTACACACATTAGGAAAATCCAAGTAAATCTATCTTTATTTGAAATAAAAAAAATGATTGTGAAACTCATTAACTTCTTAAGAAACCCTTTTATTTACCTTAGGTCTCAGGTGAAAGCTTGACAAATGATTGTATCAAACAGCAAATCAAAAAGTTTTATTATTATTATTATGATGATTTAATACTGGCAGCATGGCCTGGCATTGCCCATGCTTGATTCAAAAATCGTACGACCCATACAGCAATCGCTATCACTTGACTTAAAATATTTTTGCCCTTCCTTGCCTTTAAAGGAGTTCCCTTTGCCATGCTGATGTTGCTACATGCCTTACTTCTTGCCTATCTCACACTGTGATTTTTTTAAGCTCTATACTAAACATTAAATCTGTTATGAAAAAAGAACTAAACAAAATGAACACAAAACGATCAGCTTTAAAAAAGGACTTGTAACTGGAAAAACCAAATGAAAAAAGAATGTTAACAACAAATACTTTTTCACACACAACCCAGTTCTGTGGAATCAGAATCAACGTTGAGTTTAAGCAAGCGAATGAGCCAATTGGAGTAAAGTGCTATGCTGATTTAAATTTTTCCCACTTGTGACGAATGCAGCTATCAATTTTTTTGCATGCTAGCATGCTAGTTAACATTCGTGTCAGTCAGCTGTTGGCTCTCACACTGGCCAATAGAATCTTCCTGCCTATTTGTGGCATCCAGGTATAGGCTCTCACTCTGGCCAGTAGAAAATGGCCACAAACTACATGAAAACTGCCGTAGAATCATGAAAAAATTGATTATTTCCACTATTGATGGGAGTTGGGAAATGCAAAGTTGGTCTTGGCCTTTCCACTAACTTGGAGCATGTGCATGTAAATTTTGGCGCAAATCTGTCGAAAATTGTGGCCGTGCATTCGTTACACACACACACATCCTGCCTTTTATAGATAGAGATATGCTGCTCAATGTACCATTGTGGGTTACACAATGAAAAAATTAACTAAAAGATTCAATGAACACAGGTATGATGTCAGACACAACAATTTGACAATGAAACTTGCAGAACATTTTATTACAAATAACTTAAGATGCATATTCTGCAAAAATATTCAGAATCTACTGATGTTTTGACCCTTAAAATTCATGAAGATAATTATGTAAACAAATTACTAACTTCTCTGCTCAGGGTAATGGACAGAATAACAGGAGAGTTCCATAAGATTTCTACTTACTAACTAATCAACTAACGGAAAATTCCAAGATGATCACGATCATCCTATAAAGCACATTTCAGTTTCTTGGTTTTCAATTGTTTGGATATGTTCATTACCAGGACAACCATTTTTTCATTACAAGACAAGCAACATTTCTACAAAGACTTATAATTTTTTGTAGATTTATATATTTTTATACTTGAAAAATTTTTTTAAATATAACTTGAAGAAGACAAAGATTCTATTGAAATATTGTTTAACATTGTGAAATTGTACTCTTCTCTTAACTATAATAATAATAATAATAATAATTATTTATTTATATTTTTTATAATTATTATATATTTAATATTATATTTATTTATTCTCATAATTTAAACTCTGGACTGAAGTTGGTCAGAATGTAGGATTTTCAGGCCCCCATTTTCCCCGTAGTTTTCACTGGGGCATAGGATTTATAGCACTGAACTTAAACTGACATCAAGAAAATCAGAATAAAGCCTAGTATCCACTCACTTCAAAAGTCTGCATTGTTTGGTACTGCAAATATTTTGCAAAAGGTGCTATCTAGGTAATGATTAGGATTGATATTGCTCAACTATAATTATAAATATTATAAATGCTATATATATATATATATATATATATATATATATATATATATATATATATATATATATATATATATATATATATATAGTCATTCACAGTTTTGCTGTGTCACAGCTCAGTGTGACTAGGCATCCAATTGCTTCAAGCTGGGACTGAAACCCAACCGAGTTGGCATCAATCAGAAATTCTAACCCCAAGGCTATCGGTGCCTGTCAGAGGAAGGCAAATTTTTACGTATTTATGTATTTATTCTTTCATAAACATGCCAGTGACTTGGAGGACCCAATCTGTTGGCAGAGTCTTGCATTATTAGCAGTAATATTCACTGTTTACAAATTCATGCTATACATATATATATATATATATATATATATATATTTGAATAAATTATCTCTGCTGTGGTCTAGCTCAGTGTAACCGTTTTACATATCATGTCACAAGATGCATAAACAGGAATACTAGTGTTAAAGTAATATCCAAATGTCACAAACAAAATATTTTCTAGCATGCTGACAACAGTTCCGCCAACCAAACTTCACTGATAAATTTTCACCCTACCTGTGGTAGGTTTTTCTGGTACTCTCCAACTTCACCATATGCATGGGATTGTCTCCTAGAATGAAATGATCAAGAAGCCAGTTCCTTGATAATTCTACCACCGTTTCATGTTTGGAAGTCTAACGTCCATCCGTTTGAGGTTGTACAACTTGTGGGATTATGCCCATAATGCAAGATCTGTGGTTGCAAATAAAAAACCATACAGAAGTAGAAAGTGTATTAATAATAATAATAAAGTCATCATTACTGGAACATTTGAAATGGAAGATTGAAAATAAAAGAAATAACTGAAATTTTTCAGACAATATTATTACAAAATTAACTACAAGCTCTCCAAATTATCAAAGATAATGGTCATGGTAATATTAGCCATCTCCTTCTAATGAAATATTTGGCATTCATTGACTGAGAAACCAGTGCTACATGAGTTATGATTTATTTTATTCAATGGCCCTTGAGCTGGGAACAAAGTGGAGTATTTGCCCTTAGATGGGGAAATTACATTTTATCTCTCAATTGTGTCTCTGTGAACATATCACAACTGAAAATATTATTAAGAGGTGCCCAGTCTCGAGGAACAGCTGTTTGCAGTAGTACCTCTCTCATTGCACTAAAGAGGAGGGATTGGTAGTAATACCAATGCCAGTGCAACTCATGGTTGTGGGGGTTGGACTATTTTTTAACCTGCATGTGCTTGGGCTCCCCATATTAAACTAACTTTGTATCGCATCTTGCTACCATAGGGCGGCAAGTAAATACTAAGTATAATATCTGAGTTTGGACAAACAAACTATATCTCAGCTCTCAATTGTGTTTCTGTCTTCAGAGAGAGAATATAACAAATAAATGATGGATGCCTGGTCCTAGGAATCTAACCCTGTGGCAGAACCTTTCTCATTTGCACCAAAGATGGAGGTTTGGTGGAATATTGATGCCAATGTGACATTGGTTGAAGGCCTAGGCAATTTTTGTCTAGGCCCTGCAACCAATGTCATGCAAATTTTTTAGTTCATGCATTTGGACTCTTCATATTAAAAGAGCCTTGTTCCATATTTCATCATCATGGTGGTGGAGGGGCATGTAAATACCATAGTATCTGTTATTATCTCTACTGGTAATAGTATTAATAATAATTAGCTGTTCCCTTATAAGGAAACATTTGGCATTCATTGAAAAATAAGTTTCTAAAGTCTACTGTTACCACTCTTTCCAGTATTGATGAAGGTTTCCTTCCTTTCCTTTTGTTTGAAGTAATGTACAGGATCAACATCGTGATTATGTTGTTATTTTCTATTCAAATTGCATGTTCATGTTTTTTCCATTTCAGTTGTTGCCACTGTTGAAAGTCTTCAAGTGACATGGTGTCTTTTATCTGGTACAGTTCTCTGTTTTTGATTCTGTAGTGCCAGCCCACAAAGATAAAAGAGGATGGTCTTCTCTAAGACCTACAGGCTTCATTTTCACAAAACTATTTTTAATTACTGATCTGAGAAATCAATCATATACAGTTGAGAGTTTAGATATTACTGAACAAGATTGGTGTGATGCATTGGATCCATATCAAAGTCCCAGTCTGATGAGGCTATTTAAGAACATGACTCAAGGTCTTATTTTAATGTCATGGATTTAGGCAATTTCTGCTGTTTGGCACAAACTGTTCTATATTCAATTTTCTTATCTCCTATACTAAATTTGTTATAATAGGTTTCACTAGTGGAAACAACAAGGAGTATATGATGTTATGTTCTGTGAAGCTATACAGCTGACAGCCCACAAAATGAAAAATACCTAAAAAATGCATAGCTTATAGTTGTGACTCTATATAAAGATCATTAGAATCTGCTTTATTCAATGGTGCTATTCTGCTTCCTATTTCTGCTGTAGATTCCATAGAAATAGGAAATGTCCCTTTTGGAGGATTACATTATATTTTGTGGGCATTGTGCACGTAATATTTTGTTGTTTATAGACATTTAAAAGACAAATAAAACCAATGTGTTGTATAAAGATTACATAATCATTTAGAGATGATGAAAAGACAATTTAAGTTAATGTATTTTGAAGCCATTGTGTAGACATCTTTAAAGATTATGCAAACATTATGCAGACAATGAAGACAACATATATTTTGTAGACATTATGTATATATCTAAACAAAAGTGAAGGGAAACAAAAACTCTAAAATTTGAAAAATTCAGAAAACTAAGAAAGATTTTATCTAAAATTGGCCAAATCTAAATATTCTAGAGAATTGTTCATCCATTTACAAATTGATTAGAAAATTAGAAACTCATTTGCAAACTTGGCACCTTTTCAACCAAAGAAATTATTTTAACATTTTTTTTTTTTTTGATGACTAATGATTTTCTTCCTTTTTTTGGCTTCATTTTGTTTCCCTCTCTTCACTTTCTCAACCTTTTTGCATTCAATGTCTCACTTTGTTTCTCTCTCTTTTTTTTCACATTTTCTTGCTTTCTCATTCTCTGCATATTTCTTCCTGCATTCTCCTTCTCATTTTCTATTTTCCTCTTTTTTCTTTGCAATTTTCCTTGTTTTACTTTTTTTTTCATTTTACCCCTCCTGTTCATCACTTCTCTTTCTTCAATGTTTTTAATAATCATTATCTGTTTTTCCTCTTTCCATGTCTTTTCTTCTCATTTCTTTATTCCTTACTATTTTAATTTTTCTTCTTCCTTATCATTTTTCATCCTCATTTCTATTTTGCCTTTCTATTTTCTTCTTGCATCTTGTCTTTCTTTTCTCTTATTTCTCTTTGTTCTCTTCTTTGTTGTTCTCTCTCTCTCTCTTTCTATCTCTCTTCTTTTCTCCTCTCTTTATTTCCTACTCTCTTTCTTTTATATCCACTTCTTCCTTCCCTCTTTCTTTATTTTTCTCTCTTCTGATTTATCTTTCTTTTCTCTTTTTCTCTTTCCCTTCTCTCTTTATCTTTACAGTCTTCATTTCTTTACTCAATTTCCTTTTCATTTTTTCTGTTTTCATTTGATTTAATTTTCTTTTCTTCTTTTTTATTTTATCATTTTCTATTCCTTCTTTTCTCCCTCTTTCTTCTTTCCTCTTTTTTCCTTCTCACTCTTCATTTCTCTTTCTTTGTTCTTATTTCTTTCTCTCTTTAATCATTTGTTCTCTTCCCTCATTTTTTCTTCTTCCTTTTGTCTTTCTACCCACTCCCAATTGTCTTTCCCCTCAGTTTAATTCAAACAGAGTCCTTAATTAGAAGAGGCCTTCAACCATTTAGAAATGAGCAAAATAAAATGCCATTTAATTTCCTCTTCTCCTTCTTTTAACAGCTCAATAAATCTTACAGAATTCAATTTTGTCTGTCATTTCTGTTTCTTTTTCAATATTAAAAAAAAATGAAATATTGTTAAAAGAGTTCTACCCTGCCACACCCAAAGTCTAAATTTGCAACTGTTCATTTGCAGATAAGAAAGGTGAATAAAAAATAACCCAAAGTCTGACAAAAAAAATACTTAAATACACAAATAAAACCAATGATGACCTCTGGCAGCAAATCTATTGAATGTTAAACAAGACAAAAGTGTATTACATGTTCTTTATTAATTGAGAGAATTCACAAAAAGTAAATTTTAAAGATACAAAACAGATTATAAAGATGCAATCATGTCAAAGTTAAGCAAAAAGAAGATACAGTCTATATTATAAAAGAATAACTGATTCTCTGTCCACCACATATTATCTGCACGTAACTTTCGATGTGCATATGCAATGTATTTGCATATATCTGTATTGTGCATGAGTTACTTGCATATGCTTGTGCTATTTAATGTATACACAAGCACATAGACAATTCGACTGAGTTTGAAATAAATCATTAGAATAATATATTCTCCTACCACTCAGTCTAGACAATCCTTACCCTGAGTTGAGCAGTAAAATTATGAAGTCAGTGAATAGAAAAAATTTAAATCCTTAAAAAACAGAAATCAAATAATTATTAGATTTTATTGAATTTAGATACTTAATAAAATTAGTTTTTAAAGATTTTATTTTCAATTTTGTAGAAATAGTTTTAGGGCTGAATTAATATATACATGGGTGCACACAAAAAAACAAGCAAACACAGTTTGAATGAAACAGAACTGGAGACTTGCAGATGACAGTAAAAGAGCCTTTTGAACTCCTCTATTCAAGATGAGATATCTGTAGACGTGAATATATTTTCTAATAAATGTAGTATTTTAAATAGACATTATTGACACAATATCCTCTTTGTTGCTTTAACAGTGTTTCCAGTATTGTACTATCTGACATTCATCAGGTAAATTCCAAACTGAACCCTTTATTTAATCTTTGGGGTTAGACCCAATGTCTACGTATATTCTCGTTTAGTTCTTATTTTTATTACTGCTCAGTTGTGGCTCAACCTGTTTCCACTGAGTTCAAGTACACACTGCTATCTCCAGGGATTGAACTCACAATTACTATGTCATCAAATTCATGAACTAATGCTTCAATCCACTGGGCTATTGTCACTAGAAAAATTCTTTGAACTTGGAGCCTTAAAACTAACCTGCCTGCCTGCCTGCCTGCTGATGAGTGCTGTTGCTGTCTGTCATGCTTTCTCTTTTGTTACAGCTGCTGCTGAAGATTTACAGTCATTTGCCTTTCCTTGTTAGCGGCTCCCACATTATGTTTATTTCTATGCTAGGTCTACTAAGGTGGTTCTCATAGCCTAAATAATTTAGATTTGAAATTTGAACATCTTGTCATCAGCAAAGCAATAGGTACCAAACCAATGAAAAATAATTTGAAGGTTTTGAATGCTTATCTATACATTATATTATTACAGTTCATTAGCAATGAGACCATGAGGTTTAATCACTCATATGCAATATTACATTTTATACCACTCCAAACTTTGTTATTTACTGCCAGCCAGTTGAAGTGTGGTCTCAGGGCATGATATTCTCATGTGCATGTAAAAGATATTGGCTGTTTTCTCTGGGATAGTTCTTTATTTATCTGTCTTATGGTTCTTTTCCACATGTGCACATCACAAGCACAGTTGGGTTGATAACTTGCGGTAACTACTGACATCAAGTGAACTACTGATCTCCACCTTGTGCTCTCTGAAGGACACCGATGAAAGCCTAATTCTGGTATCATATGAGGTGAGTCTGTGTGTGTGTGTGTGTGTGTATGTGTGCATGTGCATGTATGTGTGTATGTGCATGTGCGCGCGCACATGTGTGTGTGTGTGTGTGTGCATGTGTGTGTGTGTGCGTGTGTGCATAAAAATACATGTATAAATAAAATATATCTGGAAAGACAATATAAATAAAAGACAAAAGGGAAATTTCTTTTTGCAAATGCATTTCATCCCCTAAGGAATTTATCAAGGTAAATGCTGAGATAGTAATTTTTTACAGTGAGGCACTTGAGGTGAATCATTACAGAATAAGAGATACACTTTATGGGGATATGTGAGGAATATAACAATTGACCATAGACTTGAAAAGTTAAGATTGTAATGATCAGGTAAACATCCTCTTGGAAGTTGATTATACAAAGCAGTGGTTCATGGGAAGAAGCTGCTCCAATGGAACCAACATCTCACCAATGGAATATGAAGGGAATGACAGTGGTTTGCTTTATACATGTTGTAGCATACCTACAGACAATAATAGGTATGTCCTCATTCACATAAATACAATAGTAAATACTGTATGTTGGTCTGCAGTTGGAGATCTGTCTCCAGCTGTGCAGGTTGAACTCTCTGTCTCCAGGCAGGATCCCCAGACAAGGCTATGTCAAAAGGCAGAGTCTTGTCTTGGGAAACAGCTACCCGACTCTGTTTTATACGGGGTCTATGGGAAATTTTTGGCTGAGCCACATTAAATTTGGCCTTGGGCCACATCTGACCATGTGGGACGGTTGGTAGATATCCTGCAGTTGGAGATTCATTTGACTCACTTCTAGCAGTTGACTACTTCTTCTATGTGCCATTGGCCAATCATGTGTTGTTCTAAGTATTATTGTTCATTACCAACCTTTGTGTGATTATTCTATTCAGTAACCTTTACTAGGTTACAACAATACACAAAATCTGTTACAAAATAAAATCTCAACATTTACCTTGGTAAAATTCCTCAGACATGACATCTATCATATCAGAGCTTAATATGGACATATATAAACCAGCACAGAATCCCACCCAACTTAATACATAACATACTCATTGAGAATGTGGATGTAATATGTATCTCCCAGTGCAAAGAAACATTTAAAAGTGAAGGAAGACCTTATTATAAAAAAACAACCATCCCTTATTTAGCAAAGTGGACTCACTATTAACTTTTATATTTAATTAAAAAAATTATGTTGGGGTATATTCATTATCTGGAGTGCTTAATCTATAGCCATATGAGAAAAAAAATGATGAAAATAAGGATTCTTTCTTATCACATTAAGTATAATACCTCACTTGACTTTGCCAAAAAAAAAAATGTCACAAAGGGTTGCTCCTTAAGCCTATAAAAGAGCATGCATTTGTCTCCCTAAACTCTTTACAACTTTTTAGCTCATATATGGGTAAAGTGTCCCCCCACTGTGAAACATTCGTTTACATGGTTTTCTCTCATGATTTTTTTGTACTCTCTCACATGCTCTTTTTATGTTCCCATGCACACACACACACACACACACACACACACACACACACACACTTATAGCTAGTTTAATGTTTTTTTCATTTTGTTCATATGTAATTCCTTTTGTAAATACATGTATTGTTGTTCATTTATATTTATTGGTTTGCCTGGGACTCACTTTGAGTCTGCCAATATTATTTGCGGGATACTTTTTCTAGGAGCCTATAAATATTTACTTTCCCACAACATAATGGTGATACAAAATTACTGGCATCTCACAACAGTACAAGTCTACCAAATCCTTGTTCTTGAATATGCCTTGCAGAAAAGGGAGTGTAATGAATAACCAGTGGAAGTATAACCACATAAATATAACTTTATTCAACCCCAACATATATTTGTACAAAACTTGGGCAGGCATTCATAGTAAGCAATCCACCATTTTGATTTAAGAGTTCTGTAAAGGGGTGATAATTTATGTGAAATATATAACAGGGACCAGCTTTTTGGACTATAAAATATTGTAATAAATGACAATGCTTCATTTAAGAAATTTGAAGAATAAACATCTTGTTTACAAAAAGATGTACTTATTTTAGTGGATTTTTTTTCAGATTATTTTTCATCTTTATTGCTGTTTGGTTTTGGTATTTTCTTTTTTTAGATAATATGTTATTAGTGAAGGCATTGATGTAATTCTAAAAATGCTTAACATGACATCTGCCCTAGTTGCATGTTTTTCCATTTTAATATGTGCAATCTGATATCTGACAAACAATATTATAATACAAATACTTTTCATGAAGTTAGGTTCCTGTTGATAAGACAGTTAATATAAATTACTTCAATAAAATTTAATGTGCGAAACTTTGTATATGTGAGGCTCAAGCCAGATGTTGTAAAAAATGCTAAAATGACAGTTTATCAGAAAGATACATGAAAAAAATTTGGTTTTCAAAAATTTACAAAAATTGAAGCTTAAGTCTGATGGTTTCAAAACCTTCCAAAATAAAGTTTGCAAGCAAGTGTGGTTTAAAGAGATACTTTTTGTGATATTTTTTAACCAATGGGGACAAGAAGTTATGCCCAGAAGGGATTCATTTTTTATTCAATTTGGAGCTGATTTTAATCCTACAAATTAGAATCTGCTCAGACTAAGGACTAGAAGAGTTTTGGATTTCACAGGTGAAAGATGTGGGCAGTTTCTGGCATCTGAACAAAGAAGAATTAAATGTCAATGATGAAAAGAAGAATGAAAAAAGAATTAGCAGAAAGATGAAGATTTTACAAATTTATCGATATATACGATTATCTTTCTATTGTTATTTATGAAAATTTGCAACAAAAGTTAGAAATATTAACCTTGATTTTGAACTTGTTATGAAACTATAAGATTTATCACATTTTTTAACCTCAGTTTTAAATCTCAGTTTTTTTCTCTAAAAAGAAAATAACCAGAAATCCAATGATGCCTGATAAAATTCTTCCTTCTTAAATCTTTTCAACAGTCGAATGTATTGAAGTAAGAAAATATTTTATTGATATTAATAATTACACTGGTCAACATGATTTTTGGTGCCAAGAAACAAAACACATTTTTTATCTAATTTAATGGTGCTGATTCTGAAAATGACCTTAGTTTTTCATGGCTAGCTACCATTTTTGCTGTACGGAAATTACCCATTTTTGGAAAAAAGATTAATTTATGATCTTGGCTGATCACAAAATTTAGTTAATAAAGGTTGTGGAAACCCATCAATTTTCAGGTAGGCTAGAAAATGTATTTCATCCACCTAAAATAAATTATTCTTATAAGAAAAAAGTGTTTTTGAGTCAAAGATTTTAAAATAGAAGTACTGAATTTTTCCAATTTATCGACAAATTCAAATTAACTGATAAAATTTATCAGTAATACACATTAGTGTAAACCTGATAATTAAATCTCCTGTTTGATATTCATAAATTTATCCTTTCATTTTATCCCTTCAGAGTATGGAAGGAAACTAAGCAGACTGAGAGAATTTTGTTTTCATATTTGGAAAGAAACTCCAACTAAAGACATCTTAATTGAATGCACCTATTCTATTGTACATAATAGTGTTGAAGTATCAAAAGGGACTTAAATAACATGATAGACAATTAAGAAAGAGAAAATATTTACCAAAGTTCTTATGTTCATGAAGGTTTTATTTCTACTGTTAGTTTATTAAATGATTTGATGAAAATACTTGTTGGTCTTGGTATATTCAATCATAGTATTTTTTAAAGACATAGTGTCTGATTGTTATTGCAAAGATAGTATTTCTCAATAAGCAGACCAATATTTGTTAGTTTAAATATGAATTGAGAGGTTTCTATGATTTTATTTTGAAAAATATTGCCATCGATCAATATTATATATACAAAAAGAAATAACAAAAATGCTTTTTTTTCTTCCAAAAAAGAGGCATTTCTGTACCTCCAAAATGGTAGCTAACCAAGAAAAAGTTAGGTCATTTCCAGATTCAGCGCTCTCAAATTAGCTAAAAAAGATGTTTGTTTCAGTGTTACTTTTGATGAATTCAACAGGATTGTATTTCAAACTGTTATCTTACCTAAGTGTTTAATGCACAAAGGAACATTTCGTTTTGTAAATTTTGTATGTTTTATTATTGTTTTTTTTATGTCATTTAATAAATGTACCTTTATTTTACATTTCCCACAAGTGTAAAAGTCTTGTATTTCATTTGTATCATTCAAAATAGTTGAGATAAGAAATTTTATGTTCTCTTATTTGATGTTTTTCCCAATAATTTCATTTATTCTTTATTTTTTATGTTGTATTATTGAATATTTTACCATGAATTCTTAATATTGACTACACATTCCCTGATTTCTTTATTGTAACTTATTTATCTCATTATTGTATTTTTTATTTTGCAATACCCTGACACATGTTCAAATCCTCACAATATTTAGTATTGCTGAAGTTATTGCTAACATTTTTTTTCGAGATTTACAAACTCTGTGTTTCATTCAATTTCACAAACCAATCAATGAAATTTGTATAAGCTGATTTTTTTGGAAAAATACTTTGACAAAATTCCTACTTCATGGTTTAATAATTTCTTTAATTTAATTTAAATTTATGGGACATCAGAGTAAACAATATTTTTAAAGAAAATTACTTTTTTTTCCTTTTTAACAGCAAAGAATAGATTTTTAGGATTGTTTACTCTTGAGTATGCAAGAGAGAAAAAAGAAACAAATAATTGTTCCAGTCATTATGCATCTGAATAAGAGATAAAGAGTCAATTATTAAGTATTGTGAAATGATGATCTAAGTGTTGCAATAGAAAGTAACAGAAATTTAATGAGAATGGTATAAATCAAAAATTAAGAAGTATTGTGTAACATAGATCAAAATACACAAGATATATGGGAAGATATATGGAAGGTGTATATATATATATATATATATATATATATATATATATATATATATATATATATATATATATAAAGGGAAGAGGTTATAGTAGTTCCAACAAGAGAAAAGTGTACATAAAAAAGAAAAGAGAAACCGCAAATGTTTTTGGTTGTAATGTGGATTTTTAAAAAAATATTATTCTTTATTTTCATAATTTGGCTACATGGGTTTCTGGTCTCACAATCTTCATCATGCAAAGCATGGAGATTTCCACATATTATTAAAAATATTTTTTTCTTATGTTTTTCAATGTTAAATATTCTTGATATGAGACATTCTATTTTTTGTGTGTTAGTGACCCAAATATTTTTCTTGAACTGGCAGTGAAAAGTTCTGTGTGAAGGGTTATATATATATATATATATATATATATATATATATATATATATATATATATATATATATATATACATACATACTAAAAATAAAAATAAATAGACATTTTGTTGCACATATTTTTTCATAAGTAAATGGACTGTTTTCACTATATCAACAATAGGTTATAAATATTAATTATCATTAATAACTAGTGTACCTGTGCTGTCAAAAATTATGACAATTGTTAAAAAGTTTTAATAGGAAGATACAGTGAAACAAAAGTCTTGAAACAACATGAGACTCAATAATGCAAAGATAAACAATTCAAAACTAAAATAGAGGTCACTGAACTAATTAATCTGTATCCTTTATAGCTTTTAGTTGTTAAATGGTATCTATGATACATTGATTACTGCTGGTATTATATATTGCTTTTTTCTCAGTAACTTTTTTGGAGATGAAAGGAGAGAAGTTTAGTTTTGGAGGCATTAAAATTAACAAGTCATTTTTGCACAAGTTAATGATGGCCTTGCGGTCATTTTGGACATCAGCTGCTATTTTGACCTTGTTGACCTGATGATCATGACTATTGAGACAGAAGTAACTGGTTGTGTCATTAATGTAGATACCAAGTTGGCAGCTGATGTCATCATGAAGTTCATTAATGAAAATTAAAAACAGAGTAAGACCAAGGATTGGAGCCCTGGAAGAAACCTGCATTAGTAAAAAAGGATCCTGATGAGTGGCCATTTAAGATGACTTTCATTTCATGATTTGATAGAAAAGATTGAATCAGTTCAAAAAATGTTCAAAGACACAGTAACTTTCCAGCTTGTGTAGAAGACCTGAATTCCAGTCCTTGTCAAAGGCTTTTGAAATGTCTAATGCTACAGATCAGGGTTCACCATTTTTATCTAGAGCATGATAGACTCTTTCCCCAATGATCACCAGCATATCAGGAGTTGACCTGGAGAAACAAAAGCCATATTGCTTATCTGAGAAAAGACCCTGTGATGAGAGATGATGAACCAATACAGCTTTGATTAGGGCTCCTAGGAATTTCCCCCAAAAGTGGTAGAATTCTAATAGTTGGAAGGGTTGGATCTCATTTCTTGAAAACTGGAACAACAGATGAGGACTTCCATAATGTAGGAAAGCAGGAGGCATTTATCATACAGTTTAGAGAAAACAGGAGCCAGTTTAGGAGTATACGTCTTTGCTATTTACCTTGAGCTCCTTGGTAAGATTCAAAGAAGAATCAGCAATATTATTGGTCTTGATCTGGTGGCTCAGCTTTAGTCACTTTCCCACTACCCTAAGGTTGCCTCTCTATGTATTTTCTATTTTAGTGGTAATTGTTCAGATGAGATCTTCACTTTGGGTTTGTAACAATTTGTGTTGTTGAGTGAAACTATCTCTAGCACAGTCAAAAGAACGTTTTTAATGAAGAATTGCTACCTTAACATATTAAGTTTAAATATAAGCATTTTTAAACTTTTACGATTTTGACTTTTACGACATCCTGGGTAAGATGTTAAACTATGTCCAGCAGCAAGGCCTCTAATCAGGAGCATGGAACCACCTCTTAATTGCTGGTGTTCTCAGGTCCACCCTGACCCGGTTAGGGACCCAGCTATGGGCAAATAGTTAACTATTACCAGTAATGCTTTTTGAAAAAATTATTACCAGCAATACAATTTTGAAGAAAAAGTATTACCAGAAACAGAATATTGACAAAACAAAATATTACCACCAATAAAGAATTTTGTCAGCATTAAATAACCCATTGAGACTGATATGTTGTAAAACAAAATAAACCAAACCAAACTGGCTTTTACGTCTCTAGCAGCCTTGAACTAATGGCTATACCATCTTTTGCCATTGAGTGTTTTTCTCTGCAGGTGATTATAGCTGGTATAGGTACTGTTCCTCTTTTCTCATTATGTACCTTAGAAATTGCAACTGTCTTTTCCTGATGTTAAGTACAAGTTTCCTTTTTGTTTCAATTTTCTCTGGAACTTTGTTGTTGATAACATGTTCAGTACTGGTATCCTTCTGTAGAACCACATTTCTGTTGCCTCAAGTCTCTTCATAATCTGTGAGGAGATTGTCCAGCTTTCACTGCCATACATGAGGACTGATTTTATGTAACAGTTCAGTACTCTTTTTGTTTCAAATGAAATTTTTCTGTTTCTTAATACTTTGCTTAGCTTTTGGAATACATCTTTGATTATCCAAATGTGCTTTCAGATTTCATTATTGCACTTTCCATCCTCTGTTAAAACATTTCCCAGATATATAATTTTTTATACTTGTTTGATTTTGTTATCTCCAAGTCCTTTCTTCTTGCTTTCCTTCATTACCTTCTGTAGGAGTTCTTGTAGTTTCCTATCGGTGTCTGCTAGCAACACTGCATCATCTGTATATCTTATGTTGTTAAGAGTGTGGCCACCAATAATGAATCCTGGTAGAACTTCTAATTCACTCAGAATCACCTCACTGTATAGGTTGAATAAGTCTGGTGAGACGACACATCCTTGTCTTACGTGCCTTTCTATTTTTGTATATCTACTGAATTAATTTTCTATCCATATGCAAGTAGTTTATTACTAGTATAGGTTCTGGATTATTCTAATATCCTTCCCAGATATGTCATGGTTACCAAGCAGTTTCAACAGTTCCATGAGGATCCCCTCAATAGGCCTAGCATAGAAATAAATACAATATAGGAGCCTTTAAAAAAGAACAAGAGAAATAATAGAAACCCTACAGCAATGGGAAGAAAAGGGGATCCTTAGTGAGTGTAAGCTTAAACTCTGTAGAAACAGACAAAGCAATAACTGAGCAGTAATAAATAAAGAACACAATATCCCTACACAGGAACAGTGGAACGAGAACAGCCTACCAACATAGTTTAAATAAAGGGTTCACTGAAATTTCCTGCAGGTTACCTCAACTGACAAACACCTGAAGAAGGTGAGAGAGTAAAATGACTGAACTGCTCTGTAAATAATAACAAAGATGAGGACACTAGTACAAGTGTAAACAATGTAAATAGAACATTCTTGTGCATATATGAATTTTCTCCCATGAGGTTACTTAGTTGGTAGTAAGTACTTTGAAGAAAATTACAGCTATTTTTCATTAATATCAACTGTCTTCCAGATAAAATTTGTTTAGTATATTGTAAAATATATACATTCTTAATTTCTTCCATAGCCTAATAATAATCAAAATAATAAAATAGTGGCTATATAAATTTTAATTAATTATACCATGTAATTCCTACATTTAAATGCTTCCTGGTTAAGATGTTCCAGTTGTAATACAATAGATTTTACAAGTTTTCTTGGCAAACTTTTAAAAGCATCTTTCAGTGAGCTTAAAAGAGAATCTGTTAAGTACAGAATGGTAAAAGCCCTCAAATGGAATCAGATAAGAATGGATTATGCCTAAAATAAGTACAAAGAGTGGCCAATCTTTTAGCATTTGAAAGAGAATTTTGCCAGTGGTTACATTTAATCTTTCTTTTCTTCCTCTGGAAAAACAGTTAAGTAAATGGTTCAATTGCACGTGGAATCTCTGTAAATACCTTAACCTGCTATTTATCGGATTAGAATCCAATGAGTTTCATGGCAGTTACCAAAATATTTCCAGTACCAAGCTAACTGAAAGTGAAAAGGTTATAGCAAGAATCAATAGAGATTAATCTAAGTTTCATGATTTAATGGATAAGTAAAAGATATATTAGGTTATCTTTGAGCAAATTCATAAGCGGCCTTGAATAAGAATGAGAAATAACCCTTGATTAATATGGCTTTCTTGAGTAGAATTCTTCTTTTTAGTTCAGTTTAGATTTTGTGAGCAATTTCTAATATGGCTTTCTTGGACTGAAGTATTGATTTTAATTCAGTTTATATTTTGTAAATAATTTCTAATATGACTTTCTTGAGTAGAATTCTTCATTTTAGTTCCATTTAGATTTTGTAAACAATTTTAACTCTCTTAAACATCTTCTAACACTATATGTTCTGAACTTTTAATAGAGTGTCTAACAAAGATCACTGGAATAGTTTTTGAAGCATCACTACAGAATTTGATTCCTCAATCAATAACACATTATTTTGGTCATGTACCAGACTAAGCTTAACAAATATTTATAGTGAATCATCAACTGTTTTGTACGATTCTTGATTTAACATAGAATAGTTTTAACCATTTATATTGACATATACTTCAAATAAATTTGATTATATGTATATGAAAATTCATTTTGAAAATTTGACTTTGTTTAAAGATTTATAAAGAAAAAAAAATTAGAAATTTTATATCAAATTAAAAAAAATGTGTTAGTTCAGGATAATATAAGTAATGGGATTTACTTTTTTAATTTTATTTTAGCAGAAACTGTTTCAACAATTGAAATCTCAATAAAATCAAAGAAAAAAATGAGACTCCACATGTGCATGAAAGAGAGTAAATACTAAGAAATTTAGATTTAAAATTGTTTTTATTTTTATATATTATTTTATTTATTTATTGTTTTGGGTATAAAGTCTAGCCAGTTTTATTTAGTTCACTTCTCCCCTTGTTTATGTTTCTATTACTTAAATATTCCACACTGTGAAAGCAGATCTGCCAAGATATGGATAATCTAGTGATTAAAGCACTTTCTATACATTTTTGTCTTGCTTTTTCTTTTAATTAGAGTAACATTATTTAAATTAAAATTATAGCCAGACTCACTGCAACAAAATTCTCAGCATCCCATCTTCTTTAAGTGCATGAATAGTCAAATATGTATAGTCAAATCAACATAAAAATGAAAGATGTCAGACAAAAACTTTTCCCACTTTCTCATAGTTTTCCCTAAAAAGGTTAGTAATATAAAGAAAACAGATGGTACACTGAATGTTACTGGAACTTGATCTATGTTCCCTATTTGGCCCAATTGAAAAGAAATTTATTTCTGGATATATATTATATATTAATGAAATTCTAATATTTGGGACATAAAGTAAATCTTTTTATGCCATCAAATATGGGAACTTCTAAATAATCAAGATTTTGTAAACAAACTAGATAGTGTAGATATATCATAAAGTGGGGGATCAATTTTATATTAAACTATGTTATAAACAGAACCTGTACTTCTTGACCATAATAGATTCTTAAATTTTCTGTCTATCAAATGAAAAGGTAATTCTTAAATTTATCATATCTGATATATTTTAGCTTTGGTTTGTCTATCAAATGTTATAGGAACATCATAGATTATTTGGCAAGGTTATACACATTTTCTTTTCATTACAAATTTATGCAAATTTTAATATTCAGGACAAACAAAATGGGCTTCTTTTATATTCCATCAAATATGGTAAACCCAAGTAGATTAAAGTTATTTTTAATTCAAGGTAATCTTTTAGCATTAATAACAACTTTTTGCATAACATATTTCTACGAAACTTCCTGCATTGCTGTAGGTAGCATTGTATATCTGGTGACCACAGATTAAAAACACACAAGAACAAAGAAATAAATAGATGAAAACTTGGAAGAATTCCTTTGCAGATTTCAAGTGCTAGGATTGGCAGAAACCAGGAAATGAGTGGTGTGCTATGGCATCATGTAAAAGAAATTCTCAAAGAATTACAAACTATTTTATGTCTGCTGGCTTGAAGACAGTATATCAGTCTTCAGCTAATTCCAAGATATGTCCTGCCAGTTCTGTTCCGTTCTGCAAGTGTACCCATTGGCTCAATTACCTAATTCAGTATTTTTTTTTTTTTTATTATTTCTGTTTTTTACCTTGTGCATTTTTCTCTTTCTTTCTTGGTAAGTATCTTTCTTTTTTTTCTTCTTTCATCTAGTTTTTCTTTTCATTTATTTCTGTCTATCATTTCTCTTTCTTTCCTGGCAAGTAAATTTTTCTTTTTTTTTTCATCTATTTCTTTTCTTTTCTTTTCTTTTTTTTTATCTATTTCTTTTCTTTTCTTTTCTTTTTTTTATCTATTTCTTTTCTTTTCTTTTCTTTTTTTAATGATTTCTTTTCTTCTCTTGACTTTTTCTTTGTATTTTTTCCCTTTGAAACTCTATTCTTCTTTTATATGTAATATCTCTTCTAGATGTGCATGATCATGGCTCTCCACAACTTCCTGTCCTTTATAGCTCAAAGAAACATTTAACTCTACACTCTTTATATCCATTCCACCACCCATTCACACAAACTTATTACATACTGTTTCTTACTGCTCCCACTTCCTTCAAAATGTTTTGTGACTTAAAGTTTCCAAGCCCTCTTTCCTCATTGTCTGTGAAATTTAAACATTTTATTTTGATTTTAAGTATATATGACTAATTCCTTTTAACTTAATAATATTATTATTAATAATATATATTTTATATTTTTATAATATATAATTATATATTTTATTTATTATTTTTTATTTATTATATTTTTATAATATATATTTATATATATTCCCTTTCTCTTTTCCTTTCTCCTCAATCTTTTTCCGATTCCCCCTTTTCTAGTTTTCTTTCTTGTTCTTTGAGTCACTTGACTCACTTCTTTCCTTTTATTGATGAGTAATAGGGTCTCTAGTACTACTAGTGACATTATACTTATACCACTTTACTTATTACATTGTATAAAAAGTTAGAGCTACTAGAGTATTAAAATAACATGCGATCAATTACAAGAAGACAGTATATCTAGTCATTAGCAAAAGGGACAACCCAGAATGTGTGCTACAAATTGGGGATGTCAAAATAAAGCAACTATGGAAATTTAATTATCTGGCAAGTGTTGTAAAGGGCAATAGGAAATGTAAGTCAGAAATATGAAGCTAAACAAAACATTAAGAAACAGAAAAAAAATTTCCACTTATTTTTTTCATGATTTTGTTCCTCCATTTGCATTTTGTTCTCTTTTAAATTCTTTTCTTCTTATTTTATATGCAGTATCTCTTTTAAGCGTGCTTGATCCAAGCTCTCCACAACTTCCTCTTTTATAGCTCAAAGCAAATTTAATGCTATGTAATATCAGTCCTCCTATGATAATGGTAATATTAGCCATTTCCTTATAAGGAAATATTAGGCATTCATTGACTGAGCAGTCACTGCCATTGTTGGTTGGAATTTCATTCTTTTCAAAACAATTGTTTTGAATCAAGTAGCTGTTATCACTCTTTCCAGTATTGATGGGGTATTCCTTCCTAACCTTTTGTTTAAAGTAGTCAGGAACAGTAACATCTTGATTATGTCATTATTTTCTCTTTGATTTACATGTGCTATCCATTTTAGTTGCTATTGCTTTTGTTAAAAGTCCTCAAGTGATGTCATTTCTGTTATTTGGCACAGTTCTTGGTTTGAAGAAGGATGGCCCTCACTAAAACCTACAGGTTTCATTTACTCAAAGCCATTTATAACCATTGATCTAAGAAAGTGGTTGTATACAGCTGACAGTTTAGATATTTCTGAACAAGTTTGGCACCATGCATAATATAGTGCATGCTGGAAAATCTCACAGATGAAGAAGAAGAAAAAATGAGATAAAAGAATGATGCTGAGAATACCATAGACAGAATAAGGAAATTTTTAGTAAAAATAGGATTGATGGATTTGTTTTTCAGGACTTATCAATCTTTTGTGGGTTATTTATTTGTTTTTTATGGCTTATCAACCCTTTGTGGGTTATTTAAAGCTGAAAGATATTTTGGATTGTAAGAATAAATCTTTTTTTTTTGGAAGTGAATATTGTATTAACAATTTTTTGAGAATTACAATAAGTTTTCCAGATACAAGTCCTACTATTTAATCCATAGCTGGGGGGAGGATATGGATTCTTACCTTTCCCAAGGGTATTTGTGTATAAATGAATGTAATGAACCTAACTGGAATTTGAGCACTCTGTTTTTTAAATCCCAGCTGCACGCCATTATACCATCTACATATCCACAACAAAAATGGGGGCAAAAAAAACACTTAGAATCAGAAATTGAAAAAAGAGACCTAGAATCAGAAATTGAAATTTTTAAGACATCTTTAATCTTTACAGCAAATTTCTAAGAGCAATAGAAGTCCTGCCAGGATTTATTATTGGTGGGATCAATCTTAATTTAAGATATTCAGATGAATCCATGTTGATAAGAGATAGAGAAAAAACAGTAGGAACTTCTTGACAAGGCAGTAAATAAAAGTGGGAAGAAAAGACTAGCCATTATTTGTAAGAAGATAGAATATATATTTGTAAGCAAGAGGAACAGACCAAGATGCACACTGTGAATTGGCAATGTCAAAATCAAGCAAGTGCAGAAGTTTAAATATCTGTGAAGTGTTTGAACAGACGATGATGTGACAAAAATCTGAAGGAATATTAAAATAGTAATCTTTTTTTCTACTTCTTGTTTCTTTTAGCTTTTCTTTCTTTTCTCTTTAGATTTTCTTTTCTCTTTGCTTTTCTTTTTTCTTTTCTTTTCTCTTTGTTTTTCTTTTTTCTCTTTTTCTTTTCTTATCTCTTTGTTTTTTCCTCATTTTTCTTTTTTCTATATTCCTTTCTTTCTTATTCTTCATATTTTTCCCACTTTTCTTCCATATCAACCTTTCATTTTTCTTTAATTCTGTTTACGTTTTTCCAATTTGTTCTTTCCAAACTTTAGCTGTCACTTTTGCAACAAGAGACCTCAAATCTGCTGACAAGACAGAAAAAATTCAATAAGTAAGATTCCTTATTTTTTAATCTTCTCTCTGTCAATATTTCCTTGACTTGCTCATGTCTTTCCTTTTAACAAAATCACAAAAGCTGATCCAGTTACCACACTTTTACAGGTATGCAAAACATGAGTCCCAGTTTGAAAAGATTTCTTTTTTTCATTATAAAAGACTCTTCCATAAAAATCATAGGCCAGAGGATGAAACTGAATGCAATAAAATAAACTTATATTTAGTTGGCTGTCCAGACAACTGATTTAACAAAAATGAAGTTAGTAAATCGGTTTAGTCTCAAGTTAATTCCTATACAGCAGCCATTTTCTATCAGTCATTTGCCATAAATAAATAAGAATCAATTACTATGGTTTCTAATTTCTTTTTTGATTATACAAATAACATTTTTGTTAGGCAATCTAAAGTAATTAAAGAAGAATTGATTACCAAGCTTTTCTTTTTGTATATAGTAGTGATTTTAT
Source organism: Acanthosepion lycidas (assembly GCA_963932145.1). Classification (NCBI taxonomy): domain Eukaryota; kingdom Metazoa; phylum Mollusca; class Cephalopoda; order Sepiida; family Sepiidae; genus Acanthosepion; species Acanthosepion lycidas. The sequence continues at coordinate 77,956,278 of OZ010583.1, read as the reverse complement.
TTTTATCTGTCTATAATACTAAAGGAATTTAACAGACGATGATGTGACAAAAAAAAAAAAAACAACTTTTGGTATCAAATGAACTTACTCCTGGGAAATGTTTTAACAATGACAGAAAATGTGAGATTAATATTCAAAAGCACATAGGAATCATGAAAGATGTCTTCCAAAAGCTAAACAAGAAGAAACAGGAAAATTTCCATTAGAAACAAAGAGAAGAGTACTGAATGGTTATGTAATATCAGTGCTCTTATACATCTGTAAATACTGGATAATTTTCCAACAAACAAAGAGGAGACTTGAGGCAACAGATATGTGATTCTACTGAAGAATGCTGAGAATACCATGAACAGAGCATGTGAGCAACAAGGAAGTTCTATGGAAAAAAGAAAAAAAAAACACTTATACTTGGAAACTGAAAGAAAGAATTGAAATCTCTAGGATGCATAGCAAGGAAAGTAGACTTAGGAAATATGACAATCACATGAGATATTAAAAGAAGAGGTGCAGAGAGAAACAAACTTGGATACATGTACGGTAAAAAACATGGAATAAAAAGGATAGTGAAAAAAATCATTGCTATGAGTTATAAAGGATAGGAGGTTGTGAAGAGCCATGATTACCCATATCCTGGAGGGATATGGCACATAAAAGAAGTATCAGTAAAGTTATTAAATTATTTTTAGTAAGAAGCTTTCAATATTAACCAGTGTAGAATCAGGTTTAACTTCTTTTGGGAGGAGGTTATTTTCATCTTGTCTGAGTACAGATAAAGAACCTTGTTACAAAAAATATCCTTAAGAAATTGCATTGAAAGGATAATTTGTGTAATTTTGAAAATAGTCATTAATCATTCCAAGTTGCTAGGATTGCTGATATTCTTTTTGGTGCTTTTTTAAAAATATTATTACCACAGTACTGATCCATTCTTCTATTTTGACTTCATCAGATATAAATTATCTGAAAAAAAGAAATAATTTTTTTACACTTTCCATATGGATTGTACATCTCAGGAAGAATTGCCTGAAAATTTAGATAAAAAAAACAAAAAAACAACTAACAGAATAAGGTCAATAGTCCAAATAACTCTTTGAAATCACTGACTTGCTCTTTGCTCAGACACAATAAAAATATTGTCTTGAATATTTCTTGTTGAAATAGGATGGAATAGAAATGATGCAGCTCACAAGAGAATCAACTATCATGAACAACCAATTTCTCCCTCAAATTGCTGCTACCGGAAACTATATACTTGAATTTATATAAGCAGCAGCTTATATAAATTCAAGACAGAAATGATTGTTCAAAGCTACCGGACTCTGTATGAAAGAGAATTAAAAGCAAGGATCAAGTGTTTGAATTGATATTCAGTAGAGAATACATGCAACATTTAGGCATTTCAGTCAGTGGGTTAGCTGCTATTTTCTTTGCAAAAGTAACTCTGTGACTTTATGATTGTGACACCTACATAGAAAAGGATGGTTCACGATTTTATCTTGATGTTGTGTGTTTTATAACCAGCAATAAGGTATTTAAAATGGGATCTTCAAAGTGATCACCAACTTGAACAAAAATAAAATAACAGATAAATAGAACTTTTGGTGTAAAATGACAACAAACTGTACATTGAGGATTTCTAGTTATGGTTACATTTGGGATTAAGAGTTTTGGACTGCTTTTTGGCAAGGACCAGACTGCCTTTTGGGTTAGTTCAAATCCTATTTGTTATAATTGCCAGCCACATGTTGTGATGTTGAGAATAGAGATGCAATATGGGTTTTCATTGTTTAATTGATGAAAATATGGGGGAAGGCTCTATTGTATGATTACATCTTGAATAAAATGACAAAGAGAAACAGATTTACTGTAACTGTCAAATTAAAATTATGTATCCCAATTAAGTGGAAAACTGATATGTTTGCAAAGAAATTCACATGGCAAAAATAATTTATTAAAGTAGAAGAAATCATGTCAAAATATGTTATTAAAAACATGCATTTTTTTCTCATCTAGCAATTATTTTCAATGAAAGTTGATCCTAACTATATGTCCTTTTCTTTCTTTATTTCTAACCATCTTTGATTAAATAATATTTCAGTTCATTTTCTACAGAATTGAAGAAAAATAATTTCATTAAGTTTTTAATCCTTTTCTCTTTATTTAGATAAAAGTTATTATCTTTCCTAAATCAAACCAGCTGAAAACTCAAATGAATTTGACAAAAAAAGGAACATGTAAATTCTGGACATTCACAGTTTATGTAATGTACAATAAAGTATAAAATTTAATTGTGGCTTTATAATGATAGAAAAATAAATAAATATTATGTTGGTGCAAAAATAATATCGTTTTTTGACGTATTTTTTAACGTCAAAAACGATATTATTTTTGCACCAACCTAATAATAACAAGGAGACCAAAATTTCACCATGTTGGAAAATAAATGTATATTCAATATGCTAGGTTATAAAGCCATATTTCAACCAACCAATCTTAAAGCTTTCACAACCTTTAAAAGTTTCACAAGTTTAAAAGTTGAGTGCCTTTGCATGCACAACATTATGCATATCACCTACCAAAGTATACAAAAGACTTCCTGGATACATTGAAATGTTGAAAATTGTATTAGCTTCCTACCATATATTAGAACAATTAATTTGTGTTTCAAATTTCATTTTGACAACCTGTCTCTGATGTTTGTGTGCTGATTTGGACTAAAAGATTATAAATTATCAGTGATTTGGTGGAACATTTTATTTATAGTGGAAGTTACCATTTTATATTCTGCTTATTTATTACCAATTGTAGAAGGGATATTTTTAATAAGATACATATTTAGAGGACAATGATTGTGATAGAATTGTGAACACAAAGCACAGAGAAATTAAATTATAGAAAATATTATACATATAACAACAACATTCTATTGCCTTTGTCTTCTTCTGTGTGTTGTTTAACTTCAAGACACTTTAAGATCATGGCTTTCCACAACTTCTTCTCTTTGTAGCTCTTCTTAGGTAGTGCTATGAAAATGGATTTATGTAGGTCTTCTGGCATCGCAAAACTAAATAGGAAGGATACAATCACTGGCAATTCATTTCCAAGCATATATGTCTGCTAGGGCAGATGGACAATCCCTGTTGCAGACAACTGCTCAAGCACATCTGTGTTTGTTCAACATCTGGAGTTATTTCCTTTGGTTTATACTGTAACCATTCTGAGTAGATCTTAGTTTGCAGTTTCTGAGAGAGAGCCCATCATCTGGAATGATCAACAGTTCAAACAAGGTCAGCATTCTCAAACCATCGTTCAAGTTGACTTGTGATGTTCTGCTAACACAGTCATTGATATACCTCTGAACAGACCCAAACCCTGGTCACAATGACTTTTTTGCACTAACACAATCATGGATGGCCTCTGGATAGACCCAAAACCTTGGCCATAATGAGTTCTTTGTGCTAACACAATCATGGATGGCCTCTGAACAGGTTCAAAACCTTCATCGCAATGACTTCTTTGTGCTAGCATGGTCATCAATGCCTTCCTAACAGTTTTGTCTACCCAGTTTTGCTCACAAGGCTTGGGTCAACCTGTTGTTTCATTTTCAGACTCTCTCCAAAAGATTCTGTATACTGTGATTGCTTCCCTAGAAAGATAACATCAAGAAGTTACTTTCCTTACAAACTGACTGAGACACTGAGATTTGACCCTTGGGTGTCATAATCAAAAAGTAAACATTCTAACCACTTGGCCACATGCCTATAAAAGGAGGATATAAAAAGAGGCAAATGGAATTGAGTATATTTAGATATCCTGATTTGAATGCATATTGTGTGCAAAGACTCATTGATGATGTTGAAAGACTTATATTGGAAAAGTCTTGTTAATTTGGTAGAGTTATTAGTTTAGGGTATTTTCATATTGGGTTGTGTATGATGTGACATGTGGTTCACTAGGAACTAAGAAGTCCCTACCACCAGAAGGGAAACAAGACATATCTTGTCCCTATGAAGTTTGAACCCTTTTCTTTGATACTACTTTTTGGAAATACCATCTAATAGTCATTAGCCAAAGTTATTGGCAGGCAAGTGAGATTGTATCATCCTACAGAAAATTTATTAAAATAAGAAGGACTAGATATTAAAGAAAGAACATGCCTTTTAGGATAATAAAGAAGAAAATACCTCTTTTACAGTTTTATATTCTATTATTATTATGGAAAAAATAAAAAGTAGAAATTAAGAATGGAAAGAAAAAAGATTCATGTAATTTTTCCAATCCCTTGTCATATTATGCTTGAGTTTTTGTTGTTACAATACACCATCTCCTTCTCTGATAAATTTAATCTTTTGCATCATATTTAAATACAATTATGTTATTAGAACCTTTTATAAAAGAAAATTTTCAGTTATCTTTAAAGTTTTCAAGGCAATAAAAGTGTATTAAAATGAAGATCAAATTAAAAAAAAATGGCTAAAATTTTATGGACATCTTGCTTTTTATATTTCTGTTTTTCTTTTTTCACTCTTTATCATTTTCTCCTTTTTTTCTATTCTTTTTTCTCCATTCTCCACCTTATGCTATTCACTTTTCTGTTTTGTCTTATTCTTTCTCATCTTCATTATTTTTTCATTCTTTGTTCCCATTTTCTTTCCTTTTCAGTGAATGTTTTCTACTAATTTTTTTTTGTTGTTTCTTTATATTTTTACTTTGATTTTTTTAAAATTCTTTTAAACTTTTTCTTTCTCTTTTTTCTTTTCAAATATTTTCTAGTTTTCTGCCTCTTTCATTCTTTTTAAACTTTTTCTTTCTCTTTTTTCTTTTCTAGTCTTCTGCCTCTTTCATTCTTTTTAAACTTTTTCTTTCTCTTTTTTCTTTTCTAGTCTTCTGCCTCTTTCATTCTTTTTAAACTTTTTCTTTCTCTTTTTTCTTTTCTAGTCTTCTGCCTCTTTCATTCTTTTTCAACTTTTTCTTTCTCTTTTTTCTTTTCTAGTCTTCTGCTTCTTTCATTCTTTTTAAACTTTTTCTTTCTCTTTTTTCTTTTCTAGTCTTCTGCCTCTTTCATTCTTTTTAAACTTTTTCTTTCTCTTTTTTCTTTTCTAGTCTTCTGCCTCTTTCATTCTTTTTAAACTTTTTCTTTCTCTTTTTTCTTTTCTAGTCTTCTGCTTCTTTCATTCTTTTTAAACTTTTTCTTTCTCTTTTTTCTTTTCTAGTCTTCTGCCTCTTTCATTCTTTTTAAACTTTTTCTTTCTCTTTTTTCTTTTCTAGTCTTCTGCCTCTTTCATTCTTTTTAAACTTTTTCTTTCTCTTTTTTCTTTTCTAGTCTTCTGCCTCTTTCATTCTTTTTAAACTTTTTCTTTCTCTTTTTTCTTTTCTAGTCTTCTGCTTCTTTCATTCTTTTTAAACTTTTTCTTTCTCTTTTTTCTTTTCTAGTCTTCTGCCTCTTTCATTCTTTTTAAACTTTTTCTTTCTCTTTTTTCTTTTCTAGTCTTCTGCCTCTTTCATTCTTTTTAAACTTTTTCTTTCTCTTTTTTCTTTTCTAGTCTTCTGCCTCTTTCATTCTTTTTAAACTTTTTCTTTCTCTTTTTTCTTTTCTAGTCTTCTGCTTCTTTCATTCTTTTTAAACTTTTTCTTTCTCTTTTTTCTTTTCTAGTCTTCTGCTTCTTTCATTCTTTTTAAACTTTTTCTTTCTCTTTTTTCTTTTCTAGTCTTCTGCCTCTTTCATTCTTTTTAAACTTTTTCTTTCTCTTTTTTCTTTTCTAGTCTTCTGCTTCTTTCATTCTTTTTAAACTTTTTCTTTCTCTTTTTTCTTTTCTAGTCTTCTGCTTCTTTCATTCTTTTTAAACTTTTTCTTTCTCTTTTTTCTTTTCTAGTCTTCTGCCTCTTTCATTCTTTTTAAACTTTTTCTTTCTCTTTTTTCTTTTCTAGTCTTCTGCCTCTTTCATTCTTTTTAAACTTTTTCTTTCTCTTTTTTCTTTTCTAGTCTTCTGCTTCTTTCATTCTTTTTAAACTTTTTCTTTCTCTTTTTTCTTTTCTAGTCTTCTGCCTCTTTCATTCTTTTTAAACTTTTTCTTTCTCTTTTTTCTTTTCTAGTCTTCTGCCTCTTTCATTCTTTTTAAACTTTTTCTTTCTCTTTTTTCTTTTCTAGTCTTCTGCTTCTTTCATTCTTTTTAAACTTTTTCTTTCTCTTTTTTCTTTTCTAGTCTTCTGCTTCTTTCATTCTTTTTAAACTTTTTCTTTCTCTTTTTTCTTTTCTAGTCTTCTGCTTCTTTCATTCTTTTTAAACTTTTTCTTTCTCTTTTTTCTTTTCTAGTCTTCTGCCTCTTTCATTCTTTTTAAACTTTTTCTTTCTCTTTTTTCTTTTCTAGTCTTCTGCCTCTTTCATTCTTTTTAAACTTTTTCTTTCTCTTTTTTCTTTTCTAGTCTTCTGCCTCTTTCATTCTTTTTAAACTTTTTCTTTCTCTTTTTTCTTTTCTAGTCTTCTGCTTCTTTCATTCTTTTTAAACTTTTTCTTTCTCTTTTTTCTTTTCTAGTCTTCTGCCTCTTTCATTCTTTTTAAACTTTTTCTTTCTCTTTTTTCTTTTCTAGTCTTCTGCCTCTTTCATTCTTTTTAAACTTTTTCTTTCTCTTTTTTCTTTTCTAGTCTTCTGCCTCTTTCATTCTTTTTCAACTTTTCTTTCTTCCAAGATTTGTACCAATTTCCTTTCTTTCCTCCATAATTTTACATCAGTTTCTACCTTTTTAAATTTCTGCAACACTTTTTTTTTATCATTCTTTTTCTTTCCATCCATTAGTTTCTGTTTTTTTCATTCTTTCATTTCTTTTCTTTTTCTTTCTTTTCCTGAAGCTGATTAACTGCAAAAGAATATGCAGTAGCTAGATTCTTCATGTAAAATCATACAAAGAGTGATGTGCTTCTAGACAGATCATGGCACCCAGAATTGTTGCATCATGAGAAAGATGTCCAAAGTCAATTCTGTTGTTAATTTGGGTGACTGAAGGAGAAAAGATTGAAACACATAGGTTATTATAGAACTGAATGTCTTCTTCAAAAACATAAAACCAGAGAAGCTGAGGTTGACTTAGAAATAAACATCAATATATATTAACATATTGTTGTAGAGTGGCTTCACAGTGGAGGTTTGTATTTGTACTAAGTCGGTCCTAAAATAGGTTCAACATAAAAAATGTTAGGAACTTGATATAATAGGTAATGACGCAGTAATCTAGTTGTGGTGGCTGATACTTTAACTTTACTTTAACTAACGGTCGTTCGACATCGACTGACTGACCAACTCCTGAGCAACTGCTACTACTCCTACTTATTATAGGTGGAAGAATCTATTAACAATAGAATAGGTATGTTCCACTATAATATCCCCCCCACTAAAACTTTACTCCGTAGGAGTAAACAGTTTTCTTTATTTATTTTTCATTTTTTACAGAAAATATGAAGAGAAAAAAAACAACAAAAAAAAAAAATTTTTTTTTTTTTTTAGCAACATCATAGCATATCTCCTATGTTTTTCGATCCACTTTTAAATGATCATTTGCCTTTCTTTCTTCTTCTGGATCGGCGTATCTCAGGTAAAATTGTTGCAGGCGTTGTTAGATCAAACATATTGAAAATCACCTCCATTGGCGTTTTTTCCACGGGACCGCAGTCAACCACATCTGAAAAACGTTGTCTGATCTGGTTACTGGATGTGAATTTTTCACCTTTCACCAAGTAAGTACATCATATAGCCGATCCGCTTTTCTATTTTTTTTTATACTTCCATAGTGTTACCAGAAACAACCTTTCACTTTGAGCTTCTTAAGGATGGAGTCAGTTTCTGTAGGTTCTTCTTGTGGTTCTATTTGTTCAGACTCTAGCTTCCCTTTTGTTGATCTTGTGCTTCTTAACATTTTCTGTGGTGACTTCAGTTGACTTAAATCATTTAATAATATTTCATGTCCTTGACTGTGGGTTACTCACTCCCCAGTTTTTCTCGGTGTCGACTTCATCTTGACTTTCTGGAGCTTGTTTTTCACATATATCGTCGGTGTTACCCACTCAACTTTTTGAATACACCAGTTTTCTCTAATCTGTCCAATTCTTTATCTGTCTGTTCAATTGAAGCAAACAGCACATTCCTTTTCTTTTTGAATACCGCCTGAGCATTTTCTTTTGGCTGAAATTTTGTCTCCATCTTGGTACACGTTCCCAAACCTGGAGAAAAAACAATAGGAAATGTTCCCTTAAGTTTCTTTACGAGTTTTTGGGCTTCGTAGTTTAAAAAATCTACATTGTAACAGAAAGAATTTATCGGTAGATCCCATAATTGAAATTCTGGTATCCAATTCATACCAAGTAAGTTTGTGGTATTTTCTATGACAAATAGTTTAGCTTTTTGCGTTTTTTTATTTAATGTGACGTTTGTAACAAATTCGCCAATAAATTGTATTTTTTCTTCCGTCACTGACCTCGCGATTTTATTTGTTTTCATAAAAAGTTAGTTTCCCCCAAATTTATGATAGATAGGTCGGAACCAGTGTCGAGTTGCATTTTTATTTTTTTATTACTTATTTTGATGGTAACAAATTTTCTGGTTATTCCATCATTCACCTCATCGGACTTTAATTTTCTTATTTTATTGTCTTTATTTTTTGACCTGCTGTGCAAGCTTTTATGACCCACTCTTTCTCTTTTTTCTTTTCTAGTCTTCTGCCTCTTTCATTCTTTTTAAACTTTGAAACATTTTTTATTCCTAAAATTGCAATATCTGTACCAGTGAAGTTCACCGCAAGCAAAACATGGCTTCGGGAGTTTTTGTTTATTTTTCTCTGGTATTTTACTTTTTGATTGATAATCCGCAATTTTCGAATTCTTTTTGGTAGACTGACTTTCTTTTTTGTAGCGTATTTTCCTTACATGCAAAATGCCAGACTGTTCTATCTTTTTTGTATCTTTCTTTGCACTAACATATCTTGTGCAGTCTTCTGCCAACTTCTGTATCAAAATCCTTGGTTTGTTTTCTAATTTTGACAGCACTAATTTCCTCAACTCTGCGTCTCTTTCTGATACCAGCCCTTGAACAAACACTAAGCACTTAAAATTGTCAGCACTTAACTCTGCTAGCTTGAATTCTTCACAATGCTTATTCACATTGGCTGCGTACGTTATATAGTCTTGTTCATCATCTTTCATCAGATTCAAACATTTCCACCTCTTGTGAAACAAAGATGTCTTTTTACTAAATAATTCACTTAATATATTTACTACCTCGGTAAAATTCAACTCGCTAGTTTTTTTCGGTAAAATGTAGTTTACCAATTTGTTATGCTCAGCAGTTCCTAACTTGCTTAAAAGAAGCCTAACCTTCTTTCCTTCAGACCACAAGTGGCAGTCCTTGTTATACATGTCCATATATTTTTTATAATACTCCTCAAAAGTTATCTCTTTATCCGGACTGTACATGAATATTTCAATTGAATTCCATATTGTATTCTCTGGGAAAGAATCATTTTGTAGATTTTTCTCTTTCCTCTTCTCAGTTATTTCCAGAATTTTGTTTTGAAACTCCTTATGCATCTGTTCCATTTCTCGTCGAAACTGCGTCTGTCTATTAAAAGTTTCCTTCTGTAGTTGCATCTGGAATGTTTTCTGTTGCTCTAATATTGTCATCTGTTGTTCTATCTGGAACTTAAAAAATTCCTGGAATATACAGTGTATCACAAAAGTGAGTACACCCCTCGCACTTCTTCAAATATTTAAGTATATCTCTTCATGGGACAGCACTGAAAAAAATACCTTTTGACACAATGAAAAGTAGTCTGTCTGCAGCATATATAACAGAGTTAATTTCTTTTCCCCTCAAAATAACTCAAAATATAGCCATTAAAAGCTAAATCCCTGGCAACAAAAGTGAGTATACCCCTAAGAAACTACACCCCTAAATGTCTAAATTGAGTACTGCTTTTCATTTTCCCTCCAAAATGTCATGTGACTCATTAGTGTAACTATGCCCATGTGTTCATGGGAAGCAAGTGTATTCAAATTTGTAGTGCAGCTCTAATACTCTCTCTTACCGGTCACTGAAAGTTCCAACACGGCACCACATGGCAAAGAACTCTCTGAGGATCTTAAAAAACGTATTGTTGCACTACATAAAGATGGCCAAGGCTACAAGAAGATTGCCAACACCCTGAAACTGAGCTGCAGCACAGTGGCTAAGATCATCCAGCATTTTAAAAGAGCAGGGTCCACTCAGAACAGGACTCGGGTAGGTCGTCCAAAGAAGCTGAGTGCACGTGCTGAGCATCACATCCAAATGCTTTCTTTGAAAGATCAGCGTAGGAGTGCTGTTAGCATTGCTGCAGAGATTAAAGAGATTGGGATTCAGTCTGTTAGTGTTCAGACCATACGCCGCACACTACATCAAATTGGTGTGCATGGCTGTCACGCCAGGAGGAAGCCTCTTCTGAAGGCAATACACAAGAAAGCCCACAAACAGTTTGCTGAAGACATGTAAACAAAGCCCATAGATTACTGGAACCATGTCCTATGGTCTGATGAGACAAAATTTATAATTTGTTCCATTTTTTTTTTAATTAATCTATATAGGGCTTTAATTTTTTATAACTTGAAACAAGTTGTATCAAATCAAAATGTAGGTTAGAACAAATGTATTTCTTATAAACTGCTCAAGGATGCTATAGACAGCAAATACAAAGAGAAGAATGTGACACAGGAATTCAAAAGAAGCACTAGGATAGGAAAAGATGCCTTCCAAAAACTAAGCAAGGTATTAAGAAAAATGAAAATTTCATTAGAAACAAAGAAATGAGTACTGAATTGTTATGTAATATCAGTCCACCTGTATGGCCGTTAATGCTGGACAATATCCTCACAGATGAAGAAAAAACTTGGTGTAGACAAAAATGTGGTTTTACAGAAGTGAGTGAGGTGATGAGAAAAAGAGTTGCAAAAGGCAAGAAATTGTGGAGAGCTATGATGGCACCCATGTCTTGAAGGAACACCATATGAAAAAGAGGAAGAATACAGAGTGATAATAAATTTGCTTTAATTTATATATTGTCTAATATTCATACCTTAGAAAGAATTTAGCACACACATAAAACACACAACAAGCTATTTGCATATTGATATATCTATATAATTTTACATATATTTAGCATCGTACTGACATTTATTTATATCACTAATATTCTTTCTCATTCCCATTTAACATCTTTAACAAATTGTCATTTCTGCTTTTTACTTATCTTTTTATTTAACTTTTTTTTATTTAAAGTAAAATATCTAATGATTCCCATTGCTCCATCAACAATAAATAGAAATTATTTTTAGATAATGTTTCCAGTGAAGGAAGAAATTCTTTCCCAGCAAAGAAAGCAGAATAAGATGACAAAAGATTTATAAAATATAGACTAAGTATTTATGAATATATTTTTGGTAATATGTAGGTATCTGTGACTTATTTAATATTGATTAGGACTAATAACATCTATACATTCATATGTACAAGCAAAAATAGATATGCAATAAATTGTTTGAATAATTTTTGCAAAACATGTGTGTATGTGTGTGTGAGAGAGTATATATATATATATATATATATATATATATATATATATTTACAGGACAAGTGCAAGGGTTTTGTGCCCCCCCCCGCCACTATGCCCCCCCACTCTACTACATTCCAATTTTCATAATGTAGTATTCAAATAAAATCCAAATTTTATTGTAACCTAATTAGGTACAATAATGGATTACATGCAATATATTTGAACAATTCGACTAGAAAAATTGAAAATAAATACAATGTATTCAAATACAAATTAGAGACATGTCATAATAGATCATTCTATTTTAAATAAATCAACAATTTTTTTGTGGAAATTTTTAAGATTTTTAAGATTTTTTTCTTGTTAGAGTTGAATAATTTTAGTACATCAACATTATGGAAAAAATAGTGAATTTTATAGTTTTTTCAAGACTTAGCATGAACAAAACAAATTCACAGATTTGGACAAAAAAAAAAACAAAGAACTGAGAATGACATCAAGATCCACTAACATTTTTCATCCTTTAATAGTCAGTTGTGCTTAAATTGAATTGCCTGAAATTTGACACAGGATAATGAGACAAAACTGATACATATGTTGTACAATGAAGCTAACATTGGAAAAACAAAAAGAATCTTATTTTTACTTAATAAAAAGAGCAAAATTTTTCTGTTATCCAATATTGTTTTATTTAACCCTTCATTATAGGCTGTACCTATGAACACTCATGGGCATGTCCCAATCCTTATAAATATGTTGGACACTATTGTAAGTGGGAGTAATAATGTTGTCTAACTAGTCCACCACTAGCAGTGGTTTACCTACTTGATGCCACTGGCGAGTATTATATTTTGTTGATGTTATAAAGATTACTATTTCATTTCCAAACTGGAACTTTTGTTTATTTCTCATTCAGTAACCTTTTCTATGTTACAACAGCTTTAAAGGCTGGAAGTGTCTAAATGTACCAGCAAATTTGATAAGTTTACAGTTTGGGAATGCCTGAATGGGCTTGCAATTGTGTAGCATCATATTTCAATAAAACATTAACAACAGTCACATGATCAACTTGAGGCACTGGAAATCTCTAACTTTGTAAATGTTGCAGATTTCCAAAACCATGTTACATAACCAATAGTATCAAAGCAACCAATATAGTTAAACAATAACTAATCTATTTACACTATTTACATTGAACAGTTTTCCTCATCTTTGTTGTCAAATTCACAATGTTTCAGCCATTGTATGTTCTGCTCTGTCTTTCTTCAGGTGATTTTTTTGAATTTTGAACCAAATCCAAAATAATCATGTAGGCGTTTCTGAAGATTGGTTCTATGACTTTACTGGGCAGCCTAGGAATGTGATTTCAGGAAATAAACATGGGAAGAACGTCTACATAAACATCATCAAACTAATCTTCAGAAATGCCAACATACAGATTGACTATTCTAGGTTCAGTATGAAATTCAAAATAAAATAAAATCTGAAGAAGGCTGGAGCGTACAACAGCTGAAACGTCATGATTATGACAATAAAGATAAGGACAACAGTTCAGACAATGTGAATAGTGTAAATAGTTACAATACCTCATCTCAGAAATATAGACACTATTCTTTATTTTATTTTTTCAATCATTTTGGAAGTTAATCTGTACATAGTTTTTCACCTGCAAAAAATTGAATTGTTGCATATTTACTTGTATTTTGTTCTAATTAGAAAAGAGATTTGATGATTCTTACATTTTCAGCTGAAACTGAAACTATATTATTAAAAATTACCCTAACATATGCAATTTAATTTAAGCAAATTGGACATTGATTATTTCCTATAAGTTTCAAAACTTTGAAAATGCATTCATTTGTATATTTTTCTTTACTTTTCCCTTAATTTCGTTGCTAATTTTTCATCTACAAAGTTTCAGTTATTAGATTTGATTAAAAGTTTCAAATCAATGCAAAATTCATTATTGCTTTTTCTAAAATTCATTCTTTTTCCTTCTTTCATATGAAGGAGTTAAAAACATTTCTGTCTGTATGTTATGGAACGTCAATTTAAAACCAGGTTCAATAATATGAAAAATACAAAGAAAAAAGTAATCAAGTTACTCCTTTATTTTCGCTCAATAATTATCAGTTTCAATACATAGGTTTCTATTGCAAAAAATTACTTAATTTCATAAATTTATCCATAAAAATGACAATTTTACCAAATTAACCACTTACCTTCGATTGTAGCACCTTCTTATTTTGCAGTTGGTAAAGTAAAATGATATATTTACTGCCACTGATCAGAGGCAAACGCTTGAAAGAATAAAATTTTTTCTTTTACATTTATATATTCATGAAATGGAGCTAAAATTTTGCCACTTAAATTCTTGGCAAATGGACATATTTGAATAATAATTCAAATTACTCTTTTTTTTTTCCCTCCCACTTTGTATGATGTTTTTTTTTTATTCCCATTTCTTTTTTCTTCCTCCCACTTCCTGTCTATCATGTTATTTTTCTTTCATTCTTTTTTTTTTCACTCTAACTTCCCCTCTTTATATCTCTAATGCATTCACCTAATATTTTCTTTTCCCTACTCACTTTCTTTCTTTCTTTCTTTCTTTCTTTCTTTCTTTCTTTCTTTCTTTCCCTTTTCTTTATTAGTTTCTCTCTTTCTAATTCTCTCTTTCTGTCAGTGTTAGACAGCATTTCTCGCTATCACTTTTTTTAATAGGCCTAATTTTTTACATTATTTACATTGTTTGGACTGTTGTTCTCATCTTTATTGCCATATTCACAATGTTTCATCATTATATGCTTTGGCCTTTTTTCAGGTGATTGGAATTTCAAACTGAACCCTTTATTTTGTCCACTGAAGTAGATGGAAATAAAGGGTTCAGGTCGAAATTCCAATCACCTGAAGAAGGCTGGAGTGTACACTGGCTAAAATGTTGTGAATAAGGCAATAAAGATGAGGACAACAGTCTGGACAAAGTAAATAATGTAAATAATTACAATACCTCATCACAGAAATATAGACTGGCCTGAGTTTTTTTATCAGTTTTTTCTCTCACTCCCATACTATATTTCTTTTACCTTTTTCCTCACCATACAATTTCTAAAAATCATTTTTTTAACTTTCACTTTCTTTCATTCTTCCACCCGATTAAATCATTTAGCTTGTATGAATAAAAAGAATTAATTTCATCTGTATTTGACTTAACCAAAATTTTCATTCTGAATCAACATTAAAAATTCAGTTACTGTTAGTTAGAATCTGCAATGTTATTGATCCTAACCTGGCATCAATCCCTTTCTCACAGTTATAACAATTTCCTTGTGCGTTTTTCATAAATATTTTCATGGCAGTTGTTTGGATGAACTTTGATCTTTGATACCTCATCTTCATGAATATAAATGCAGTACTAGACTGGGAGCTAAGCCTCATCCTTTTGATATTGAAATTGCTAGATGTCACCAAGACCACTTCAGATGGAGCCACCTTCTAACTCACTTGCACCCATCTTGTATACTTTTTTTTAATCATGATATATTTTAGCAACATTTACATAACTAAAATTATTGCAAACACTTTAAAGAAACTAGAATATATATCTTTTGTTTGTCAATAAAAAGTATTCTTTAAGAAATACTACTACTTTACTATTTATTGTAAATGCAATTAGCAAATATATCAACATAATCAGAATAAAAAAAACAGATTTCTTTTTTAATCAACATTTTGACAATAAAACATCAAAATAAATATGTCTTCTGCCATATATATATATATATACATACATATATATATATATATATATATATATATATATATATATATATATATATATGTGTGTGTGTGTGTGGGCATATTACCCAGTGGTTAGAATGTTTGCTTTCTGACCATGAGACCTGTGTTCGAATTTCACCATGGTCGATTTGTCAGGAAGGAGACTTCTTGATTTTATTGGTCTGGAGTGGGGGGCGATCTCAGCGTATGGCACTTTGGAAAATGTCTGAAAACAATATCATGTGTTGACCCATGACTTGTGAGTGAAATTGGGTAGACAGAATACTTGGGGGCCATCGATAGCTGTGCTAGCATGAAGTCACAAGTCATCGTGACCGAGGGTTTGAGTGTGCTGATGTTGTTCCAATTGTTGATCATTCTAGAGAACATGTTCTCTCCCAGAAACTGTAACTAAGGTCAGCTCACCATAGTTGCAGTGTAAACCACAGGTTGGTTGTGTGGGTGTTGAACAAATACAAATGTGCCTTTACTCTGGTGCTCCTGCAATATATTTAGATATTCTTGAAAAATCCAAAGAAAAATCTACAATGTTATAGCTCCTGATCTGGCATCTCTGTTTCAGTCACTTTGCCATTGTTGTAATGTAACTTACCAGTGCCTTTTCTATAAATAATTTAATGATAATTGATCTGATGAACTTTGTCCTATGGTACCAAGACTTTATAAATTTAAGTGCAGTACTAGATTGGTGGCAAGGTTACATCGTTTTACAGTTTAAATGGCTAAATGTAACCATAAGCTCTATGCTAGTTATTTCTGTTGCACTTCTTGCTTGTGAAACTCTTTTCTAGCTTCTTGCTATTATACTCTGTTTGTAATTAGATCTCTTTCTGATTCATTTTGCATGCTGGTTGTATGTGAAGACCATGAAGGCAGAGAATGAAATAAAAAGTTGTTTTCTGCACATAGGCTCCACACATCACATCCGTTTTCTGCACATAGGCTCATCACATCACCTATGAAATGAGCTCCAGCAGTAGATAATCATGAATGTTCCTGCTGGAAAAAGAGACGCCCCTGGGAACTAACAGGGAAATCTCTTAAAACAGGTTTCTGAGAATGACGAAGCCAGTGAAGATCCAGCAGGCTGTCACACAGGGCTCTGTTGTTGCTGCTGTTGTTGCCACTGTTGTTGCTGCTGTTGTTGCCGCTGTTGCTATGACTTTGTTGCCATGACTTTGTCACCATGACAACCACAGTTTCTGCATGATGAGCCACTGCAATTCCACAGAACAGGCCTATCAATGCACACCAATCTGACAATACACCTCGGCAACCCACTGCTGTCACCTCGGCATAACCAGCATTAGCAAAGTCAGATTCATAACTTGTCCGGGCTACTCATGCTTACACCTTCAAATCATCAAAACCAGATTTATAACTTCACTAACCACTCTAGGATAACATACTCAGTAACTCCTTGTGTCTTAGTGGCTTTATTGCCTTGCATTAGGTGAAAAGAATATTAGAAGAGAAAAAACTAGTAAAGAATTTGGATGGAACAGTTATTTGTAGAAAGAACAGGTATTCTTGTAAAGAGAACCACACCAAGCACAATAAACTTGCCATCAAATGAAAGAAAAAGAAAACTTCTTTTGAAGTTCTCAGCCTTGCAACTGACAGTAAAATTCAATAGTGAAGAAAAATTTGGTGCTGAATTCATTTGCCACAAAACTATTCTGGCCTAAGCAGAAGTGGTTGCATTCAGTGAAGATAAGAATAGCTATTGGCTGAGCCCCAGTTGTTATATTTGGTGTCTGGAGAAGAAAATTGGTATTTGGTGTTAAATGGATTATGTTTTCGCATTCAGATTGATAACATATAACACTTTCTACACTTAGACATCTTTTTGGTTTTTGGATTTTAGTTTTTCTTATGAAGGATTTCTTATTCTTTTTTTTGCTTTTAAAATGTCTAAGTTGAAATTATTTTAGCTACAGTTTTGACAGTATGAGATCTCTTCAGTCATTCTCAACAAAAGAATGATGGGATATTTTGATTGCACTATGTGATATGACATAGGTCAAATAGAATTCAGCTTAAATGTTAATTAACAATTTCCCTGCTGCATTATTATAGCATTGTTGCCAGGCTGTACTGGCCCGTTTTGGAGAAAATAAGAAATGACTTTAGTAGACTGGTTCACTTGAAAAAAAAAATTGAGATAGTTGTTGTAGATTAGCATTCATTAAATTTTCCTTAGTCTGCAGCACATATCAGAACTGAAAAATATTGATTTTTATAAATTTTTAGAAAGTGGAGGTAGGGTCCAGTTCCTAATATCAATATAGTGATTCCTGATTTTTTTCTAGGGTTATTGGACTTAATTGTTCTGCATATGAAAAGAGACCATTTTTGTTATTTTAATTAAAGAACAAATAGATATATACATTTTTTTGTTAACAAACAGAAAGTTACATGAAATAATAAAAGGAAATGCTTGTTTATTCTTCATCTATGATAAATAATTATTATCTCTCAATATTTGTGTATGCGTCTCTGAAAAAAAATCTCCTCACCAAAAAGTTTAAAATTTACAAAAGAAAAATTTTTTAAAGTTTAGAAAATTAAAAAAAAAAGCAGATGTCAATGATGTAAACACAGTTCCAAACTTTTCATTTGTAAATAATAATTAAACCCAATAACTCTGTAGAAAGTCAATGATCAATTTTACACTGTATCAGTATTATAAACAGAACTCCACTTTTAAATTAATTTGATTTGATGAAGGTCTAATGAATGCTTATCTACATTATTCTGTGAAAAAAAAATGTTACCTATATTTTATGAGTCGACCAGTCTATTTCGATGGAGCCTGAGAAATTGCCATTTATTGAAAATAAATGACTGTAAAGATGCTGATGGCAATTTCTCATGGGTGCTGTCATTTTGGCTGTGGTCAGATACTCTATAGTACAGACAGTACGCAGAATATAATAAAAATAGGTAAAAAAAAGAAAAAAAGGTTGTACTTCATGTCTACACTGGTTTGGAAATAACATTAAGCAGTAATTAGGAACTAGCATTTCATAGTGTCTTGAAAACACACACATTATATATATATATATATTGTCATCCACAGACAGACTGTTTTGCTGTATCACAGCTCATCAGTGTGGCTAGACATCCAGTTGCCTCTAGCTAGGATCGAAAAGCAGCTGAATAGGTGTCAGAGATTTTACCCCTAAACCATTGGCGCATGACAGGGATGAAGGTGAATTTAAGTGTATTTATTTATAGATAAACACACAGCGACTGAGAGAACTCAATTTGCTTAACCAAAGAGTCTTGCAGTATTAGGTGTGTATATATATATATATATATATATATATATATATATATATATATATATATATATATATATATGTATAATGTGTGTGTAAAAAATTAGATATAAATAAAATACATCTGTGAAAAAGAAAATATAAATAAACAGAAAAGGAGAACTTTTCTTTACCAACACGTTTCATCCTCTGATGGACTTTATCAAGGCAAATGTAAGGATTTTATTTTGCAATATGTATTTATAAAGAGAAATGAAAAAAAAATCATTAGGTTTTTAAAATTTTTAAATTTAAGAATGCTCATGAATATTCTTCAGGATAATTGTGAAATTCAAAATAAACTATGGAAGATGCTAAGTGATGTAATTTAATAGCTAATAAACAAAAGTGAGTAAGTTATGTTATTGTTGTTGAATTTTTTATTTTCTTATTTTATATATATATTTATTTATTAATGTAATTAATATATTTTATTTTAATTTGATTAATTATTTATGTATTTATTATTTTAAGTAATAGACGATTTTGTTTTTTTCTTTTAAGTTTTCATGGTCATGTATGTTGGTTTGGGAAAGAGTTATTTCTTTTAAGGGAAGGAGGTAACTTAAAAAAATCCTGTATGCAGGTTAACATTTTGGCAAGATTCAATAGAGCACTCTCAAGAACTTTTTGTCTAAGTAAGTTATTTTCTCTTTTAATAAATGTGGCATTAGATTGATTTTAGTTGTGTTTATTTCTGTATATAACTAATGTATTTGATAAATTGGTATGTATAAGATGAAACACATAAAAATTATAAGTGCAGAAAAAAAAACTGGCAAGCAATAGAATGCAGAGGTTTACAGGGAGTGAAAGTAAATGAGAATGGGAAGATTGAAAATGGAAGGATTGAAGAAATGACAAAAACGAATCGGGTTCAAGAAGACAGAAGATGCATTGACATTGCATTTAAATTTTTGAAGATTGCAGTTATCAGGGAAGCAAGAAATCAGAATGGAGTTCCACAGGTGAGAAGTGCGAAAAAAAAAACAGACATGGCAGTTGCATCTAGCTAGTTCAACAGTAAAACCTAGTTGTCAATTTAGTAGCATGCTTAAATTCATGTAGTATGGGCAGCATGAAAAATAGTTTATTTGAGCAGTTGCCATGAAAATATTTGTAAGGAAGACAGAGAGATGCCACATCACATCAGTAAGAAAGTGACTGGAGACAAGATGCCTGATCAGGATCGATTGTATTGCAGACTCTTCTTTGGATTTTATCAAGAATCCCAAGAGGTGCAGTAGGAGAACCAGACCAGCTTCCACAATTGAATGCTCCTTTTTTTTTTTTTTGATGGCATAAGCCATCAGGACGTTGGTAATTATGACTCTCTACAGTTGCCTTTCTTAAGAAAATCTTTAAATTTTTTTAAAATGATTATAGCATATGACACACATGCATGAACTTTTTGAAAAGTTAAATTTTACGAAGTTCTGTAATTACAAAGAATAATGTCTCAAGCAGATTTAATTTGTTGCTGATAAGTTGATAATGTTGCAAACACATACAATGATAATCATAAGACACAGTAGATTAATATATTTAGCATGACTACCTTTTTCCCTTTTCAAGATACTTGTGATCATGGCTCTCCTCAACTTTCTGTTTTTTGTTCCTCTATATAGCATATGCTCATTCACTCAAACTTGACAAGTAGGTTTTTCCCTCTCTCCTCTTGCTTCTCTTGCTT
>OZ010583.1:77870893-77930893 GCA_963932145.1 Acanthosepion lycidas | reverse complement strand
TGGGTGGGACCCGGAAAGAAATGTGTAAACGCCAGAAATCAAAGAAAATAAAAATAATAATAATAATAATAATCAAGATGTCAAAGGTAAAGGCAGTGAAAATAAAATTTAAAATGATGAAAATAAAAAATTTTGAAGATGAATACATGATACTTCAATATCTATAGCATGTCCAGCATTTATTTCTCTTTCCTTTACCAAATATTTCTGATGAAGCTAAATAAATAAATAAACATCAAATTTATTAAGGTTTTTCTACTTGATCTTTATTTAATAATTTCTTTCTCTAATAATAAGGCATAAAGGCATCACTAAACTACCAAAATATAGACTCTACTATTAACCATAGATCTACTACTCCACCTACTACTTAAAAAAAATGTCTCTACTATTCAAAGGCAAAATGGTTTAAGACCAAACTTTGTGAATTCTGAAAGAACACCAGTATTTAGCCACACACAATATTATGCTTCTTTTGAGTCAAGTCATTGCAAATTTAAAAGAAAATTGATGAGATACATAAAAGAAAGATATAAGAAGTGTGTTACTTTTTGAAGTTCTGAAATCAAATATTTTCATTTTTATAGAATGATGTCAAAATAATAGACAAAAGAACACAAAGAAAGTTTGTAAATTCAAAGAAGCTGCATATGTAATTAATAAAAGATTTCATATTGAGTATAAATTTTAAGAGGATAAGGAAAGCAATTCTCAAAAAACTAAAGATTTCTACATGAAATGTCAGTAAGTCTATTTTTTAATAGATGTTAGCCTCCAGTATTGTTTTTCCTACAATTTTTGCTTTTCTTCTTGAAAAAAGATAAGAAAACAGTGATTTATTTACATTATTTATGTTTCAACTAATGTTTATATCTTTGTTCTTATCACAATGTTTTGGCCATTATGCCCTTTGGTCATCTTCAGGCAACTGTCAATGTGAGTAAAGTTCAGAGAATTTCAAGTGGAACACTTTATTTAATCTACAGGAGTAGATTGTTCTCATTCTGCTGTCCATGTCTAGGAATATCTCGATCTTATTTAGTATTGATCAGTTATTGCTTTCTCTGTTTCTACTGAGTCTGAGTTTTTACTATACAATCCAGGGATTGAACTTACAATTACTTTGAACTTACAATTACAAAATTCAAAATTTAGGTGACTATACTTTGCAAAATGCTGACATAAGTTGGAATCTTCACAGTATTTCATATTGATGAATTTATTGTTAACATTTTTTGTCAAGCTTTGCAAATGTATTGTTCAATTTCTCAAATCAATCATTTTTTTTTTTTAAATTTTCATTAACTTTTTCGAAAGATTAATAAAAATTTATTGTACTAAGCTATGCGCCCTATTGAAATTGACTGTACTTTGTATACCCTTACCTGTTTGTACTTGGTTTTGATCAGTCAATATACAGAGAGTGTGACAGGTGGACAGACTAACAGAAGTCACATAATTTTATAGACAGACAGATAGATTTTACTGAGACAGAAAAAAAGAGTAATTTTTAAAGAATATGAAATGCAACATGTATTCTTTGACCTTCCTTAAATAGGTCAACAGAAATGTTATTAAAACAAAAAAAAAATGAAGACAATAAACCAAAAGAAGTTTTTTTGTTTGTTTTTACACAAGAAATGTTTGTCATTTGCGAAGTTTTTAAAAATTATAAATAATGTAGCATTTTGAGCAAGACGATAAATTTGCAAATGGATGCAACAATCTTTTAAATGCTATGATTTCTTTATGTTAATTACTTTGTGTTCTATAAAGATGCACTGCAGAACTTCCATGGATTTTGCCAGCACATTTGATAAAGATTCCAGTAATGTTTGTGTCATAACAACAGCAGATTCTTGTAGAGCTTCCATTCTTGATAAATGGAGAACACATTATTTGCAGTGATATATTAATGTGTAGCTGAAGGAACATTTTGTGTGTTGAATTTTACTTATTTTTAGGTTGGAGCTGTTTTATGTGATTTGAATACAATTCTATATTAGATATAATGAGGTAAATGTACCAGTTGAATGACAAAAAGATATTTTCTTTATTCTAAGGCCTGATAATACAAAAAAAAAAAAAAGAAATAAAAAAGACATTATTTGTTTGTAAAATAGATATTTTTGAGGTCATATTTGAAGAAGTAATGGATGATATATACATACATACATACATACATATATATATATATATATATATATATATATATATATATATATATATATATATATATATGATTGACTCTCCGGTCGAGATTTGACGTATGAGGGTCAAGCAGATCAATTTCCAGGAAACCGACAGCCCGACACCGGCACATGAGATTTGATTATAGTGGTGAAGGCCTCGTGCAGGACCATCCACACTTTTTGGAGGGACGAATACAGAGACCTGGTGCACCGAATGCCACAAGGTTCCCAAACGACCCTCCGCAGGTTTTGAATTCAGAGTTGTTCTTCTCCTAGACCAGTTGCCATCCAAGGCTATAGAACCCAGTCTGTCCTGCTATTTTACCCATAGCTGGAGGGAGAAGAAGAGGATTCATACCTTTCCCAAGGGTATTAGCACGTAAGTGAATGTAATGGATTCGACTGGAATTCAAACTCGGCTCTCCGATTCCTCAATCCAAGCCGATATCCATTACTTCACCGTGCCTCCTATATATATATATATATATATATATATATATATATATATATATATATATATATATATACACAAATTTCTTATTTTTAGAAAGGTTCGGAAAAATTCTTCTATGTGACATATCCCTTTAGGACATTGGTGATAATGGCTCTCCACAATTTCCTGTCCTTTGTAGCTCTTAGTAAATTTTGTCTTCTTGCTATCTTTCTTAATCCCTGTTCTGCCAGCCATTTGCACAAGCTCATCATGTAGGTTATGCATTGTTTTTCTCTGTCCCTCTTGCCTTCAATATGTTTTGTGAGTGGCATATTTTACAAGCACTCTTTCTTCATTATGTTCCCTAAAAATTTCAACTCTCTTTTTCTGATGTTAAGTGTAAGTGTCCTTTAATTTCTGTAAAATTTTGTTGTTGCTCACATGTTAAAGCCATGGTATTCTCAGTATCCTTCTGTAGAACAAATTACTAAGCCATAAAGCTAATTTACAACAAAATTGCTGCTGAGATACAACACACATTATATCTTGGGCACTTCCTCCCAGACAGTGTTTTTTTGTTGCATTTAAAGGATTCTCTGATATGTGTCATATTACATTTGCATTTTTTTCTAAATTGTATTTGTTATTGTAATCATTCTATTTAGTGGGTACACATCTAGAAGATCTTTTTTTGGGGGGGGGGGGTTAGAAAGTCTAATATTACATCTAGTCAGTGATAAATGGGTACAATACATGATTCTTTATTTTAGTTTACATATCTATAAAAAAGGTTTAATGTAATGTAAAATTGTTACTTATATTCTCTTAGAGGTTTTATATACATTAGCATAGTACCTGTCAAAAATTATAGCTTTGTTTACATATAGTCCAACATTTATACCTCGGACCAGAATACGGTAACTGTGTGTGTTAGGCATAATTGAAAAAGGATTCACCATAGAATTCTGGGTGTTTGGTCAGATTTTGAAAATTTTCAGCACATCCTCCTGTTTATGTATATGTGTGTATGTATATATATTTTTTTCTAAAGTAATGAATTTTTTATTTATCAATCTAACAAATTTTTATCACTTTAAATGTTATTTTTAGTGGATACACATGTTTGAGTAGATTCTCCAAATTAAACAGTATATTTATTTATTTAAACGAAACTCTTCAGAATGCATTGATGGTTGTGTTAGCATGAAGTTACAAGTCATCATGATTGAGGCTTTGAGCATACTAGCCATGTTCAAACTGTTGATTTTGCCATATTATGCACTCTTACAGAAACTGTAACTAACGTCCACTTAACATAGTTGTGGAATCAAACCATATTTAGTATCTGTGGGTGTTGAACAAACACAAATGTCCCTTGTGAACTGAAATGAGTAGACGGCCATTATATATATTTACCACATGAATAATCTATCTCTCATATTGAGCAAGCTTCCCTTATAAATGTAGTAAATTTGAAACAGTATATATATATATATATATATATATATATATATATATATATATATATATATAAAGATATTTTTGTAGGTCCAAAATTTAATGATCGAAATAAAAGTATAAAACTTAATATTACGAGACATATTAAAAACGGGCGAAGCAACCGGTTTCACAACTTCCTTTTATTGTACATTTTTCTGTGTTAATTTTAAATTAAATCTCCCGTTGAAGCCTGAAGAGCGGGAGCGAAACCGGTTGCTTCGCCCGTTTTTGATATGTCTCTTAATATTAAGTTTTATACTTTTATTACGATCATATATATATATATATATATATATATATATATATATATATATATATATATATATATATATATATATAGAGAGAGAGAGAGAGAGAGAGAGAGAGAGGGGGGGGAGAACATATTTTCTCTTTGTTCTCCCTGCCATTTCCTTCTGGAAATGGGAGATGAGTGTTCTCAACAATTTTCTTTGTCTGCACAACTTTTAGGTGCCCAAAAGACGTGGGAGAGATTTATTTAATTGTTGAGGGGTGGGGATTTCCAATCTTCCCGAATTTATTAAGATCATCCCATTTATTAAAATCACATTTTTGATAATTTAAATGATTTTACTACCCAACACCATTTATTGCACATTGAGAAAAATCCCAACCTCTCAATTATTAAGACAATCCCTTTTTATGAGGTACCTAAGAATACTTACTCATTTTTTAAACCTATTCTTTTTCTAGTATTTGTTTCCCACTGATTTGCTCAGATTTGTCAAGTAGAATATCCACTGCTTTACTCTGTTTCTGTGTGTGTGCTGGGACATTTTTCATTTTCTCATTTTTATGTTTGTAGTGGATGTGCTAATTATAATGGGTAAATACTTGTTGAGAATAGGCTGCGTGAAAATTAACGATTTCCACAAACATTAAATCTCTATATTCATACATAGAATAAGATACAAAACTCAACGGAATGATTTCAAAACATAACAATTAGATTTATTAATGTTTGATGTACAAGCATGCGAACTGAAAAGGTAGGACAGAGTCGTGTCCCTTTGATTTGGTAGTAGTTGTACCGGAGTTCATATTAAGAAGAAGTAATATTGAACTTGTAATTTAGAAGAATAAAGTTTGGAGTTCTAAAATTGGTAAAAGTTCAGGATTGATTTCAGAGGTTGGTGAGTGTTGGTAATTATCTTTCACGTCTGGTCAGCAATGACTAAGACGGGAGTTCCTGATGGTTACATCTTGGCACTTGGTAGCAAGGAATGAGAAGTACTACTCAAAAAGTTCACACGTGTTCGGTTTATATAAAATCCCCGTGTACCACGTGAGAGGATCACAGCATATGAGCGGGAAAATAGATTGGTCGCGTGCAGGTGGTTTGATTGGTCGAAACTGACCAATCAGCAAGCAAGATTAGAGGTGATTGACCAATGAATACTTGTTATATTTATGTGAAAGTAGGATTTTACTTACCAGATAGGAAGAGTGCATTTCCTAAAAAGAGGTAAAGCTGGTTTGTTGTGGAAGATTCCACAGGTTCTACTTTCTTGTATAATAAAGTATTTTCCTGACTAACAACCGAAATGCTTCAGGGCTAACGCACAAAAATTGAGTACTTATATCTTTTTGAAAGCAGGACAGATAGCAAGTGTATGTTAACTTTATTACGTCAGTCAATGTAAGAATACATTTTAACACTTAAAATAAATTTTGGCACTACTTAAGTTGACTTGTCCACTCGTTAAAAAAAAAAGCAAAAAACGGAAAATTATTTTTTTTAGATTACTATTCATTAGACCTTCCTCTAGGCACTTACAATTGTCAGAATCGAAAAATATTTTTTATCATTCTAGAGAAGGATGGGGGTAGCTGTTTATAATATCGATGCAGTATAAAATCGATCTCTGACGTTAAAGACATTTTTTTTAGAACTAAAATATTTTAAATAAAAAACCAGTGAATATATACATTTTTAATTAAACAGAGATTTACATAAAACTGTCAGTTTATTCTTCGTTTAATAGAAATAATTATTATCCCCCAAACAAAATTTTGTGAAAATGGGCTTACGAAAAAAAAAAAAAAAAAAAAAACTCCCGCAGAAAACTGATTTGAAAAAGTTTTAAAAATTCAGATATAAAAAAGAATGCACCTATGATTTTTAAGCAGAATTCCAAACTTAAAATTTGTAAATAACAACTAAGTCCATTAATTCTGTAAAAAGTCATGGATCGATTTTATGCTGCAGCGATATAATGAAAACTCTTTTCTCCATAGATTTTTAAAAAATCAATATTTTTAGTTTCTGACAAATGACGTGGCTTGATTGCTAATCTACAAAATAAAAATGACTATCCCTAAAGTTTTCGGTATTAATTTTACTATTACGGCAGGCTCTGTTTTAAAAGGGTCTGATCTTCAGCAGGGTTAGGGTTAGGCTATAATAATAAAAGAAATTGTGTAAGAGTAAAAGTTTACCAATTTACCTTATTTCTTAGTGAACTAATTTATTTAAGTAGTCACCAAATTTAATTCAAAGTAATTGTACTTTTATACTACTCAGTTGCTATTTTCTACTAAAGTATTTTTACAAGAAGCTAGTAAGAGTAAATAAGCTCACTCGACCCAAATACAAACCGACGTAGCCATAACATCAATTAAAAACGACATCAATAACATTACTCTTGCCATTAAAATTCATGTCACAACGATATCAAGTCGAAGACAATCACAGAACGGTCAACGTTCTCATTTCCCAAGCCTGTTTTTGGGAACCTCATCCGACAGTTCATTCATCAAATAATTATTTGCTCATTCATGATTCATATCTGACAATATCTTCCTAGAACATTATTTATTTATATGCTACCTGGTAAAAATTGGAGCCTGCTTAATGGAATACACAATGTTGATCAAAGGTACGAATTTGGTATGGTAGCCTACTTTACTTTTGCTCTTCCTACTTCCAGTTCATATAAGTTTAGATTTGATTTCATGATTTGTAAGAATCATCAGCATCAACTAGCGTTAACCAAATGGTTGATACTTTAAACTGTAATTACAAAACCATTTTCAGTGTTCCATAGATAGAACGTCCTTACTCACCCTTCCAGAAAATCTGGTATGTTGTTCAGACATTATCATTGGTCCGAGTTTACTAATTGCGCTTGCGTGGAATTCCTTTCTTTTAAATCTAATAGCCGATATTTCTCAGTAACAGACTTGTATATTTCTATTATTCATAGAAAGATATGTATTTATAGTTCAAGTTAAATTAAGCGATACTAAGATAGAAAGATTTAATGCTGAGTTTTCATTTATTTGAATGTGTATAGATTAAACTTACTAAATGTTATATCCCGTTCTAATAGGAAATATATACTTGAAAAACAAGGTGGATAAAATAAGAAAAGGTTTATTGTACAAAACAAGTTCAATAAGAATAAAGGTAACAGTTATGCACAAGGTCGTCGCAAGTCAATCCAGTAGTGAGTGCTACTATTGGAAGATCAGTGGTTCTCGCGTAAGTCTGAGTAGTACTGAACAGATCCCAGCTAATAATATTTACCAAACTCACCGCAGGGTAGGATGCGTCACAAGGCCGAATTTAATGTGGGGTAATCCGAGCCCGTAGGCTCAGCCCCAAATTCCCCGTAAACTCCGCATGAACGGGTTCAGGTCTGTCTACCTTCCCGGACGAGACTCTGCCCTTCGGCATAGCCTAGTCCGGGTTCCTCTCTGCCTTTGGGCAGAGAGTTCGACAATAGCTAAGAGCTAAGTAACAGATCCCAGCTAGGAGTATTTACCAACCTCCCACGGGGAAGGCAGAGAGTTCGACAGCACAGCTGGTATATTTAACAGCCCCCTCACGAGGGCCGTATGTGATACAAGGCCGTGTTTATCGTGGGTTCTCCGAGCCCGTAGGCTCGGCCAAAAATATTACCTTTGAATCCGCATAAATGGGTTCAGGGGCGGTGTACCTCCCCGAACGAGGCTCTGCCCTTCGACATAGCCTCGTCCGCGTTCCCCTCTGCTCAGAGTCAGAGAGTTCGACCGGCCAGCCGAAAAGATTTCAGCTGGTCTCTGTTGTCCGTTCACTTACAGATACTTATAAGTTGTTACTACCTATAGTGTAGTCGCTCATGGGGGTGACAAGTTATTCCATTACATCACTAAAGTAAACCGATATTTTTTCAAACTAAGTACTGCGATCAAACCTCAGTAATTTAATAGTCCCTAAAATGAGTTTAAGCCTATATGGAGGTTAACAGGTTGTGTGTTTGTGTATTGTGGGGTCACTCATATTATACCAGCAGTACATAGTTCACAGTGTGGGATTATCCCACTTACTTTCCTAAAAACCGTTACTAGAGGACGTTCCTTAAGACTATATATAGACAGCGTTATTCTCTGTCATCCTCTCTATTCTATTTTCCTCTTACACGGTAAGATGTAGATCGAACGTGGAGAAACGCGTTCCTAACTGAGAGGAGCACACAAGCCAGCATTTTCACTTCATTTTCATTTACTTTTCTCTAGGACTTACTTCTAAACAGTTTAGTTTTTTTTCTTTCATGTTCATTGTTTTGTCACATGCAACAATCTTCTATTGTCTATATATACATCTGTCTTGTTAATACATACATTATTGTTTGTTTATATATAGTTTTGTTGTTACTTTATTCATTTATTACTCGAACTCACATTCGAGTCCGCAATTGTTGTGGAAAAAATACATACCAAGAGACATGTTTTCTAACCTAAACATGAAGCAGCATCGCCCGCAACAACAGGAATTAAAACAAAACATACAAAGAAATAACACTAAACGCATGTTAAATTTTAAATTAAAATTAGATAATTTTATTTATTTTAGTTATATGTGTTGTAAGGTCGCATGTAATAGAGGAAGAAAGTTACTTCGTCTTACTCTTATGACAAGAAAACTACCGAGGAAATAAAATATGACGATCTATCTATCTATCTATCTATCTATCTATCTATCTATCTATCTATCTATATATATATATATATATATATATATATATATATATATAACAATTTTGTTAAAATAAAATGAAAGAAAATTTTATTAAATATTATGAAGCAAAAAAATGGTGGTTTGTGCACCGGAAAAGATTAGAATTATACAGAATAATAATCAAATATAAAATATCACAAGAAAAATGCCAGAGAATAAAAAACAATGCAAATTACAAGGAAGACGCTCGAATAAAAGGGTTTTACTGAAGTCAAACCCAATTAAAAGGGTATATTTACTTTGAAGGTATAAAAAGTGAAGGTTCTTAATAGTTTTTGTTATTTGATGTGAGTTGACAGAATCCGTTGAAGTTTTGGAAGACACGTACGAGTGCCTTGCGTTGGGAATTGGCAAGAGAGTTCAGTCTTCAGTGGACCGGGGAAACTAGTGTTCCCCCAGTAGGAACCTAATAACCACGTGGTTCTATATCTTGGAGCAAAAAGAAGAAAGCGAGTGAGACAGGAAATGTTTACCTTTTTTTTTATAGATATCAACAATGCCACCTAACGGCGTTTTTCGAAGCCAGTTGGGTGTAATCATATTTCCGGTTCCTTTACTTTTAGCACCACGGGAAAATGGATATATATATATATATATATATATTTATTATTCATAATTATTTTATTTATCGATTTTATTTCATTTTCTCACACTGGAAGCAACGGTTTTTGTAATTGTTGAATCGTGATCGCCTTGGAGTTATATCTGTGTATATTGGTTTTTCATTCGATTCACCAAGCAGAGAGTACATTCTCAATTTTGAGTTCCATCTCTGACTGAAATTATCCTTTTCAAGTTTTTTCCTGTGCTATACACGATTGCACGTGGGCAAGACTTAACTGACGAACTCCAAGCACCTATTACAGTTAGTGTATCATGAATTACTCTGACAACATCCTCAAATTATATAGGAATAGCATGTTCCTAATCCCATTGGATGTCTAGAAGGTATTTCAGGAGCTAAAGCAAAGTCTGGAAAGTGTATAGGAAATAAACCCTATTTCCAAAACAATTACATACATACCATTTACTTAACAGGCACACTCATTATTTTTTTTATTCTTATTTTATTTTTTATTTGGACGTTCGGATTTGTAATATAAAAAAAACCCTGGAAGGCTGAATTTCCTACAAATGCTGTAATCGATAACATCGTTGAAGACAAATTCTTTCAAGTAGAGGTAGATGCTGGTAACCATTGTTTAGCCACCACTCTTAACCAAGAAGGACGCCCTGTGGCATTCTGGTCTAGGACATTAAACTCAGCAGAACAACAACATTCTCCTGTGTAGAAAGAGGAAGTAATAATCGCGGAAGCCCTTAGAAAGTGGCGCTACTATTTGATAAAGAAACCTCTTACATTGATAAGTGACCAACAAACACTGTACTTCATATTCACTTATAAGAAAAGGGGTTATTAGTTGGAAAAATGACATAGCGGTATGTTATACCGGTAGTGAAATTTCCATGTAGAACAACGACAAAGGCCACAGGCCTAAGACATAGAAAGCAGCACCAGATGCACTCACTAAGGAAAGCTGTGCTGCAAGAACAGTTAAATGTTTGAAGAATATTCATGTGAGGTGTGGATAGGAAATGAGAGACTTGTCAACTCTCTTATCCCACGTATAATGAAAGGCGCAAACGAAAAAAATAAAAAATAAAGAACACCGGCCTCTGTGATATTTGAAAGAAATTTACATTTATAAAAATAATAATAGCACAGAAGACAAAATTTACAAAATAAGCTTGCTCAAAATTTTCCTTTGTGCACCACACAATTAGTCATGATAACAAGTTCTAATTAAAAATATTTGGGGCTCATAAAAACAATTATAATTATTATCAACAAAATGTTAACTTAATCTGATTCATTCGACTGCCGAAAGAAGTTGAGAAGGCTGACTAATTTACAGGTGTCGTTGGGTCCTAGTTTGTTTAGATAATTATTTAGTTTTATAAACAGAGATTCGTATTTTTATAAAAAAATTCAAAATCAGAGTTAATACCTCGAATTTTGTGACGAACTTTCACACATAACTTTTAAAATATAACTGTATATCGCTCTAAATTTGTAGATTTTTTCTCTCTGCTTTAATTCTTTTTCTTCTCTTGCTTCCTTTTCTTTTCCAGTTTCTTTATTTTCGTTGTAGTTGTCGGTGGCGGCTTTTAGTTTTTCTTTTCTTCAGATCCTTGAACAGGCCGACGTCTTCTTCCTCACATTCTTCTTCTTTTTCTAAGTTCCACTCTCAGCAACTGCCAACGCCTGTGAAAGTCAAATCATTTTCATCCGTCAGACAAACCAGATTTTTTAAATAGCTACAAATCGGCTCAGAAATGTGATCCTATTGAAACGTAACTTACTTTCCTCATTGTTCAAAAAATTACGAAACACATCTCTCTAAACCACGCCTGTTCGAAAACACCTACCATGGCGGATTTTGAAACAATAAGATCCTCTTTTTTTATAAGTTTTGAAACCCAAACTCCATACAATGTATTTTATTTATAAACCACCCGTCTTTATTTTTTGTGGTATTTTTGCATCATATATTTGAAACTCAGATATACAAAGTTCTGCACATCAAATTTTATTCAAGACTTTACTAACCGACTTCATTTTAGTAGATTTCTTATTTAAAGAATACGTGTTAGTAACTTACTTCTTTTAATAAATATTTCTAAACACACCCTCCTAAAGAAAATGTAAAACTTGGTCTATTGTCTTAGTTTCTACGGGAGTAGAATTGTTAGTTATTAGCTGTTAATTTTAATTTAAATCTTTTAGGTTTTCCGCTATATTATGAAAACCATCAACATTAAAATCGATATTAAACTTATTATCAATAAGTATGAGTAAGGAACAACGAATATGATTATGTAGATAACTCCGCATATTCGTTTGTTTTGGGTATAACGATAAATTACATCTGGTAACAAGGCCTCTGATCAGGAGATTGGAGGTACTGAGAGGTTTATTCTTCAATTTACGTTTTCCCCCATTATGGGCATTAATATATCCGTGATACGATAACACTGTACTTCACGGACGAAATGAAAAAGAATGACAAACCTGCTTTGTTCTCAGAGAGAGTTTTATAATTGTTCCCAGGTTCACCCTGACCCGTGGTGTTAGCACCTGTTAGGGTTCCATCAATGGGCAAATAGTGAACCCCCAAACAAAATTCAACAGTATTTGGCCGAAAATCCTATTCGTCATCGCGCGCTGGAATTGTACCTCTCCACAACAACGTTACATCGAATTTTAACAACAGATTTGTCTCTACACGCTTACAAAATTCAATTGACACAAGAACTGAAACCTGCTGACCATTTGGAGCGCCGTACATTCGTTAATTGGGTGCACGAGTAAAGACAAGCCGATGAAGATTTTTCCCAAAAAATCATCTTTAGTGATGAAGCCCATTTTCATCTCGATGGATTCGTTAATAAGCAGAATTGTTGCATTTGGACTGATGAAAATCCAAGGAAGATTGTTGAAAAGCCACTACATCCACAAAGGGTCACTGTTTGGTGTGCATTTTTTGCTAGCGGAGATTGGGTTGTATATTTACAAATTTGAACGTCTATTTTCGTAATAGACTTCGATAACTTTAACACGTTGTTTCATTATTAATCTTTCCATGGTTGAAATTGCCAAAGTTGTTAAATCTGAAAGAAAAAGAAAAAAATCATTAGACGCTTAAACTTAATTCACATTTAAAATCGGTCTAAGTTATTGGAACACCTTATATAATCTTATTCGTTTCTTAATATAACTATATCTATATACACAAATACATATATCTTAACTGTGTAGTTGCGTCTCGCACAACTTCATTTATTCATATTTATCTATATGCTTGTTTGTCCACAGTTTTCAGTCGGTTCATAAACATATGCCATGCTTATTTATTCCATCCTCAATTTTCTATCTACACTTATTTTCTCTTCCAATGCTTTTGACGTCGAATTCACCGTGAGTTCATTCTGTATCGATTTGTGACAACCAATATACCACACTCCTTTTTCGTCAATAGACGCTCGTGAGAACCTCCTGCCATCCAATATGTTTCAGATGTCATCTGGCCGTCAAGACCTGTTCAGAAAGGAAAATCCTAGGGAATGGTCAATCCCAAAAAGATTTTCGTCTCACCGAACTATTTTTTAAAAATAATTTCATCCCAAGCAAGGCAATAAAGCTACTATGACGCAAGAGGTTACTGAGTGTTAAAGAATATGAGAATAAACTATTATTAACGCGAGAATAAAGAGCAAGAAATAAGAAGAGAGAATATAGCGGTTGACATTACATTTAAATCTTTGAAGATCAAAGTTGATTGGGAAGCAAAGAACCGGAAGAGAGTTACAAATGCAAGAAGTGCGATAGAAGAGACTTTTAGTATAGAACTTCTATGACAGTGAGACTTATGGAATTGTGATATTTAATGTGTAAATATTTTGAACGCCAACTGAATAATTATACCATTTATGTTTCGACTTATATTTTTATTATTAAACTAATATTTTGGTTGATTTACTCCTGTTTTTTCTTCTTCTTGTTTTTGTTGATCGGCTCTTTCACCAGCAGCCTGATAGGGGTTAAGGTTCAAGTGATGTATCAGAAGGAACGTGTGATCAAGGATCACCTATAGATTTTTACGTGTCGTATTTCTGTTGCTTCAAAAGGGCGCGTAGTCCATTGAATCATTCCGGACGTTGAGAGACCAGGAGAAC
The DNA here is from genome assembly GCA_963932145.1 of Acanthosepion lycidas. Taxonomy (NCBI): domain Eukaryota; kingdom Metazoa; phylum Mollusca; class Cephalopoda; order Sepiida; family Sepiidae; genus Acanthosepion; species Acanthosepion lycidas. The sequence goes on along the minus strand of OZ010583.1, from coordinate 77,917,011 downwards.
GGCACATAGACAATCGTGTTCCAAATAATCTTCTTTTAATAACTGAATAGCATTGTTGTAATTCACATTAGTAATTGTTAAATGTTGAATAATCTGCAGAGCATAATCCGCAAGATATCCTTTAGTAGCATAAGTCATCGGGGTTAAAGTGAACAGTTGATCTACTCACGTTCAGAAGATTAATGAAAGATGATAATGACGAGAAAACACACCGGTAATTTTAACAAAATATGATATAATTTATTCACAAATTTACACGCTTGGAATAGTGTCAGTCGCTCTTTTCAGGAAAATAAATCAGAATTCTTATAGTTCGTAATTTTAATGTATTGTCATAAAGGGAAATGTTCCTATAACAGATTAAATGATCTGACGCAAAATAATATTAAAAAATGTTTAAAACAATGGTAAGAGAGTTCGTTGCTCACCGAAGGGATATATGGTTTGCATACGTTCAAAAGTAGATTAAGAGATATAGTTTGAAATACGTAGCTTTCTTGGATTGTTGAGAGAAAATTCTTTGAAGTGCCGCGTGGTAGTTAGTGGCCGATAATATAATTGGCGAGTAATTTTAGACTGGCGAGTACTTCAATGCTGATCGCGAGGAACTTCAACGAAACCATTCACATGCTTTCAGACACTCTTCTTGGTTCATCGGCTAATTTCTGTGAAGGCACGGTTTCCATTGGTCAAAAAAATTCATATAGGCTCGTAAATTTGTTTCTTTCTTCTTCTCTGCTCACCTGTTAATTTCTGTGAAAGGCAAAAATCTTACATAGGTTAGCATGCAAATTTCTTCTTCTTCTTTTCTTCTTCTTCTTCTTCTTCTTCTTCTTCTTCTTCTTCTTCTTCTTCTTCTTCTTCAGCCTTTCGAATTTGAAGGGTGTTGATGAAGGGAGTTATTATTATTTCGCACTGATTACTGTCCTCTCAAATACTGTAATTTAACGGTTTTACTCCTGCCACACAATTTTCAAATTGGTGAGGAAATTTTTAAAGACAAACTTGCCTGTTCCTGCTAATGTGGGTAAATTATGCATCATCTTTATCAGTCAATGGGTGATAATATCACATGTCAGGTAAACAAGATCGCGTAGTGATCACCAATTTAACAGGAGAGAACTATGATAGGAAGGTTTATTCTTCAATTTACGTTTTTTCCCCCATTATGGGCATTAATATATCCGTGATACGATAACACTGTACTTCACGGACGAAATAGCTGAAACGAAAAAGAATGACAAACATGCTTTGTTCTCAGAGAGAGTTTTATAATGCGACGTTGTACACAAAATTATATATATATATATATATATATATATATATATATATATATGTGTGTGTGTGTGTGTGTGTGTGTGTGTGTGTATGTGAAAATATTGTAGAAAATAGGAAAGAAACTGGTTTGGTAAATAATCCAAAGTTCCTTAGTATTTTTGTAATTATTTTTAAAAAATAGTGCTCGATACGAAAGTAGAGCATAAATATATTTATTTAAAAATATGATTCCAACTCGCTACATAAGAGGTCTCATGTTTCAAAACAAGAGCCGAAAACTTAAAATAATATTTGAATTAACTTGAGTTAAAGTAGGCTCTGTTCCATCTTCAAGCGAAATTTTTTTTGGGGGAATGACTTATTTCTGAAATTTACGAGTTTTAATAGTATGGTCAGAATTGAAATCAAAAATTTCCATGGTAACATCAAGGGCGGATTTTTTAGAATCGGCAGGGGTGGGGTGTTAATAATTTGTATCAGTATAGAGTTACTTTCATAGATGCCGGGTCACGGTAAGGTGGGGGTGGTTAAATTTACGACGGAGGAAGTTTTCGCATAGTCTGGCTTGAGCGTCTACGGAGATTTATTTATTTATTTTTATTTTATTCTTTTATTATATCTCTTTATGAAAGGGATTTGTGTATATGAAAAGGCCGTAACGTTTGTTATTTGACGACTTCATAAAGGGTTATCAATTTTTGTAGGGTATTAAAACTATGTATATGGGCTATGGATTTTAAAATTTATTTTATTGTATGCGTGTTTTTAGCTAGTTATTCAGAGCGTAAGTTCGGTTGTGCCGGCAGAAAACCGTTAATTCTTGCCTGTTGTTTAATAGGTTTTTATTGTTTAGAAGCTTAATAATGTGTAGTTTCTCATGGAGGCACAAAGGGCATGGGTCATCCCAAGTTTTGCAAGTTCTAGTCCTGTTAATGATTTTCCATTTTACTTTAGGTGTCCTATTTTTTTCTTTCAGGTGCCAAAAATATTTAGATAGAGAGGTCTGATGTCTAAAGTTTATGTTGTTGAAGGAGCATTTATGCTGCCTCCATCTGGTTTTAAAGGCATTTTTCGTGGACCCAATGTATATCATATTGTTAGGGTTCTCCGTGGATGATAGTGCATTGGTATACCACAGATTTGATGCAGCACTTATTTTCTAATGGGCAGTCTACCGGGTTTCTACAATCGCATAATTTTTCCCTATCATTATCTGATTTAAGTGTAGAGTTATTAAAACTATTCAGGTAAGGGGGTTTGTTCAGGATATTATTATTGTGTCTTCTTATTATACCTTCTAGATTTTCAGTGCAGCAATAACTCAATTTTAGTGTGTTCTTATTGAATATATTACTAAGCCTACTTTTGGTGGGAAAGTGTTTATCGATTAGAGCTAAGAACTTCTGTCCTAGTTTAATACTAACCATTTGGTTGAACGGAGGTGTATACCAAATGATGTTTCTTTTCCTGTTTTTTTTTCTTTTGGTTATTGCAATTGTCCCTATATTTAATGTTAGCATTTTTATAACCACTACTTTTTAGGGCAGTGTTATAGAAGTCATTATGTTGGTGGAATATTACTTTGTTAGCGGAATTACTGCTAATTCTATTTTCTATTGATGAGGGTATATGTTTAATTGTGGATGGAGGGTGGCTTGACTTCGGGTGTATATATAAGGGGTTAGCATTTGGCACCTGAAAAATAGGACACCTAAAGTAAAATGGAAAATCATTAACAAGACTAGAACTTGCAAAACTTGGGATGACCCATGCCCTTTGTTTGGGCCTCCATGAGAAACTACACATTATTAAACTTCTAAACAATAAAAACCTATTAAACAACAGGCAAGAATTAACGGTTTTCTGCCGGCACAACCGAACTTACGCTCTGAATAACTAGCTAAAAACACGCATACAATAAAATAAATTTTAAAATCCATAGCCCATATACATAGTTTTAATACCCTACAAAAATTGATAACCCTTTATGAAGTCGTCAAATAACAAACGTTACGGCCTTTTCATATACACAAATCCCTTTCATAAAGAGATATAATAAAAGAATAAAATAAAAATAAATAAATAAATCTCCGTAGACGCTCAAGCCAAACTATGCGAAAACTTCCTCCGTCGTAAATTTAACCACCCCCACCTTACCGTGACCCGGCATCTATGAAAGTAACCCTATACTGATACAAATTATTAACACCCCACCCCTGCCGATTCTAAAAAATCCGCCCTTGATGTTACCATGGAAATTTTTGATTTTAATTCTAACCATACTATTAAAACTCGTAAATTTCAGAAATAAGTCATTCCCCACCAAAAAAAATTTCGCTTGAAGATGGAACAGAGCCTACTTTAACTCAAGTTAATTCAAATATTATTTTTAAGTTTTCGGCTCTTGTTTTGAAACATGAGACCTCTTATGTAGCGAGTTGGAATCATATTTTTAAATAAATAATTATATATATATATATATATATATATATATAAATGAAAACTGGAGTTACGAGTGTTTCTCTATGAACCTGGTGAGGCCATGTGGTTTTTCCTGTAAGACATACCGCTGTGGGTTAGGAGCATCCTTCTTCGGCAGGCTCTACATCACAACTCCCTTCGTCACTTTATTCCCGACATCATTTCCCGTCCGTCTCCTCGTGACTATCTCAACGAAAGGAAGACAATCGCCATTTGTATCTCTACACTGTTGAGGGTAATAGTCTTTAAGTACATTTTCTTCAGCCTTAAACGAGTTGATGGCAGTATCAACCTTATTGTTAATCTAGGAATATCAGCCATTTTTACAGAATCTAATTTCGAAATGTACCCTTTATCTCATTTAAAACTTAATTTAAAAATGGCTTTTAAATTGAGGTTATTATTTTTTGAGTTTTACTTTAAGACTATTTATGACGATTTTATTTTTAAAGTTAATTCAAAATTATTTAATTATTATTTTAAAAGTTGATTTTTTACTTTAAAAATTTCCCTGATTGAATTTTTAAGTTTTCCCACCGCCGTAACGTAGATTTCTTGAGCATTTTTTAATGAACCCTTTCATGGTAATAGTTATGGGCTGGTTCCTTGTACCACGGATGATAGTCCAAGGTAGAACCAATAAAGAAAAACTCGAACACGTATATGGAATAACACAGATATATTACAAACAGGAATATATACAGAGAAGTAGAAAAGTGTTAGTACGAACAATCAGGTTTAGTAGTAATTGTCTGAACACGACTCTGTTTCGGACTGCCTCTGACTCGACTGACTGACTCGCTAGCTCTGACTGACTGACTTACTGACTCTTGACGGACTTCACTCCAGACTTTAAACTGAACTCTCCTCTTCCTCTTGAGGCGCAGTATTTATTACGTATGGAATAGTCCATTATGTTATTACGGGTAAGGTCCCATAACAGTAATTGGTACAACGACTTCACGAATTTAAGCACTGTGCTAGATTACTGTTGAAATTGATAAGTCCAAGCATAAGTTCTATGCTAATGGTTTATTTTTTCGCACTTCTAGTTTTTGAAACTCTTTTCTGCTTTCCTGTTGTTGAGGGGTTCACTGCTTTTTATACAAATGGACTCACCCGGTGTATACTTATACTACTGCCAGTGAATACCCAGGGAGTCGAGTCGAGCCCAGAGTAACAGAGGGTGAAGGTAACAGACAGACAGAACGAACGTAGTGAGCAAGCGTCACAGTGAGCGAGCACATAGACTCAGTAAGAAGTCATACAGCGATACTTCAATACCAAAGACATAGATATTTTGTTACTAACCCGTATTCCTGGAACTACTAACCTGCTTTACCAGTTTGTATTATTACGTTAATACATTATTTTCATATATACATTCCTGGCGTTTGTTATTTATTGTTACGGGATTTCATCCCGGAATCCACAACACCTGTCAACTACGATTTTCAAAAATTTAAATGCAACGTCAATTGTAATCTTCTGTCTCATTAAATCTTGTTTTTTTAATGTCCACCTTCTCCTCAACTTTTTCACAGTTTCTTTCACTCTCAGTAATCCTTTGCGTTTTCGTGATTTTATCGACTTGCTCGGGGTGAAACGATAATAAAAAAACGTCTGTGTGAGTATTCACCATATTTATTCTTGCACTGTAATGTTCGAAGAAAGTTCAATAGGCAGCCACAATATTCTACATTCTATCAAGACGAATATATCCCTTCAACAAAATTGGCTATCATCATCAATTGATAATTTCGCCACAGAGTGGGATTTACACAGACGAAAACCAAATTAAAACCAATAATAGCTAAATAAAAGAAAACTAAGATCGGACAACAGTGAAGTAATCACTTAGTGTAGGTGATTGGATGAAAGTGTTACCAGACAGAATGAATAACCATTTTTATAACTCCCCGAAATATCTGCCCTGCAAACAGTATTTTACAAACTCATGTGAGTCCAGGTAAATAAGGTTACAGTGTGTAATAGACAATTCTTGCTTGAAGTTTCTGAAGTGATAGTTGATTCGTTTAACGTCATATCAACTCCTTATAGCTCATTTAATGCCGAAATTTAATTTTCTTGTGAGCTTTGAAGTAATAAAAAATAATAATAATAAAAATATATGTTATTCTGGCTTCATAACTGAATACGTGGTAGATGGTACTCAGCTTTTTTGCATATACAAGTTTGTGTGGACAATTACTAGAGACGGTGATATGTGTGTTTTATTATTTTCCAAAAGTTATTTTGGAATACAGTTTGATTTAAGAAATTGTAGGATATATGGATTAATAGCATGAAAGTTCATGTTGGTTGTCTGGTTTATTTTTTTTTAGCAGCATATCAACCACTATTGGTTATCTAATGCGGAAATGTAAATTTCAACAATTTATGGCTTCAAAAAATTTTCAAAACATCCTGCAAAGTCTTATTAACATTTACACATTTTAGCATCCAGAATGTTATCTTAAACTTATTTGAACATTATCTGTTATTTCATTACACGTATCCAATCAAAACATCATACTACATATATATGGACAGCAACTTTTCTTTCAAACATGTTTCGTTGAATATGACAGACAATGAAAATTTGATTAATTTTTATTGAGTTTTTCTAGTATTCTCAATTTTCCGGTTTGGTGGGAGTAAAAGTGTGTTAAATTTGTCCCTAGTGTCTATTAACCCAATGGCTTACCGCCACTTTAGTCATTTTCAAGGTTTTGTTTGTTGTTAATTGTTAATTTTTTAATAGTTGTCTTATAATTGCCTACCTATAGGAATAGTGTTTAATCTGAGCCCAGCGAAAAGGACGTGGCTGGAATATATATATATATATATATATATATATATATATATATATGTGTGTGTGTGTGTGTGTGTGTGTTTGTGTGTATGTGTGTGTATATATGTGTATATATACATGTATATATATATATATATATGTATATACATATATGTATATACATATATGTATATACATATATGTATATATATGTATATATATATGTATATATATGTATATATATATATGTATATATATATATATATATATACATATATATATATATATATATATATATGTATATATATGTATATATATATATATATATTTATATTTATATATAGATAATATTAGTGGTAAATATACACATACATATGCAATCATATGTACTACGATTCCAATGGAATAAATTATGACCATGGAATATTAGTGTTTAAACCTTTTTATTATAATTATATATATATATATATATCGAGAGAGAGAGAGAGAGATATATACTTCTTTAGGCGCACAACAAAAAGGTCTCCTACTCATTTAGTTGCTAAAGTAAGAAAAAGGTCCTTTGTTGAGATTGACAGCAAATTTCAGGAGGTGTTGTTAATTTTCTTCAGGATTTGGAGGTTGATAAATCAACACAGTTACCAAGTGAATGTCGTATGTGATAAACTTGTCTTGTAGGATTATAGTTGCTTTGAGCGAAATGAAGGTAGTTTCGGATGTAAAAGTTAAAAATTATCTGTTTAAATGTTTTGTGAGATGATCAGAATTTTTGGTCGATCACGAAGTATCTCGGTATCAAATGTAATCTCAACTCACAGTGGAAAGTAACTTTAATCTGATGACTTGAATCTCGTTAAATATTCATTCTGTTTTTTTTTTCTGATTGGATAAAAATAATTTAGAAGGAACTCTTTTCTAAATCTTTCTTCCTTTTTTTTTTCGAAACATCCCCCTTTTTATTACCCTAAACCGAACACAGCGTCGCCATAAGAAAGGTTAGAAACAAGGCTTATCAAAAAAGTTCTGTCCGAACAACTCATTGGTTGGAAATGTTTTCGCTCTAGGTAATGGAAAGGGGCAGACGGTCGTATTTTTTTCACATAAAGTTTTATAAAAGATCGAAGGGGAAAACGGCCAAAGCATTGTGGGTATAACAACCAAAATGATTCTGAATAGGAAGACATACAATGATAATTTCTCATCTCCGAAATTCCGGCATAAATTAGCAACTGGATACTTTCATCTTGTGGGATGAGACTCATTTCTTAAGGATAATATTTTATCTTCTTCATTATCCATGTACCGTCTATGTTATTAGACAATTATTATTAGACTATCACCAACAATAATCATTTGTTCAGTCATACATGTAATTGATGAAAGACAGCAAGAATATTAATCTGAAGAAATGGTCTCTTATAGGAATCGGAAATTATCGGATAAATCAATAGGAACAGCCTCTTGACGGAGATTGCCAAATTCCATAGAAACCATAAGTCTAAAATTCCCACGTCTTCATCCAATGTCATTAATGTCAGCAGGATTCTAATGTCTGTGTTTGATATACTGGGACAATATCACCAATGCACTTTAGCAGGATTCTACAGTTCTTTTCTGGGTTTATCTCAAGAGAACTGAAAGGAATTCATTATATTCAGGAACATTCATGTTTCCATTCTATCAAACTAGTCTTTATTAATTTTTTTGTTAAGTTTTCCTTCTCATAATTTATATTTTATAAAAACAAATTCATAAAGAACAACATGGGGAAATAATAATAATAATATGGGACTTTACAATATACACAGACAGAACAAACAAAATTAATCGCCCAGACTTCGTGATTAAAGACCACAAGAACAGAATGTGATTTCGTATTGACATTGCAGTCCTTGCGGATTGTAATGTGTCTTTGAAGATCTTCAAAATGTATCAAAATATAAGGATATTGAAGTGGAAATCTCAAAAATGAGGTACATGAAGACATCAATAATTCCAGTTGCATTTGGAGCCCTCGGATTGACTGAAAAAGAATGATAGAATCAGTGAAGGGATTCCTGGTAGCCCATGCTTTAAAGAAATGCCAAAAATTGTATTCACAAGTACAACTCACACATTATGAAGAGCTTTATCTATGTAAAAGTGTTTTGTAGTTTTTTTTTGTTTTTTTTTTTTTTTTTACAAAAATGATCAGTGGGAAATGTCACGAAGCCATTTTTGACCGTAGGTTTTTGGTTGGGACCCAGAAGGAAATGTGTATGCAATAGAAACCCAAGGAAATAATAATAATAATAATAATAATAATAATAATAATAATAATAATAATAATAATAATGAAACCCTTAGAAAAGGGCGTAATTTAAGATAAAAAGAGCGTGTTTTAAGAAAAAACAGTGTTTGATAATGTTCAATATTATCAAATTTCTTGTGTATTTTTATACACAAAATAGACAAGAAATTTGATAAATTTCCTCCACTGCGTCCAATTTGTAGTGGGTATGAATGCTGCACGGAAAAAATCTCCGAGTGGCAAGATGTTTTTTTTTTATTTCCCATAGGAAAAAGGTCTTTGACTTATACCCGAAGCACATTTGATTTTATTTCTAAAATCAATATATTCTCGGAACTAAAAAACGATTTTCACTATTGCTTTTAGTCATTATGGATGCCTCATATTCTTATTCTAACATTGATAACGATGACAGGATTCAGGCATGCAATAAAGTTTTTGAGAAACGCAAAAAAAAAAAAAAAAAATCTATTGTGCCAAACTTTCTTTGTAGACATATTCGGTTCGTCTTGGAAAGTAACATAATGCAGGTTGGGAAAATGTTTCACCACCAAATCAAAGATCTGCAATGGGCACTCCTATGGTCGTTAACTTTGCGAATTTTTGCATGACAAACTTCGAAGAAGAAGATACTTTCAAATCACGGCACAGCCATGAACTTGTACTTTGTCCGCGATTTATTGATGATATTTTCTTCATCTGGGAAGGTGTGATAATTATCATCACCATCATACATACAAATCATGCGACAAGCATTCATTGGTTAATCTCCTCAAAACTAGCTTGCTGATTGGTCAATTCCGACCAATCAGATATTTTGTACGCGAGGAATGAAATTTCCCGCTCACTAAGGTTTGAGCCAGTCACGTGATACACTATCTTATATAAACAAAACACGTGTAAGCTCTCTCTGTCTCTCTGTTTTCTAATTCATCTTATTCCTTGCTGCCAAGATGTAATCTTCAAGAGCTCCCGTCTTGACCATGCGGTCAGACGTTAAAGAACATTAGCATTTCACGTAAGTACGAAACCTTAGCTCTTCTGAACTCTTACCAAATTTACCAATTCACTTTTCCTAACATGCAACAGGAAATTTATTCTTCTAAAACTACAGTTTAATAATTACTTCATCTTTATGAGCTCCGGTACAAATATTTCCAAATCTTAGAGACATAAATCATTCAAACCTTCAGCTTATATGCATCTACATCAACACTAATAAATTCAATTGTTATATTTTGAACCATTACGTTCTGTCTTCTATTTTATACTATGTGCTATTTTACGTCAAATATAAATTGCATTGTGACCGCTACATGTTTGGTAATCTCCACCGTCTTTTCTTGTCCTTTTCCACGTCATTCCCAGTTAAAGATAAATAAGTGTCGTGATGCGCGCTCCAAAGGTACACAGGAAAGTTGACTAAAATTTCTATAATTCTGTCATACTTTTGCACAAAAGAACAATTTTTGATCACATAAATTTTACATCCAGTTTATCAAAAACTTGCGTCAAATCTTTAGACATTAGACTACGTTTGAGCTACTTAGAAAGCCTACTTCAACAAATGCCATTCTGACCATCCTTATTATAAAATCAAACTTGAAATGCCAGTTTTAGCGCTAATGATGAATTTGCGCGGAGATAAAAAAAAAAGATAAGAAAGATTATTGGAAGCATGCTAATGATTTAATTCGACATCATGTTAAACAACTGAACATTATCAAGAGTCGCGGCAAAATGAAAATTCTGACAGAATTCCATTAATAATCAACTGACTACTGCTAGTATTTCGAAAGTCTTATATGACAGAATCAAATTTCGCAAAAATATCTGCGTTTTAAAGAGATTTTTCCCAACGCGCCTATCGTTTCCTTCAAACGAAATAAAAACATCAGACAGATTTTAACAGATACAAGGGTTCACGCTTAGAGTTCAATTGGAGTTTCGGATATTGTACTCCAGAAAACACTTACAGAAAGGAGGAAACCCCGCTTGTTGTGCAACAACATGTGCCAAGTTAGTTCTATCACAAATTCAAAGATAAACATCCCGATTTCTTTAGAATGTAGCAAATATATAGATTCCCATACGTCGCCCAATGTACCAAACATGACTTGATTTATGTGGGTTGCACAACGGAATGATTAAATAAAAGATTCAATGGGCACAGATATGATGTCAAAAACAATTTGACATCAACCCAGCTTGCGGAACATTTTATTACAAATGAGTGTAATTTTGACGAACATCATAAGGTGCACACCCTGAAAAAATATTCAGAATCCACCAACCTTGCGACACTTAAACGCATGAGGATAATGACGTATGCAAACTACTAACTTCCCATTCCGATAGGATGAACAAAATGACAGGAGAGCTCCATAGAATTTATACTATCTGTTTGATTAATTCCTCTTTCTAACTAATCGACTCAGGAAAAATTTCAAGATGTGCACGATCACCATCATATTAAATACGTTTCACTTGCATGCGTTACAATAAGCGTTTAGTTGCGAGAGAAAGGAATAACGAGGATTAGATTTTGAACGACGTTTATTGTTTAGTATGTCGTACAGTTATGTTGAAGCTAGGTGAAATGTCAGTTTCAGTGGCCGATCGGGTATAAGGGTAACCCCGGGAGTTGATCTAACTTTCGTGTAGGTTTGATGTGAGGGTAAAGGATATGGTCGGTTCCCGTGTTGGCTGATCGAAGTAACGATGGAAGATCGATTTGGTTGGTTGGTAGGCCTGTTCTGTGGAAAGGGGCCACGGTGGCGACTGCAAAGTGAATGTACGGTGGTGAGTCGATTTCGTTGGTTTGTATTTGCCGAGGTGACAGCTGGCTGGTGTTGAAGCTGTATTGTCGGCTGCTGTATTAAATCGAGTCTGCTGAGGTGACAGCGTTGGCGACGATGCCGACTTGTAGCTGGATGGTGTTGAAGTTGAGATGTTATGTCGAAGCTGGATAGCCGAAGTGGATAGTCAAGCTTGGGAGTGATAACAATCGTTGAGAGGAGCTGTCATGTTGAGAGGCGACGTTAGCGGCGGTTGTTCGCCGGCCCGCAATTGCTGATTGTCATCAGAGACCTGCTGATTATCATCGGGGAACTGATGATTGTCATCGGAGACTTCTTGTAGTCACCAGAGGTATCTCCTATCCCGGTGGGAATGTTTGTAATTGGCCAGTGTCGCTTTCATTGCGTGGGCTTGTTTCTTTAACCGGACGTGATGCTCGAAGCCTGTGCAGAGAACAACTTTTTAATTTTGTTCACTGCCTTCGTGGCGTTCACACCCGCCAGCAAGCAGAATGAATCAGAATAGTTGCAAGGTGATCATTATAGTTATAGATCACAAAAATGTTATTGACTTTTCAAAATTTTTAAGTTTAGGAACACTCATAAATATTCACCAGGTTAGCTGAAACGTCAGGCAAGCTACGGAAGACATGAAATGACAAAATTCAATGTCTAATAAATGAAAGTGAGTAAGTGATATTTTTTAGATTTTTTTTATATATACGTATATATACACGTACATATGCTTATATAAATTATTTGTATATTCCTTTACTTACATATATAAAAGTGCGCAATTTTAAATATTTTTAAATGAGCTTTTCAATGGACAAAAAAGAACATTCTTTTTCATTAATTACCTATTTGTAGACTTTTTCGAATAGCAATTTTTTCAAAATGGGTATTTGTTTATCTTGGGCGCTGCTGAGATCTCTCTTTTTTTCATGTAAAAAGAAACATACACTATATAAAACGATGTAGTGTACTTGATTTTTTACCAATCCTGCTACCGGCATCCTCATTTGAACATATAATTATGATTGTGTTACTGCACCAAAATTCCTTTGCTACCATATATATGGGAAGTTTAATGTAAATACATTTTTTCTTTTCTGTTCATTCATTACTAAGTGACAGATATAGACGAAGGAAATAAAAAATAAAAGTAAATTATTTTAACAGGTGCTTTATGCAATGTAAATAACCATGCAAAGATTATTACTCTCTCACATACACTTTAACTTGTACAATTACTACTACAAGAACAATAAAGGTACCTCCAACAAAGTGCTTGTCTAATGATAACCCTGAATTTGGTATGGTTTGGAGGCCATGGTATCATGATCATTAATCCAGGACACCCAATAGTACCTCATGATAACACCAGATTTTGTTGATTCTTCATTACATTGCAATAATACTAGGTACAAGCAGATAGAGTCTCTGCTTCAATTGATCATGTCAGTCTACTTTGATATCAAGCAGAAATCATATATATACCAAACATATGCATAAACAAGCACTGACACACGAATATATATATATATATATATATATATATATATATATATATATATATATATAGATTTAATTTGGTTATGTGTTTGACCTTGTGTGTATATGTGTTTGTGGGTTTAAGTGTGTTTGTCTTTGTGTGTTTAAGTGTTTATATATATATATATATATATATATATATATATATATATATATATATATATATATATATATCCCAGATATCAAGCACTTAAACTTTAAAATTATATTTGGTAATTAAAATAAGCTGGATTTATATATGTATGTAAAACAGAAAAATAAAAAAATTACATATTTGAGTGGGGAATATGCGTATTTTATTTTTTTTAATATAATTAGTAGGAGATTACTTGTTCTTATTAAAACATGAATATATATTTATTAGTAGTATATTAAAAATAGACCATAATAGATAGATAGATAGATAGATAGATAGATAGATAGATAGATAGATAGATAAAGCAATAAAAACATATGTTAAGACATCTGTCAGTCACTGCTGACTGGAAATCTTCTTAAATATATATATATATATGTATTATGATAATGAGAAAGAACAGTATGATCCAGTGTTCTTATTAATATTTTTCTTTTTACAAGACTGTGCTGAATGCAAATCTATAGAGCATAAATAATATAGATTTACTAATTTAAAAATATGGTCTCATCCATCGCTACAAAGGAATTACCATGTTTCAAAAACAAGCTAAAAACTTCAAATTCATTTATAGAATTAAATTAAATTCCCTATTTCTGTTTCATTTCCAAGCAAATTTTGGAATAACTTATTTTGAAATTTACTGAGTTTTATAAGCACTTACATTCATAACTATTTCATTTCTTTGATTAAGTAAATTTTTATTTTTTAAACCTAGTAATATATTAGTTTCTAAGGACATGGGGAATTCAATCATTTTGACAAGAGGTGGTAGGGTATTCATTTTCACTGACAACTATTGCATCAAAATATGAGTTACTTTCAAAAAGAGGTTAAGTCAAGGTAGGATAGGGGTGCAATTGTCCAATGAATGAAGACATCTGTTCAACATATGTCGTCTGGTCTTTTTCAGTGACAAAAAGTTTTTCGGCACTTTTGTTTTGGCATTAAATTTGTACTTGTATACATAAGGATTTTTTCTAAAAGAGTTGTTTGTATATGAATACATCGTATTGAACTACAATTTCAAAATATTATTCTTAATTTTAATTACTAATAGACTATATATAATTTAAAACAAAGAAATATAATAGAATTACTTAAATTATTTAAAAATTATTATTAAATATCAAATATAAATATGTATATGTCATTTATCAGTATTTTTTTTTAAATTAAGGAAAAATTTTAACAATGTTGTTAAAGAATAGCTATTTCATTTCTTTGATTAAGTAAATTTTTATTTTTTAAACCTAGTAATATATAGTTTCTCATGTATGCACAAAGGACATGGGTCATTTGAGGATCCAGACAATGTAAAAGTCGACATTGGATGCACAAAACATGAGTTCAAAAAATGGTTCAACCAACATCAAAATTCTTTTAGGATGAATAAATACCGAAATCAGAAGTCCCAATCAAAATATTTCTGGCACTTAAAAGAAACCAGTAAGGCACCTACTGTGAAATGGAAATTAATAAGAAAAGCTAGAATATGTAGATCATTAAATGAGCCATGTCTTTTGTCATATGTCAGTCACTTCTGACTGGAAATCTTCTTTAAAATATATATATATATATATATATATATATATATTTAAAGCAATAAAAATATGTGAATAGGAATAATTAAGAGAGATTAGGTAGCAAATAACATTAATATAAATTGGCAATAACCAAAACAAAATTTATCTTTCATTTTCTGATTAGTTGGTGCTTATTTATTTTGCCCACGAAATTCCCAATGTCCCAGTGATCACAAGTTGACCATTACATTCAATGCTAGTATTGTGGGGCTGTTGGTTGGCCTCCATTTTGATAGTTCCCCTGACATATTTGTCCATTCAATCCAAATCTGTTGGGGTTGACATAATTATGAAAATCAGATCACGTAATTCTCCTGTGGTTGTCATGTATGGACTGCCCTCGCTACATCATGTAGGATTTGTCCCTGAATATCTCTTTTCTGTTAGTAGACTTCACCACTTTGATCTACTTGCCACTGGCCCTCATTCCTGTCCATATATAGAAGAAATTTGTAGCTTGTATTTGAGTACATCATCATACTTAAAAATGGATAAAATGTATATGAGATATATATATGGGGGTGCTGAAAATTTCTTTCCTTACACCAAGAAAGGATTCCAAAACAAAACAAAATCCTTAAAATGTGATGAAGCAAATGAAGTGGATATTTGGCCAGATTTTGGGAATCAGGTTGTACCCAGAACTTTTCAGCACCCTCTCTTAAGAGATATTTTGACTTTGATACCATATGTGCTACTAATTGTGACACTTTGGTAAAATAAACATCTTGTTCTTTTAGAGGGTACTTATTCCTTAATGCTTTATGGAGTCTATTACCAAATATATTCAGCTTAGAAAAACAGATAAAGATTATTCAATAAAACTACCTTCTACCTTGATGATGGTCTCAAAAGCAACTACATGCCTGGATCAGATCATTGTCACTCATAGGGATACTGATTGGTGTTCCTCTTGATGAGACCCTAAATGTAGTTATATAGATGTAGAAATCTGGAGAGCTAGAAGACAACATCTTGGTGGGCGAATTGATTGTAAAAATTCTCAGCCAACTACTCTTGAGTCATGTGTGGACTATGTGGAAAGAAACAGAATATGTATGACCAGCCATTTGATTCAGTGTTTGACTGTCATATCTAAGCACCTCAACATTGCAAGCCTATTGTTATTTCAACTCTTTAGATCCACCAGTTTAGACTTTTACAGCTATTCTATATCCACGGGATTTAACTACTCATATTTCCTCTATATTCCATTCATAAAAAGTAACTTCCATTGAGACAGCTTTTCCCAGAGTACCGCAACTCTGTAGAACAATATCGCATTTGGATACTTCCCTGAAATTTACAATTGTAACTTCTTCAAGTCAAGGGTCAATTGCTATCTGATAAACTTATCCTCATAATCTTCACTTCCTTCTACCACAACTTACCTCTTCTTACATTCAAATCCTCTACTATGAGTGGCTCTTGAGCCTTGTACTGGGTGAACCTTATGAGAATTGTTGATAGATTAATTTGTTTTTTATGTTTTATCAACATTTTGTGTGTTATTTAAAGCCAAAACATATTAGGTTGGTGCAAAAATAATATCGGTTTTTGACGGTAAAGATACGTCAAAAGCCGACATGATTTTTGCACCAACCTAATATTTGGGATTGTAAGAATGATTCTTCTTTTTTTTGTGAATGAATATTGACAATTTTTTGGAGAATAGTAATGATTTACCCGATGAGAAGTTAGACAACATGCAATAGCATTAAATGCTTCATGATACAAGGACCATTATAGATGAGATGAACTTAGTTTTGCATTAGCATCGATGTCTCTATGGAGTTTGCAACCTGTGTTTCCTCATGTTCATCTGGACAGTTTCCAGAGGTTTTTTTTATCTCTAAGATATTGTAGTATGAGCATGGCATGTCATTTCATTTCCTGGAACTGATTGGAAGCTGCAATGTTAAGGCTCTTGTTACATGTGAAAGAGTAATTAGAATGTTAAAATTTTGAACATGCCACTCAATGCTGTAGATGTGTTCATAAATACTTAGAACACCCTATGTCTGTATATGGCTTTACACAAGAACAAAGAGTATCAAATATGAAAAGACCTTGCTTCATGACCCTAAAAGCATCTCTAAGTTGGTTAGAAGACTAGAGTCACATGGGTAACAGCATACAGAGGAAGTAATGCTGGGGTAGGTCAGCAAGTAACAGAATTGGTACTTTATTAACATCCTCAAGATCAAATTAATAACCATATGCAAAATAGCTGATGAGCCCAAAATGGCCACAAACCATCAAAATAGCCATGCATGACAAGCTAGGACCATACACTAGGAAACAAAGACACCACATCACAGAGTTCATAAAGGGCGGGAAGATGGAAAGGTGCAGGAAAGTTCTCCGATATTTCAAGAATACAGAGTCCACTGTGAAAAATATTATCTGCTGAGAAAATCTCCACAGTCTATGCTATTTTAAACTGTTGAAATAACAGGCAGCCCATGGAATCAACAGGTACCTTCATGATCATATATCCAGTCCAGGTCGTGTTATGGTTTTCAATGGGAAAAATATACCACATTCAACTATAAGCTTGGAGAAAAGGTGAGTGTTGATGCTTATTATAAGGTCTTGAGGTACTATGTTTTATCATGGCTCAAAACCAACTACCCTGAGAGCCACTGTGTATAGAACAAGGAAAGTGCTTCCAGTCTCACAGCATGAGATGCAGAAGTTCTTCAAAGCTAACTTTTCTGATTGATGACCAATAATCTTACTTAAGACCACATTTTTATGCAATGGGGGAGGTACTTCAACCAGGTCAGAATCCCCTGGACTAGACTCCTATTACAGTGGCCTAAGTAAAGTTTTTAGCCAGGAGAAATAAACTACATCCAATTTGAAAATTTAATTACGCAATCCCTACTCAACATAAATAAATAGTATTTGGAACTAGTATAGAGTAGGTCTTCCATTTGCTAGCTTCTCAATTTGACTTGCCACACTGATGCGATCTTATTATTTGCTCTTATTGAAATTCACCAATTTTCTTACTTCTGCGAACTTTCATAGCAAAATATAAGTTAATTATTGTTCATAGATTAGAGTAGCTTGATACTAACATGGTATTGTCTGAAAAAACAGAAGATATGTTATTACACAAGCCAAAATTGCTGTAATTAAGGGTGGTTAAAACTTATCCTAGCCCATTGTATATCCATATCTTGCCTGAAAAAAAGAACACTATACCATGTCCTACATAATGATGAGAACATGCCTGATTAGAAAAACAGATATTACATTAATGCAAGCTTTAAGACTAGTGAGATCTGATCATAGGAAATATGTATAGATATTACACCCTGAGAAAAGCAAGAAGAAGGGACTAAACATCAAAAGCAAGAAGACAGAATGCTTGATTGTTAGCAAAACAAACAGCCTAACATGCAAATTACAAAATGAAGATACCAAAATCAAACAAATATCTTTGAAGTGTTCTAACAGAGAATGGATTCTCTGTTAGAACACTTCCCACTTTAGATTTCAGTGTCACACTGAAATCTAAAGGTGTATTGGGATAGCAAAGTAAGAATTTCAAAAGCTAAGCAGAGTAATAAGAAATGTGGTTATACAGAAGGATGTCGAGGATAACATAGACTAAACATGTGAGCAACGATGAAGTTTAAGAATAAATGGAAACAAAAAGGAAATTTATACTTAACATCAGGAAGAGAGAGTTGAAATTTCTAGAGTACATAATAGGAAAGAGGGCTTTGAAAATCTGATACTCACAGGACAGATTGAAGGCAAAAGGGACTGATGAAAACAATGCATAACAGACTTAATGAGCTTGAATGAATGGATGGTGGAACATGGCTTAGGAGAAATAGCAGAAAGACAAAATTTATTAAGAGCTACAAGAAGTTATGGAGAGACATGATTGCTTACATTCTGAGAGGATATGGCACATAAAGAAGAAAGAAGCAGCAGCACAGATATGACACAATGATTGTTTCCTGATTGTCTGGGAGCAACACTTTGACAAGGCAGAGTGCACAGATACAACACTATGGATCATAGAGTTGTATCTGTGCACTCTTCCTAGTTCAAAGTTTTGCCTCAGGACCAGGGGTCAACATTTTGAATCTAGGCAGAGTGCATAGATACTCTGATCCTAAACAGAAGTGCCAAAATGTCAATATATATATATATATATATTATTTTTTATAGGTACTATGCTAGTAATAAAGAAAGCCAGTTCTTCCAATTGAAAGTTAACAGAGAAAGCAAACAGTATTCTAAAAAATATTTTCTATTAAAAATGTAAGAACCATCCAGCTGGAAAATTCTGTGTTTAGCGTTATTATCAGTATTTTGGGGGAAGTATTCAATAACTTTGAGAGAAATTGGGTTGAAACTCCAAGAAAACGCTTCACTAAACTGTCTGAGTGAGTTACTTCCCTTTGTTAACATTTCACTTTCTTCCCCATGATTGCTTTTACAATCTATATTGCCCTGGAACTGGCCCAGAGTTTTACTAAGCAGCAGTGTATTGTTGTATATTGGAAGGAATAAGAAGAAATTGATTTTAGCAGAATACATACATACATATATATATATATATATATATATATATATATATATATATGTGTGTATATTAAGACATTTTTATGTTTATACATTCTTTTTGTATATATATATATATATATATATATATATATGCAAACATAGATAATTGAAAGAAACAAGATGGAAATAAATGCTCCATGGCAGGGAATCGAATTCCAGTCTCCCATGTGACAGATGGGGATACTTACCACTATACTATGGAGTACCAGCTGGCGAGGATTCCCGCCTGTCACAAAGGGGACTGGGGTTCAATTACTCACTGGAGAGCATTTATTCCATCTAGTTTCTTTCAATCATCTATGTTTGCATATATATATACACACACACACACACACACACACACATATATATATATATATATATTTACTTGATGTCAAAATGAATATTCTTTTATTCTTTTTATAAAACATATTCTAAACTAGATATAATATTTGTTAATAAATTCAACTGATTTATCTTACTCTTAATGAAAAGAGTAATTTCTCCATTGAAGTTTTTGAAGCATTTATTTTAATTTATTCAATACATATATACATATATTATTCAGTGGATTAGTAAGTTTACACTGCTGAATTTTAATCTATTTGCATTGTATATTGTTGGATCTCTGTTATTAATAGGGAAGTGTTGGGTTAGGTGCATTGACAAAGAAGAAGATTAAGTGCTTGTTATTTAAAATAAATGCTTTTATTCCACTTAAGCTACATATTATTTAATATAGTTGGGTATGAAGGATTGTTGAAAAGTTCTTGGTCTAACCAAGAAACTTTTCTAATAAAATCTGATGGTTGGTCATTTGACCAAAATTTGGGAAGTGGTTTGGGTAAAGAAATTTTCAGTATCTCCTCATACATAACTGCATCAGAAAGTGTGTAGCTTAATGATATCTATATCTATCTATCTATCTATCTATTTCCTTTTGTTCCTTTCTATTGGTATATCTTTACCTATCTACGTTTTCTATTGAAATGAATTGCTCCTCTGCCAAGAGGCTGTCAGCAGAGGAAGGTTGTACTTACAATGTAAGAGGTTAGTTTTTCAACCTTGGCATGTGTCCTATATCTACGAACTGTAGATGCCAACATTCATATTGGTTATATTGGTGGCCATGGTTCCTTGTCAGTATTGGCTAATGTCACCAGTTCATTTTTCACTTGAATTGTCTTTCTCAACCCTCATCTCCTCTTGCCCCAAACACACGCTCATGTTTATCTATGTATATGTGTGTGTGTGTGTGCGTGAGAGTGTGAGTGTATATATATATATATATATATATATATATATATATATATATATATATATATATATATATATATATATGCGTGTGTATATATAAATATATATATATATATATGCATATATATATGTGTGTGTGTGCATGTATGTATATATATATATATATTTATACATATATATATATGTATATATATATATATATAGGTATGTAAATATATATATGTATTTATATATATGTGTGCATGTGTGTGTGTGTATATATATATATATATATATATATATATATATATATATATATATATATATATAATAATATTGGTAAACTCAGCAAAAACATCCTTGAAAGAGCATGCAAATACACTAAAAATACTCTGGGAATTAACCAGTGGCACAAAACAGCTGAAGTTATAGAATGGTTTCCCAATATAAAAAGGAAGAATGAATGTACATTTATCCAATTAGATATTTGTGATTTTTAGACATCCATCGTCGAGAATCTGCTAATGTTGGCTATAAATCTAGCAATAAATTATCATCCTGTTAGTGATCGCAAAATAAATATCATAAAGCAGGTACAAAGACATATACTATTCCATAATGCTTAGAGTTTTGTATTGATATGGGTGCATATAATTCAGTGGGGCCATGCAGTAGAGCCATGCGAATAATGGTTATTATAAAGTATACACAAGGGACCTATATAACCATAGATACGTTAGTAAAGAATCAAGTACATAAATCAGTCCAAGTTAGATTATCCACCAACTTCAGCAATAAAGAAATATTTGATAAGTCTAAAATTAAATATATATAGGCTTTAGAATTAAGCCATCATAAAGTAAATTTAGAAATAAACAAAGTAGATGAAAATAAACAGAAACACTGTAAATGCAACATTATATGCTTTAATCCACCCCTTAACTGTAATGTTCAAACTAATATTGGAAGAATTTTCCTAAAGTTAATTCATAAACACTTTAGCCGTTCAAAAACATTAAAAAAAAGATTTCTAACAAAAATAATGTTAATATCAGCGATAGCTGAATAAATAACATAGACACAGCCATCTCCACCATAACATCATTATATTAAATGAACATATTTCCAACAAAGACAATGTAAATTCTTCTAAAAATAAATGCAACTGGCAAAATATTTGATCTGTCCCTTAAACAGTCAATGCATGACTGATAATATTGTACATCAAGCAAGCATACATTCCGGTAATGATGTTAAATTTTATTTTGGTTCCACGGAATATCCTTGGAAATTTCATTTTTGCCATCATTGAATGACCTTAAGTAATTTAAAATACAAAAAAAGCACTGCTCTCTCCAGATATTTCTGGCAATTAAAGAATGATGGCATCTCACCATCAATCAACTGTGAAATTATTTCTAGGGCTAAAGCTTATAATGGTACAGGAAATAAATTTAACTTATGTCTTGTTGAAAAATTGGTTATCTTAAAACACTATTAACATATTAAGCAAGAGAAATGAATTGATGGTTACATGTAGGCCTAAAGATAAATATCTGCTTAAATATGTTTATCCAGATTAAATTTTTTAATTTTAATTTTTAATATAAATTATGGTTTATTTTTAATGTAAATTACAATTTATTTTGAATATAAAGACATAATTTCATAATTGTTGTTTTTAAATAAGAAGTAATCTCCCTTGAATTAAAAATTGTTTTAAAAAATTGAAAATTTAAAAAATAATTTTTTTTAGCATATATATAATTTCCAAATATAATTTTTAAAATTAAAAAAAATATAATCCCACCATAATATATAACTACACCAACATTGAGACAACCATATCTATTTCAAATTGCAGAATGGTCACTCCATAAAGATTGCATCATGAAATTCTGAGTCATGCTACTGGTGAGGGATAATATATATATATATATATATATATATATATATTTGTGCCACATTGCTGACAAAAGCCATAACAAAAAGTGTGCAGGACTTGACCAGTTGATCGGTCAAAAGAATCTACGGGTACTCAGGGAGCGTACCCCTAAGTTCATTTTGGACCGAGTGTACACCTCAACCCAAAGAGGAAGACACCGGAGGTTGAGGGGCTGGGGATGAAGTGGTAGAGAACACAAAAGAGACATTTTAACACATCAAACACATTAAATGCTAATAGTAACAGGACTAACACAATTTTGACATAAAAATGACTACCTTAATTAAAAGCCAAAATTGTTTAGAAAGTGCTTTAATAATTATTAGGTTGGTGCAAAAATAATGTCGTTTTTTGACGATTTTTTTGATTATCATTCACCCATTTATCCAACTTTTTGACTTCCCTATTTGTTTTAAATGGCAAACGACTGTTGAGTGGTCGACCTCGAGTTCAACAGCAACTTCTCGTGTGGTTTTGCGAGGATCGGCTTCAATTAAGGCTTTCAAATGTTCGCTATCAACCGCAGTCGGCCGGCCGTGATCGTCTTCATCTTCGAGTGTCTTGTCACCATTGGGAAATTTCTTGAACCACCGTTGTGCCACACGTTCGTTAGTGGTTCCTGGGCCAAGCGCACCATTGATATCACGAGCTGTCTCGGCAGCTTTTCAGCCTACTTTGGACTGTAACAAGAAAATTGTGCGGATTTGAATTTTGTCCATGCCGTCGAAAAGCCTGCAAAAAAAATGAATGAAGAGATTGAGAACGGTAATGGATAACACGATTCGATAGAGCGAAAAACGCGCTTCAAAATGATATATAACATGGCTATATATATATCAATGAATTAATTCAGAAATCATATATAAAAGTAACATATGTGAGAAAACGACATCATTTTTACACCAACCTAATAGATTGTTGCGGACCCGGTGTGTGAATGTGGCTAATGCAGTGCTGGCGTACGAAAAAGGTGGCCTTGTATGGTGATCTAATTGGGAAAAAATTCTATCGGCAGCGTCCGCCAACCGATCAAGTGAGGTGTTTTCAGACATTGGCGCCAAAATTTGGGTAATGGTGGTGGGAAGGCGATCCAACCACAGGCTTTTTAAAATAGAGTCAGCCATAGCGTTCTTCCCGAGTCGACTCTTCATAAAACGGAGGAGTTGTGAGGGGGTCCTGCCATCACGAGTTAAGTCACTAAATAACTCACGGATTGATGCTTCCTCTGAACGACCCATTCTCCGTAGGATCACTTCTTTCAATTGGTTGTATGGTTCAACCTCCGGGACGGCTTCTAAAAAATCAGATACCTCTTCCACGATAGAAGGCCAAATTTTATTTTCTGGTCATAAATCTTCCTTACTGAGAAAATTGCTTCCATTTGCATGAACCAGTTTCTAATATTCCCTTCGTAAAAAGCTGGAAATGGAGCTACGGCGGCAGCCATGCTCGACAACTCGTCTGCTTCACAAGACGTCATTCCGGCCACCAAATTTTATGCACGTATATAAAAACGAACCGGTGATCACTAAATTAAAGACCCGTATGATCACGTCGGGAAGTCACCAATTTGTTGCGGACCCGGTGTGTGAATGTGGCTAATGCAGTGCTGGCGTACGAAAAAGGTAGCCTTGTGCCAGACACTACACACGACTACCGGATCCACAAACAAAGTAATAAGGAGAGGAGAGAAAGAGGAATATTATATAAATATTCAACACGTGTTCTTTCTCATACTAAATTTCACAATCTCCTGGATGTTAAAAAAAAAAAAGGGTCATATCAACGTGCATAAGAAGAAAGAAAAATTGGTAGGCTCAAAGAATGACTGAAGCAAGACTTGCAAATAAACACAATTACAATTTTATTAAATATTCAACAAGTAGATTGTCTCGAACGTGCAGACAGAGATTAAACGGTTGTAACTCGCAAAAAGACTATGAGGCAGTCAAAAATAGTTCATCCGATTTTAGCGCCAAAAAAGAGGAAACAAGATGGCTTTGGCGGGAACAGTTTCTCTGTGAGAAAGTTCTGGAAGGATGTCTGCCCGAGTAATTAGAAACATGAATAATATTGCAAGGAATAAAAATACTCACTGCGTAGTTTTGTATTAATGTGAGTGTATGTGAATCTTTTTAAGGTAACTGGTTCGCACGAGAGAAATACAGAGTTCGTTATCAGTTTAGCAATTTTGGTCGAAAAGGATTTTGAGTTGGTTGTTCGCGTCAAGACGAGAAAATAGTCTTGGAAATGTAAGTCACGACCGTATTGCAGCATATAGTAGTGAGTAGAAGTAGTTCGTAAGTTCTGTGCATCAAGACGAAAGTTAGTCTTGGAAAGGTGTGACGACCGTATTGCAGAATATAGTAGTGAGTAGAAATAGTTCGTAAGTTCTGTGCATCAAGACGAAAGTTAGTCTTGGGAAGGCGTTAAATATCCCAGCTCGTTTATGGTTAGGAGCGTGCGGTAATTGTGTCGTTTCAGCTTCGAATCAGAACAGCAACTGATTTGAAATCAAAACGCCGGTCTCTCGTGACGTAGAACTCATCGGGCGGGAAAAAAAAAACAAATTTCAAACATCAGTAGCAGCCAATCCCGAGGGCGTCGGCAACACTATCAGCAGCAGCTGGCTCACCGACGATTACTACTATATCTAGCTACACGAGAAGGGAAGGGATGCAATCCGCGCATGCGCACGTCTAAATATTGCTGTGGAAAATGTTAGGCGTTCCACAAGATCATCCACAGTAAATTTGTGTCCATGTTTTTATGTTTAACCATTCTTGGAAAATCTTCTGTTACGACAGTGTGGGATATTTCATAACAAAAGTGATGGAAACAAAAAGAAAAACAAAAAGAATCTAAATAGAATTAGCTAGATTATATGTATCAAAGCACATATAAAAGAATTTTTTTTTCTAAATTTAAAATTCCCAGCATTTTTGTTCACGTACATGTTTAGTTGCATCAGTATAAACAAACCCAATCAGATGAAGACCTGAAGTAGTAAATGTGTCACGTTTGCCATTTTATCATTCGTCTTTCTCCCAAAATTGTTTTTGATATATAAGGATTCATGTATTGTTATATATGTAGGATTTATGTGCGTAAAATTTGTCACTTAGCCCATTGATGTTACCTTTAGCATCCTTACTCCAGAGTTCCGTAGACAGACCTGTTCATCCATTCAGGGAGGTATATCTATCTATCTATCTATCTATCTATCTATCTATCTATCTATCTATCTATCTTTAACTTTCTATCTATCTGTCTTAAATCTATCCTTAAATTACTTTCTAAATTGGATCCAAATTAATTGCTTTGCAAAAGACATTACCATTCTCCCCAGTGCCACATAAACATTAAATTTTCTTCATGAACAAAAATTAAGGCAATAATGTAAAATGCAAGTAATAAACTGCTTTAATTATACTTGCATCCATGTAAATTTTATTTGATAGTTAAATTTGACTAAAAAGAGTCACTCAGGTACCATCAAGTCTCCAGAAATTAGAGGAATCACCTCCTCCAACTGCAACCTCTTAGTAGCCATCCTTGTACAATGAGTGGGAAGACATTATCATTGCTATGTATGGGTGTGTGCAGAGGGAATGTTTGGTTGTTGCCAATGCTGTGCAACAGATTTGTATTGTTATTACTGCTTGTTATGGGAACAGAATGGCGCTCACTCAACCAAACTTTTTCTACCACCTTTATATGGTGATATCTTGTGATGACAGAGTGCAGAGGAAGTGGGTTCATGCCAGGAGGATCCATGCAAAGTGAACACTTGTAGTCTCAGATGAAATTCAATTTGATGACTGCGTTTTCTATGCTGATAACTGTTATGTGGCCTTGCATTTCCAGTATATACATGCATATAAACGCACACATGCACACTCGCACATATATATGTATATATATTAGGTTGGTGCAAAAATAATGACGTAATAATGTCGTTTTTTGACGTTAAAAAATACGTCAAAAAACGACATTATTACGTCATTATTTTTGCACCAACCTAATATATATATATATATATATATATATATATATATATATATATATCCAGCTATACGATAAGAACAAATGTAGTAAACATATGTGTGTGTGTGTGTGTGTGTGTGTGTGTGTGCTTTGGTCTGAATTTCTGGGATGAGGAGTTGTTATCCCAACATTTTTGGGGAAGATATATGACAAAGTGGAAAAAGCATTGTGAACCATTTCCTCCTACATACAACGAGAGAGAGAGAGAGAGCTAGGGAAGAAAAATCTATTCTCCTATTTGAATTTCTGCCATTATTGGCATTATAATAACTCTGTCCTTTCATGGAGGGAATGGAATATCTGAAAGGAAAAGAAATGAGAAACGTGCTTTGTTCTCAGGGTGACTTTTATATCACTAAGACATACACAAAACTATATATACATATATACAAGTGCCTCATGTGGAGAATAATATATCACATATATCTATACAGCAAAGCAGAATGTAAGGAGAAGCAAAAGGACACCTAACCATGCGCGACATGGCGCTACAAACACCCCGGTATTATACAACTGTTGATCAGAGCGGCCGCTCAAGACGCTACGCAAGTTAGGGCTCCTATCTACCAGTCGGAAACAGCAACCAGAGAACTGTCAGCCGTGTACCCTCAAAATGAAGAGGTGATGCCACAGACTGCACACATCACGGGAGAAACAGAGCTGCACTAATACAGAGGCCGGAAAGAGAAAGAGTACCGGGAACTCCTTCCTAGACAAGAAACAAGGTGTAGGCCTCTACTCATGTCCAATAGAAGGGGGAGGAGTGTTGACCGGGCGGTAGAAGAGACTACCTACTCCTATTACAAATAACACAAAAAAGGACGACACAAACAGAGGGAAGGATTGGGGTGGGGTGGGGGTAGATAACAGGTAACGAGTCCTGGACCTCACTTCGCTAAACCCTATCACATTAAGTTTTAACTTAGTATAAGTCCCATTGTCTATTCTAAAATGAAATTGAAAATAAGGATACCCGGATTTATTACTGACGAGACACTAGCCAAAGACATTCAATTTTCCATTTTTCATGTTTTTTTTCTTTTTTTTTCCTTTTTTTTTTCTTTCGAAACGGGATTTCTCACTAAACTATCAAATAAGGGAGAATCATTGGGACAAAATGTCTTTGAGTAGGGGGATAGAGAAAAAATAGATAAATTTAAAAACGAAGAAAAAAAACAAAAAAAAAAACTAAGAAAAATGTAAATGGTTTTCTGCTAGAGCGAAACAATACTCACACGGGCAAGCAAGTAGTTGACTGTTTTCTTCCTCATGATGGTAACAGAACTGGTGTGTGTGTGTGTGGGGGGGATCAACGGCCACTCCTCCGCCCTCACCAAGTACTGGGCTGGGGAGATATGCTTTCAATAAGGTTAGAACAGGAGAAAGATGCGGCTAGAACAATTCCAAATTCAGACAATATATCAAGCAAAAAGATACTGTCACAACATCTCAAACATCCGGAGCATTAGGACAAACTTCTGTAGTCTGGAATCCTTCCTCACTGTTAACGGCCCGGATATACTGGCTCTCTGTGAGACAAACCTTGTCTCGTCTATCCCCTCTTCCGATCTCTCGATCCCCGGCTATCTTCCTCTCCTCAGAAAAGACTCTCTAACCCACATGCACGGTCTTGGTGTCTACGTCAAGGAACATCTCCCTCTGACCAGAGACTCCTCTCTCGAATCGCCAGACCAGTCATACATGTGTCTCCGACTCTCTCTCCTCAATGCGGTAAGCTACCTCTTCTTCCTTTACCGGTCTCCATCCTCTCAAGACCGTGAGATACTCGATTGCATTTCTGACAGCATTGACAAAGCTCTCTCCCTCCACCCGTTTGCTCACATTTTTGTGTTTGGCGACTTTAACGCCCATCACACCTTGTGGCTTAAGAATGCTACTACTGACTACGCTGGCATTCAAACGCTCAATTTTTCAATCTCTCATTCCCTTACACAGATAGTTAACTTCCCCACTCGTTTTGCCTTCGACCGGGAAGGTAAAGCCTCTCTTCTCGACCTGTGTTTTACCTCCATCCCTGAATCCTGTAGCGCCTCGCAACTCTGCCCTCTTGGTAACTCTGATCATGCAGTAGTATCAGTTAACATCTCTTTCAACTTCACCCCCTATAAAGAACCTCCTACAACTAGAACCTCGTTCTACTATCAACGAGCTGACTGGGACGCGTTCCGTGATTTCCTCCGCGATGTCCCCTTTAAGCTCCCCGTCCAAGATTGTGCTTCTGAAGTCTCTTCTTGGGTTAAAGCTGGAATCGACGCTTTCATCCCATCAAGGAAATATAGGGTCAAGTCGCGCTCCTCCCCCTGGTTCTCCGCTGCTTGCTCAGCCGCCATCGCCCATAGGAACCACTACTTCCACCTATTCCGTAGCGACATGTCTGACTGCAATAGACGTCTCTTTGCCTCCGTCCGTAACGAGTGTAAGCGTGTCCTCAACGATGCTAAGTCACTATTTGCGGCTCGGATGAAGGAACGTATTGCATCTCACAAATTTGGCTCCAAAGATTATTGGCGTCTCTGCAAGAGCGTATTGAACAATTGCTAACCCTCTATACCTCCTTTATTCAACCAGTTCGAAGTCCTGACCTCCTCTACCGACAAGGCTGAATGCTTTGCTCGGAAATTTTCATTCAACTCGACGCTCGGGAAGGGAAGGACCTCTGTGGTGATTAATAGAGAGCAGTTTTGTCTTAGAAGCGTTGAAGTTGACCAGCCAATTCATGCCCCAGTTTTGGAGGTCCTTTTCCGGTGTACCCATACCTGACTTCCCTCTTAGAACTGAAGCCTTATTAAGCGGGTTAAACATAACCCCATCTTTGGTACTGGGCGTTATCTCCAATTTAGACCCCAACAAGGCTAGTGGTGGAGACGGGATACCAGCCATTGTCTTGAAGAAATGTGCGCCCGAACTGGCGCCCGAACTGGCGCCCGAACTGGCGCCCGAACTGGCGCCCGAACTGGCGCTCCAACTGGCGCCCGAACTGGCGCCCAAACTGGCGCCCGAACTGGCTCCCGAACTGGCGCCCGAACTGGCGCCCGCCCTTTCTAAACTATACAACTACTGCCTCAAAGAATCTTGTTTTCCTGACTGCTGGAAGTCCTCTTCCATCGTTCCTGTCTTCAAGAACTCCGGCGACCACTCTGACCCTTCCAACTACCGCCCTATCAGTCTCCTTCCCCTCTTCGGCAAAATCTTCGAAGCCCTAATCAATACCGGGGTGGTTAACCACCTCACATCCCATAATCTGCTCTCAGACAAGCAATATGGTTTCCGCTTTGCCCGATCTACAGCCGATGTGCTTACGGCCATCACTGGAACAGTCTACCGAGCTCTTCAAAATAACGGGGAAGCCCGAGCCGTGGCACTATACATCTCCAAAGCATTTGATAGGGTTTGGCATGCCGGCCTTCTTCGCAAGCTCCAGGGTTATGGCATTACGGGTCGATTATATAACCTAATACGATCATTCCTGTCAAACCGTAAATTGAAGGTCGTTCTCAATGGATTCTCCTCCAGTTCCTATCCCACGAACGCAGGTGTTCCTCAAGGCTCCATCCTAGGCCCCACTCTATTCCTTATCTACATAAATGACCTCCCTGACGCAATTACTTCCCAAGTTGGCATATACCCGGATGACACCACAATTTATTCCTGCCTCAAAAACAAATCTAGTCTCGTTGACAAAACTCGCCTGGCCGTGCGTCTCGAAAAGGACCTCCAAAACTGGGGCATGAATTGGCTGGTCAACTTCAACGCTTCTAAGACAAAACTGCTCTCTATTAATCACCACAGAGGTCCTTCCCTTCCCTCCATTAGAATGTCTGACGCTCAACTTCTCGAGAGCAACTCTCTGCGGCTTCTCGGTCTCACGTTGACTGCTGACCTGAGATGGAATAAATACATTGAGTCAATTGCCTCGTCCACTGCAAGGAAAGTTGGCTCCCCGGAGTCGATCCTCCAGATCTACAAAACAACAATTCGCCCTTGCATGGAGTATTGCTGCCATATATGGTCTGGTGCCCCTTCTGTTTGCCTCGGGGTTCTTGGTAGGCTCCAGAGGCGGATATGCAATGTAATTGGCTCTGCCCTGGCGTCTCGTCTACAGCCACTTTCTCACAGACGCGCCGTCGCCTCCCTCTGTCTGTTCTACAAATACTTCCATGGAAATCGCTCCGAGGAGCTGTATTCGCTGGTTCCGTCATGAGTTCAAGCGCCATATGAGGCTGGCATCCTGCTCTCACCCCTTCACTGTCGAAACTCCTAAATGTAGCCGTCTCTTCTATTCTAATAGCTTCATGTCTCACACCTCTCGCCTGTGGAACTCCCTTCCCTATTGCTGTTTCCCTGTGAGCTATAATCTCCAGCTATTCAAGTGTAATGTCAATTGACATCTCCAGTTTCCTTGATCTATCCACTACCCTCATCCTTTCTTCTATCACTCCTATCTGACCTTGCTCTAAATTTTCTGTAACCCCTTGCATCCTAGTGGCTTCCCGCCTTGCTTGGGGTGAAAGAAAAAAAAAATGTCTTACATATAATATGGAGATACTCCTGTGTGGGGAGAAACCATATGTAGAGCTCCAGCTTCAAATAGGCCAGATTCATCTGAATGGAAAACAGCAGTTGTCTTGGGTTTTCCCAAATTGAGGACTTCGAGCTGGGGTTTCTTTCTATATCTGGGAAAGATATTCCCATAGGGAAAACAGACCCATGGACTTATAACCTGCTGGGGAGACAGATTTAGCCTATGCCTGGGCCAGTAGGAGGGAAGCTAAAGAAAGCAACTTTTCGGTTTAGCTGCTGTAAACAAAACTGAAATTTGACTGCCTCTTTCATCACAGAAAAGATGTCACAAAATGTGATTTATCCCCACCAAATGAAGATAAGTGCTTACTTTATCCCTACAAGCACTTCATTGAGCTAAGTTTGTTTATATTGATGTGATTACACATGTACACGAATGAGAGACACTGAGAATCTTAAATTTAAGAATAATTCTTTTTCATTTTTTTTTATATATGTGTTTTGGATATATATTCTAGTCATTTTCCTATAGATTCTTTTGTTTTTGTTTCCATTCCTTTTGTTATTAAATATTCCACACTGCCATCATTGAAGATTTTCCAAGAATTTACTGTGGATTATCAAGGGATTAAAGCACTTTCTAAACATTTTCAGCTAGTGAATTGTTTTCTCTTTTAATTAAAGTAGCATTTTTATATCAAGAGTTTGGTCAGTCTTCTTATGGCGAGCAATGTTTAATGTGTTGTTTTGTAAAATATCCCTTCTGTATTCATATAATCTTTTACTTAAATTTCTTGAGGTCTCTTGAATGCATTATTTGTGGTAATCATTACAGGTAATAGAGTAAATTTCTCCTTCAAGTTTTAGCTTATTGTTTTGTTTTGCATTTATTAAGTTTTATATTGTTTTAGATAAATTCTTTTCAATCATAGTTGTACTAGAGTTTGTAGGTAGAAAAAGTTTGATATAAAAATATATATGTGTATATATATATATATGTGTGTATGTATGTATGTATGTATGTATGTATCTATCTATCTATCTACATATATATATATATATATATATATGAATAAAGACAAAAGGAAAACTTATCTTAGCCAACATGTTTTGTCCTTCTGATAGACTTTATCAAGGCAAATGTAAGGATTTTATTTTGCAATAAGTATGTATAAACAAAAGTAAAAATGTTAGTTTTCCAAAATTTTAATATTTAAGTTACATCCATAAATATTCATAAGGTTAACTGAAATGTTTAGGTAAGTTATGGAGGATGCTAAATGGTGCGATTTAATGTTTAATAAATTAAGGTGAATAAATGATATTTAATTTTTTTCATATATGTATATGTATTTTTCATATGTACCAGGTGAAAATAAATGAACACATGTTTTAAAAAATTATAATGGAAATTAAGCAACTGTGAATACGACAATTTTGAAACAAATGTGTATGAAATGGGTTTTATGAAATTATAACAAATTTTAAATTGTTCCACTATTTTGTCATATAAATAAGATTGCACATTTGATCAAATTATTGACAGACTATCCATAAATTGAGGTGTGCACTCAACTTCTAAGGAATGTTGAAGGATTATCATGCATTGTCTTGTGATTTCAAACTTTTCAGTCAGATGAATAATTGTTGATAGATCAAAAAAATCCTGTTTTAAATTGTTCCTCAGTTTATAAGCTCTTATCATTGCTTCCCTAGTCTCATCCATGATCAATAATTTGATCAAATGTGCAATGGTGGTTATACCACAAATGTATCTATATGTTTAACTTGTGTTTGTCTGAAGATTTCACTGGGACATGAAAGTGACAGACAGCATGCAGTTTTGATTCCTATATCCATATTGTATATATCTGTTGCAGCATACCTACAGACGATAATAGGTATGTCCCCATTCACATAAATACAGTAGTAAATACTGTACGTTGGTCTGCAGTCAGCGATTCATTGTGGAATTCACTTTACCCACTTCTAGCAGTTGACTACTTCTTCTATGCCCTGCTGGCCAATCTTGTATGTTTTGTTCGTGTCCTAAGCATTATTGTTAATTACCAACCTCCAGGTGATTATTCTATTCAGTAACCTTCCCTAGTTTACAACAATATCTATAAATGCTCTATTTGCAATATTGAATACTCTACCACTATAAAAATAATAACATTTAAAAATATCTCTCTCTCTTTTATATATATATATATATATATATATGTATTTTTATCATTATATATATATATATATATATATATATATACATATATATATATAGTTATTGATAAAAATAAAGTTTTAAGGTATGCTATATTTGTGATTTATAGTGCTCAAAATCAGGAATAGAGCATATGTAAATATAAAAGTGGACATTGGGATCAACAACCAGCAGTGACAGTCTGTTTCCTGCTTAAACACACTCATCAGGCCATAACAATTGCATTTAAGGATGAAACCAACTGTTGTCAATGGGTGTTGAGCTTAATGTCCACTTATACATATATACACACACACACACATATATATATATATATATATATATATATATATATATGTATGTATGTATGTATGAATAATCACAAAATGCAGACTTAGTTGACATGGTTCATCCTTTTATGGACTTTATCAAGGTAAATTCAAGTTTTCCTTCTGTCTTTATTCATATCGTTCTTTTAATGATATATTTTTGTTATATCTGAAATTTTGCATACACACACATACAAATATATATGATAAAAATATAGTTTTGTAAGGTATACTATATTTATGGGTAAAAGTGCTCCATATCAGAGATACAGCATATGTAAATATCAAAGTGGATGGTGAGGTCAACACCAAGCAGTGACAGTCTGTTCCATGCTTGAAACAGACTGTGAGAAGGTGAAAGGATGATAAAAGAGAGAATTTTAAGATGAAGGAAGAAGGTAATTATGAATAATGTGCATGTAGCCAAATGACATTTTTGAAATGTTTGTTTAATGAATCCTACCTAGGATATCATATGTCATATAAAGGTCTTGTATGAATATACATAATGAAAAATTCAAACTAAAATGCTTATAGATAATCAGTATTTGATTAGAAGTCATGAGTAGCAGATTTAATATTTTGATATTCATTTACAACATCATCAGAGCTTTGTAGGAAAAGGATAAAGAATAAAAAAAATGAAAAATATGAATGCATTTTTATCTTTTATACTGGTTTATTTAAAAATTGCTTTTCAATTTTTATTTTAATCATTGTATTTTTACTTGGAGTAAGCTCTTGATATATCCTAATATATATATATATATATATATATATATATATATATATATATATATATATATATATATATATATATATATATGCATATATATTGTCATGCACAGACAGATTGTTTTGTTGTATCTAGCATTATTAGCCATAATAGCCACAGTTTACAAACTTACACTTCCTCCCCAGAGAGCTCAACGAAAATAAATTTTTCAGGAGCATGTATATCATCATCCACAGACAGACTGCTTTACTATATCACAGCTCATCGGTGTGACTAGACTTCTGGTTGCCTCTAGCTAGAATTGAAACCTGGCTGAATTGGCATCAATTGGAGATTCTACCCCTAAGCTGTTGGTGCACGTCAGGGATGGAGGTTAATTTAAGCATATTTATTTTTAGATAAACACACACAATATATATATATATATATATATATATATATATATATATATATATATATATATATATATATATATATATATATATTAATAATATTAAAAAAAAAAAATAATAATACAGTAGTGACATAGATAATCTTTAGATTTTTACTTACTTTAAATAGGTTTGGAATAAATTAAAGGAAAATTGAAAATACTTCTGATGCAACATAATACACATTAATAATAATATTAAAAATATAGTTGAATTATAAATATTCTTTAACTGTGTATATGAAATAAGCTTTGGATCAAAGGTTTTTTAAATGAAAATGAAAATATTTTTTATCCACCTTGATAATATTTTCATATACATTTTGTCTGGTATATAGAGAAGTTATGAGAACTAATCTATAGACATCAAAAAATTATTAAAAGAATCTACAGACATCAAAAAGGTGAGTGGTTTTAATTAATAGATGGCTCAAGAGAAATTTAGTTTAAACTAACTTCATTCAACTGCTATTCATTGTATTATATTGATTTTTGAAAAAAAAAAAAAAGGTTTTTTTAATTTTTATCCAGTTTAAGGAAAAGAGGCAAAATATTGCATCAGGATAGATTATATGTTTCTTTTATGGCTAGGCAGAAATTGATATAATTTAGCTTATCTGCTGTATTTTTTTTAATCATTTCATCCCAAGCAAGTCAAATAAAACCACTAAGACACGAGCGGTTACTAAGTGTGAAGGAATAAGAAAAAAGAAAACATTATTTAGGAGAGAGAACAATAAAAGAAGAGGAAACAAGGTGACAGTAGATAATGATTGACTTTGTATTTAAAGTTTTTTGAAGATCAAAGTTGGCTGGAAAGCTAGAAGCCAGAAGAGAATTCCCCAGATGGAAAGCACAAGAAAAGAAACTGTTAGCAAAGAATTTAGAGTTACATCAAGAGCCAATTAAACGGTAAAATGATGAGACCTTGTTCCCAAACTAGTACTGGTACTGTGTTTAAAGTCATAAAGTTTAGGTACCATAGAGCAAAGTTCATCAGAAAGTATTTATAGAAAAGTCACAAGGAAGACATATTCTTTAGAAAAAAGACACAGATAGTGACTGAAGCTGGAATTCTAGTTCAAGTCCAATAACAGTGACAATTCTTTGAATTTTATCAAGAATCTCTATCTATAAAAGACAGGATGTGTGTGTGTGTGTGTGTGTGTATGTAACAAATGCACGGTTGCAATTTTCGATGGATATGCACCAAAATTTACATGCACATGCTCCAAGTTAGTGGGAAGGCCAAGACCAATGTTGCATTTCCCAACTCCAATCGATAGTGGAAATAATCGATTTTTCATGCTTCTACGACAGTTTTCATGTAGTTTGCAGCCATTTTCTACTGGCCAGAGTGAGAGCCTATAGCTGGCTGCCATGAATAGGCAGGAAGATTCTATTGGCCAGCGTGAGAGCCAACAGCTGACTGACACGAATGTTAACTAGCATGCTAGCATGCACAAAAGATCGACAGCTGCATTTGTCACAAGTGGGAAAAATTTAAATCTGCATGGAACTTTACTCCAATTGGTTCATTCGCTAGCTTAAACTCAACGTTGATTCTGATTCCGCAGAACTGGGTTGGGTGTGAAAAAGTATTTGTTGTTAACATTCTTTTTTTCATTTGGTTTTTCCAGTTACGAGTCCTTTTCTAAAGCTGATCGTTTTGCGTTCATTTTGTTTAGTTCTTTTTTCGTAACAGATTTAATGTTTAGTATAGAGCTTAGAAAAAATTTGCAGTGTGAGATAGGCAAGAAGTAAGGCATGTAGCAACATCAGTACAGCAAAGGGCACTCGTTTAAAGGCAAGGAAGAGCAAAAACATTTTAATTCAAGTGATAGCAATTGCTGTATGAGTCGTACGATTTTTGAATCAAGCACGGACAACGCCGGATCATGCTGCTAGTCTCTAAATATATTGCATGAACACTGGGCTACATGCAGCAGCAATATTCGAAGCATGAACAAATGGTAAATATATAAATATGTAAAAATTTAACAGATGTTTTACCTTTGGAATATCCTAATAAAGTGCTTGGAAAGAGTGAAGAAATATTTTAATTTTTTCCACTCTCCAAGGTCCATAATAGGCATTAGTTCATCCATGATATGCCAACATCTTAACAGAAGGAAGGGCCAGAATAGCTCAAAGAAATTAATTCAAAAAATGAATTCTGCCTGAAAAGATTTTATATGCAGCACAAAAATTAACGAATATGTCATACAAAATGCTATACCCATATATATATATATATATATATATATATATATATGTATGTATATATATATATATATATATATATATATATATATATATATATATATATCTATATACACACACACACACACACATATATATATATATATATATATATATATATATATATATATATATGTATCTATACACACACACACACACACATATATATATATATATATATATCATAATTTGTCCCACACAGAGAAATTATATCACCTATGAATAAAACAAGCAATATGTGAAAGGATGAATATAAAGAAAATCATTTCTTGGAGAGACATTATTTAGGCTGCATTACTTTCACCCATTGTCCTAACCACTGTTCTCTATCTTCCTTTTGGCGTGCGCAACAACTGTTGATTGTCACCCACAGACTGTTATTACTCATGGACTGGTAAATTCGTGCTGTAAAAAGAGAGAAAATTGCTTTCTGCATTCCTGCAACCATTTATTCCAGTCTTTAGAGAATTCATTTAATGAAAAAATGTTAATTCCCTAGAAAACTCTAAAATGTACTGAGGACAATTGTTTGCCAAGAAAGATTATAAAATCTGGGAGGGTAGAATAATCATGAATGGTGTCAAAAGATAGTAAAAAAATGTGAAATTTATTACACAATAAAGTCAAATGCTGGAGATAAAAGTAAGAAAAAAGTGTTTTTTAATTCATAAACTGAATGAAAAAGAAGTCATCTTTTTTTTAGTTATTGTATACTTAAAAAATGCTGGAAAATAGATCAGTTAATACATTGTAGAGAGAAACTTGATTTATTTGTGAAAGATATTAGAATAATCCCAAATATTTATTGGGAACAAACTGCTTGTAATTCTTAATCGATAGTAATATATAAAAAAAGTACTCTAGATTATGAATTTGAAATTTTTATTTTCTATATTGTTACATCTTAAGGAATTGCATAGTATGATAAATTTCTGTTTTGGTTTCCATGGGGGGAAACAATTTATATGGAACTTACATAGCAAACTAGTCACCTGTTTAACTTTTATAATATTTCATAAAAAATTTTACTGTTTTTGATATTTGAGATCTGGAGTAATCCATAGAAATATGAAAAAACAATTAAAATTAAATTTGAAAAAGATGATTATTTCTGGTCATAGTGCCTATTGTACAATATCTATCTATATTTCTGAGATGAGATATTGTAACTATTTACACTATTTACATCATTTGAACTATTGTCTTCATCTTTATTGCCTTATTCACAATGTTTTGGCCATTGCACACTCTGGCCTTCTTCAGGATTTGTCTATATTTCTGAGATGAGATATTGTAACTATTTACACTATTTACATCATTCAGGCTTATTTCCATATTCCCAATGTTTCAACTGTTGTACACTCCGCCCTTCTGCAGGTGATATAAGTTGAAATTTTTTAATCTAACCCTTTATCTAGTCCACTGGGTAGATCGAATTCCACATTTCATGCCTTTTTAGTTAATTCCCTGTAGTAACTCAAGTCTCTAAATTATTTCAGCTATTTATTTTTATAACATATTTATTTTATATTTTTCGGATATATTATATTTGCTCTGTTCTTGTAAGAATAGTTTTTTTTGGTTATTGGAATTTATTCCATAGACACCAATCCTATACTTGTGTGTATATATATATATATATATATACACGTTTCATTAAATATTATAGACAAGTGTTGTCTATTTATTTTATGTAAAATTTAGTCTATAATATTTAATGAAACATGTATCAATGAAAAGATGCTGCCTAAATACACACAATATATATATATATATATATATACACACATATATATATATATATATATATATATTTGCACAAATATATTTATTAACCTTTCTTACCATAACTCTCTTTTATTTTCTGCAACAAATCGCAATATTATATATTTATTTTTAAATTTTTCTATGTACAAATATCATTGATAGATATATAGATATTTATAGATATATAGATATTTAGATATCTCATTAATATATATTTATTTCATTCACAAATATTTATTTTTAATTTCATTAACAGTTAAATTAGAAAAATATAATTCAAATTGTCTACAGTGTTTCTAATTAGCAGACTAATGATTTTTTCTTAATCTTTTCAGTTGTTCTGATGATGTTCTTATTGAAAGAAATGTTGGCAATAAAAAAAAAATTAAAGCATTCAATTGGTTTGCATATATACAATCTTGAATATTTTGTTTGGATATTTCATATCAGTCATTTTATCATATTTACACAGTTTATTTATTGAAAATATTTGGTGCATTTATGAAATGATACCCTAATCCCAATAATGGTATCCCAAATTTTAAGAAACCAGTTCTTTTAAGACAGGTAATCTTTAGGAACCTATTCTGTTTATTTTCTTTTCAATCTGAGAATGGAGACAAATCCCTTTATAGTACCAAAAAGAATTAAACAATTTTGATAATTTAATAGAAAATATTTATTCAAGATATTTCCAGATTGAAATTCTGTTCTCATCATATTTCTCTTCAGAAGTATCATGCTTTTTAACTCTCGTGTCATCAGCTGTGTTATGGTTTCTTAATAGAAAACTGAACTGCTACAGTCCCAAACATATAATGGAAGAACTATCAAATTTACAACTGGAAGATTTGCCACAAATTTAACTTCAACACAATTTCTTTTGCTAGAATAAATTATGTTCATCACAGAAAACACTCTTTCAGTCTTACAGCAATGATATTAATTATATTTTAAGCATTTTGAATAGTTTCAGGTACATGTCATTGGTAATTTCTCATTATGTTTTCAATGTAATCATGGAAATCATTAACATTATCACATGTTGAGTGCATGTGTGTTTATTAGAGATTCACTAGGTGTATGCATGAACATAGCATAACTAATATTTTACCTAGACCATCGGCCATTATTATATAAGATTATTTTCAGGTAATCCAACAACTGGTTCCCTAACCTTTTATAAAAATTTTAAGAATCAGTTTATGTGAACTGGTGCAAATCAGTAGGATGCCACCACTGCTTAGTCTCTTTTGAAACATTCTCCCTGTAATATCAATCATATATAACAGTGTTTTTTTTTTAAAGAATCTGTAAAATTCTATTGGTCACAAGATGCTAGATATTATTTCTGATAACATAAACAAGGCCATCTCCCTACACATGATTACAAATATATTTGTGTTCAGTGACTTCACTGGTATTCAAACCCTGAACTTCTGAATCACTCAATTTCTCGTAAAAATTTGGACTTCCCTGTGCATTTCCCCAGTAACCCTGATGTACATGGTTCTCTTCTAGATCTCTTTTATACCTCTATCCCTGATTTATGTTGTACTATGCAGCTCTGCCCTCTTGGCAACTCTGATCATACAGTAGTGTCTGTAAACATCTCTTTCCGCCTGACCCCACCAGTCAAGAACACCCTTCTATTATCAATGAGTGGATTGGGACTCATTCCATGATTTCCTTTGTGACATCCCTTGGAATGAAGTTTTTAATCATCCTGTTAAAAAAATGCACATCTGAGTTTAACTGGGTAAAAGCTGGCATCGATGCTTTCATTCTAGCAAGGAAATACCAAATTAAATCATATTCATCTACTTGATTCTCACCTACATGCTTGGCCACTATAGCCCACAGGAATCACTTCTTCCAGCTGTACCAGAGTGTCATATCTGATTGCAACAGATGTCTCTTTGTCTCTGCTCATAATGAGCAAGAGTGTGTCCTCAAACAAGAAAAGCTACAGTTTGCTGATAGAATGAAACAACATCTCACAAGTTTGATTCTAGAGATTCTTGGCGACTCTGCAAGAGTGTGCTGAACAACAGCAAATCATACATCTCTTCTCTATTCAATCAATTTGAAGTCCTGGCATCTACAGTAGATAAGGTTTAAGGCTTTGCTTGGAAATTCTTTTCCGACTCAACATTCGACTCATTTAAAGTATCCAACCTGATTTCCCCACTAAGACAGAGGTTCTACCGAGTGATATGCATATAAACCTGTCACTTGTCTCAGACATCATTTCTAAATTAAACTCCCATAAAGCAAGTGGACATGACAGGATCCCAGCCATCGTCCAAAAGAAATGTGATCCTGAGATGGCTTCAGTTCTCTCCAAACTCTACAACAATCACCTTGCTGCTTCCTGCTTTCCATCTTGTTGGAAATCCTCTTTTGTAGTTCATATTTTTAAAACCTCTGGAGAACCTTCTGACAACCCACCCCCACCCTAACTATTGCTTTATTAGTCTCCTACCACTTTTCAACAAAGTATTCGAGGCTTTAGTCAATGCTGAAGTGGTTAAGCACCTTACCTCTCTTGACTTACTCTCTGACAAACAATATGACTTCAGTTTTGCCAGATCTACCACTGATTTGCTAACGGCCATCACTGAATATGTATGTCAAGCTCTTGATAATAACAGCAAAGCTCAAGCTGTGGCTCTAGATATCTTAAAAGTGTTTGACAGGGTTTGGCATGCTAGTCTTCTACAAAGCTCCAGGGCATTATGGGATGATTATGTGATTTAATCCAGTTCTTCCAATCAAATTGTGAAATGTAGGTCATTTTGAATAGACGTTTCCAGATCCTTTCACATGTACACAAATGTTCTCCAAGGCTTTATCCTGGGTCCTACATTGTTTCTGATCTTCATCTATGATCTTCCTGATGACAACAGTTCCCAAGTAGGTATTCATGCAGATGACACTACCGTTTACTTCTGTCTCAATAGAAAAATCCGTCATAGTTGAGAAAGTTAACCTGGACACTGCTTTGAAAAGGACCTCAAATAAGTGGTTAACTGGGGCAGTAAATGGCTTGTAAATTTTAATCCCTCCAAAATAAACTGCTCTATTTATAGAGAAACTTTGCTGCTTGCCATCAGCACAGCTGATGCTAGATCTGGAAAGCAACCCACTTCTTGGCCTCATGTTTTCAACTGACTCATTGAATCAACAGCTGCATTAACTGCAAAGAAAGTTTAGTCACTGTGTTGTGCCAGAAGTTTTTTTTCTTGTCAGAGTCCATTTTGCACATTTACAAATCTACCATTTGTCTGAACATTGAATATTGTTGTTATATATGGCCTGGTGCTCCTTCTATTCATCTCGGGGTTCTGCAATATAATCAATCCTGACTTTGCATCTCTACTTCAGTCACTTTCTCACTGACTTGATGTGGCTTCCCTCTGTCTTTTTTATAAATATTTATATGGCATCTGCTGTGACTACATGAATTTAAGTGTGCTACTAGATTGTTATCTAGATCTCACCCTTTTACTGTTGAAATAGTTAAACATAACCACCACTTCTACTCCAACAGTTTCTTTTCTCACACTTCCCACCTGTAGAACTTCCTTGCGTGACTGAAAACTACAATCTTCAACAATTTAAATGCAACATTGCCATCTTCTGTCTTCTAGAAACCCCTACATCATTTATCCTTTCCTTAATCTATACCAGTCTTTTCTCTCACTTTCACTCTCTGCAATCCCCTGTGTACTAGTGGCATTCCCACCTTGCTTGGGGTGAAATGATTAAAAAAAAATACTGCCTTTTAAGCACATCCTTCTTGTTTTAGAATACTGAAAGTTTCATAACTGAAACATGAAGAAAACAATTTCAGATATGTATCATATGTCAGTATACAACCCTTACTTAACCGATGATGCTTTTCATGACTGATTAAAAGCATGTCAGTTGATTAAAAGCATGTCAGATCAAAGTTCAAAGGTGATTTCAGATATTAATGTTTCAATAGTGATTTGATATTTCAACATGTAGAAGGGTTAAAAATTTGGTCTTGTAAAAATATTCCACAAAGCAAAAGTGAAGAAAGAAAGAAAGTGTATAAAATGTAAATCAGTTTATCTTTTTATATTCTAAAAATTGTTTAGGGGATTTACAAAAGTTTAAAACAATTTCTTCTCAAGATGACAGTTTTCATATAACTGGAGAATAGATGCAGGAAGATTTTCTTTATGACTACCTTCACTTAGGATATCCTTATTACAGCTTGAGAATACTTTATCCAAAATTCTTGGGACTGGAATTGCTTTGATTTTCAGATT
The DNA here is from genome assembly GCA_963932145.1 of Acanthosepion lycidas. Taxonomy (NCBI): domain Eukaryota; kingdom Metazoa; phylum Mollusca; class Cephalopoda; order Sepiida; family Sepiidae; genus Acanthosepion; species Acanthosepion lycidas. Next base: position 77,873,724 of record OZ010583.1, on the reverse strand, counting down.
TTGCAATACAGGCTATTTAATTTGTATATAGCATCTGTAGGGAGACCACAGTTGTTTTCCATTGGGTTGAACTCATGGGAGTTTGGCCCGTTTAGAGAGTAGAACTCTTCTGTCCATTTTTTGTCTTTGCTTCTGTTTTTTGGAGGAATGGCTTCTTTACCTTCCTGACCACCAGGGTGTCCACACACATGGAAACTGGTCAACATGTGCACGGCCTAGCGAAAGAAAATTAATTTCCGTTCACTTATCCGCGGACTATCAAATATCAAAGGCCATATAGCTGGTATGTTATTTTTTCTTGTTCTGTAAACCTCCTCGTTCCTTTGGAACAATATGAACAATCATTTTTTTTGGGACATATATAAATCTTTTGAATATATGTAGGTAAGTTGTTTGCCTTATTAAATGTTTTGTTTGTTACGCCCGTGTATTTTGTCTTTCTATATTCGTATTCAGTGTTAGTGTATCAATGGCTACACTAATGCTAATATTAGTATCGGTGTGCTACTGGAAGGCTAAAACACGTTATTCTTCCTAACACAAAATAGTCGGTAAACTCTGTGTGGCAGATACCACCATACGATTACGTCTATAAAATGGGGCAGCTTGGGGATGGAACCCAAGCATAAACATGATATCCTTTTACATTTCATAACACAGCTTATATAGATACATTGAAGTTAGTTTTATATATATATAACATATGACCTGAAAGTAATTTTTTATAAAATTTAATAAATTTTCTGTATGTACAGATAAATGTAATGATGCTAGTCATGTAATGCTCATATGAAATTTTAAGTGGGGAAATTAAGATTTCATATAAAAATGTACATGTACAAGAAAAACAAAAATATATAAATGCATGATTTTTTTTACATTTTACATAATACTTTTACTGAACACGAAAGACCTGGTAAGTAATCCACAAACGAAGGTGTTGCTATAACAATTGCTAATCAAAAGCTGGTGCCAAAGTTGGCTACATAGCAGGGCTGGGGAACCCTTAACCAGGGAAGATAAGGTCACTTACAACAGCTGCACATCACCTAGAAACATTCGCAATGCTTTCTGAAACTTTCCATGGCAAGTCATGTTGGCACCTGAAAAACTTTTAGATTTTAGCGGTTTTTGAATTTTAGGATTTCAAATAAAGGATACTCAGATATGTTCTAATATATTAGAACATAGTTGGTTATAACTGAAATCTACTTAATTTGTTCATTTTACCAAATCTTAATTCATATAACCGATAAAAGTCTTTTATTCGCAAACACTACAAATGATTGGTAATTTAAAATTTTAGTGTTACAATGGCGATTTGAAATGATGTAATAGTTGGATGTTTGAACCCAAAAGTTGGTGAGCAGAATATAAATTTCTGTCAAAATCATTACTTTCATTATCTTTCCCTCCTCGGCTATGGGTTAAATAGCAGGGCAAAATGAGGTGAGGATTACAGATCTGCTTGATAAGGTAATTTACCAAAACACCTTGTATGAGATGTGAATGATACGTTCAGTCATTTAAAAGTCACACAGTACACAAGTTTATTCAACAATATTCCCTGTTGACTGTGTAACCCCACAGGAGAGTGTTCAGACATGCATAGTAAAGACTCTTCTCATTGGGTGCAAAGTTACATCCAGGCCACACAACCAGTTTTCAAAATAGCTATATAGCTAAAGTCTGAAGTAAGATCAGTGCTGGACAAAACGAACAGGAAAAAAGCAGTTGGACCAAATGTGATTGTAATAGAAAAGACTTGAAGCAACTTAAATGTGGTTTTACAGAAGGATACTGAGAATACCATGGATTGAACATGTGAGCAATGAGGAAGTTCTAGAGGAAACAGAAACAAAAAACACATTTTTACTTAAAATCAGAAAGAGAAATTTTTAGGGTACATAACGTGGAAAGAGGGTTTCGAAAATTTGACACTGACAGGATATATTGAAGACAAGAGGAAAACTCACACCCTGAAGAAGAAAGTGGCTTCTGATTTCTGTCACATTTTCCATATTTCTATAATATCCATATATATATATATATATATATATATATATTGAAATGAAACCTCAATAAAATTAATTATGAATACTCCACAAACATTTTAAAATGTGTACAATAGATAGTCTTTAAATGTTAACACTTATTACTAATAGTTTTTTTCTTTATATAGCAACTACTCAAGCCTGGAACTTTTTTACAGCATACCTAGTTACCTCCCATTAAACAGTGTCTACCAACCAGCAATGACACAGCATTCATGACTCCACACATATAAATGTTAGTCTTGGGATAACTACAACAATTTTTATCCTTCACAACCATGAACATTAAATACTTATTCTATATTTGACAATACCCCAAAGATAACATTATGCAATATTGAAAGTGCTCAGAATAAATTACAATATGAGCCAACACAGCATTTTCTCTCCTCTTTTAACAAGTGCACAAAAAGCTTATTCACGAATATGAAAGTATCTTATCAAAAATAAGTAGACAGAATGTGTCTAAATTATTTAATGAAACCTGTCTAAATATATATATATATATATATATATATATATATATATATATATATATATATATATATATACATATTTCATTAAATAATATAGACAAGTGCTGTCTATTTATTTTATGTAAATTCTTTTTCATAACGTCTGATAAGCTTAATAACATTATCATTAAACGAAGAAAGAAAATCACAATATTGATCCATATTAAGCTTATCGGACGTTAGGAAAAGAATTTACATAAAATAAATATTGTCTATATAAATTTAATGAAACATGTATGAATGAAAAAATGCTGCCTAAATA
>OZ010583.1:77795893-77863393 GCA_963932145.1 Acanthosepion lycidas | reverse complement strand
TATATATGTGTATGAGTATGTGAGTGTGTGCGCATGCATGTGTGTGTAATTACACATACACAGCTCTATATCCATCACAGATACAAAAAAAAAAATAAAAAATATTGGTATTAATAAATGTATTTACATAGATATATTTGAAATAAATATGTTCCCACTATATTTGTTTAATGTCTGCTACACAACTTGCTGGAACTGTCCAGTAAGTAAAACTTTATAATTATATTTGCATTGATATATTGGAATATATATATATATATATATATATATATATATATATATATATATATATATATATATATATATCTGCTTGAGACAATAGTCACTCGGGTCAGTTTGCACACACTCTATCTACATCACAAGTCTCCAGAGGCTGATGGATGCCTACTAATAAAGGTATGTATGCAATATAGCCACAAACGCACACATATGCACATTCTTTCTCTCTTTCCCAATTCCCATAAAAAAAACTGAATAAAAAAACATTCAATTAGTCACTACACACACATACACATATATATGTTTCAGTAATACAGCAATGTCTATTTATTTACATATGTATATCTGATTACATTATGCACATATGCTCAAGTAGATATAAATGAAAATACATTTTCAATATATATGCATCAATATACACCAATAAAAAATAAATACTATATATTTATGTGTGTGTATATATCTACAGGTATTCAGATGCATGTGGGAGAGTCTATGTGTGTGTGAATATATGTACATGTTTATTGAGGTGTATGTCCATATCTATGGTTATGTGAGTGTGTATGTGTGTGTGTGTCTGTGTGTATAGCAATTTACTAAGTGTAGCTTAGATGTGGCTCAAAGCCGAAAATGTGGAGCACCCAGTGAGGATTAAACTCACTACTCAGGTGTAATTGTACTAGTGACACAAGTCTGCTAACCATTACACCATGTTGAAGTGTCTGTGTGCATATGTGTGTCTTTGTCTGTGTGCATATGTGTGTCTTTGTATGTGTGCATATGTGTGTCTTTGTATGTGTGCATATGTGTGTCTTTGTATGTATATAAATATGTGTGTATCTATGTTTTTTGTTTTTGTGTGTCTGTGTGCATCTGTTTGAAAGTGTGTTTGTGCATGTATGTGCATGTTCTTTGTGTGTGTGTGTATGTGTGTCTCTCTGTGGGTAAGTGTGTATGTATACCTGCATGTTTATGCATGTCTGCATGTTTATGCATGTGTGCCTGTAGTGTATGTACATGAGCTTACATTTAATTGCGCATGCATTTTTTACTTTGTGAATCTGTGTCTATGCGTGTGTATCTATGGGTGCCCATGTATGCATCTATGTGCATGTGTGTCAGTGTGTATGTGTGTGTATACATGTTTATATGTATGTATGTGTATTTGTATATGTGTGTATCTATGAGTATCTGTGCATGTATGTGTATATATGTGTGTGTATGTATGTATGTATGCATGAGTATGTGTATGTGAATGTATGAATATGCGGACATTTTGGTTTTTGTGTGTCTGTATGTGCATGCATATATCTATGCATGTGTGTATGTCTATGCTTATGTGTGTGTAAGTGCATTTTAATGCATATGCGTGAATGTGTGCATGCACATTTTTGTTTTTATCACAATCCCATATAAATTCTTTAAGTCATCAGGTGCGCAGCTAAACCCTCTTTGGTGCCAAAAATACCAATTCTGGGAATATTGATACAAAGTGCAACTGCCTAAGTAAGCTTCCAGACAGATTTACTTTTGCAGTTAAGCAGTTGGAAATGCATATTCCCCAAGTATTTTGAATACTTTTAGTTTCTCAATTTCTCTCTCATTCTTTACCACTCGCTACCCCTACTGTTTCCTCACACAGATATATACATATATATATAAATATATATATATATATATATATGTATATATGCATATAATTTTTTAAATCACCTTTTTTCTTTCTTTATATATATATATATATATATATATATATATATATACATTTCTTCACACAATTTTTCATTATATGAGGGTACGCTGAAAAGTTCATAGGCTGACTACGAAGGAGTGATGCTAGAGCTGTGAAATATTGTATGCATTAATTTCAATGTAGTTATTAATAACTACATTGTTTCTTTCTAGATAAACTGACATCTGATTATTCCAAGAAGCTTGTTGCAGAAAAATGTCATCAACAGTAGGTATGCCATCATCATCATCATCATCATCATCATCATCATCATCATCATCATCATCATCATCATCATCGTTTTGATACTGGTTCTCAGCCAAATATTATTTCATGTTGAGCAGAAGAGGTGGGGTGCTCAACCAGTTCAAAGCCACAGTCATACATAGCAGCCATTGAAACCAAGAAAATGTGTGATGGAACTTTATCCTGATGAAACAAGACCCCTTTTGACAGTTTTCCTGGGGATTAGGTTTTCATAGGCTTTGGTAACTACAGCATTGATGGTGTGAATCTTTTGAAGATAGTCATTAAACAATACCTTTTGCATCTCCCAAAACTGAGGTTATTACCTTCCCTGCAAATGAAATGACCTTTGGTCTTCTTTGGAGCAATGTGATGAGTGGTGTTTCCATTGCATAGATTGTTTCTGACTCAAAATGACAAACCCAACACTCATCTTGGGTTAGGTAACGTTCAAGGAAATCAGTTGGATCTGCCTCAATGTCAGGTTTTTTTGTGATGTGATCAACCTGGGCACTTTTGATCAGGTGCCAGAAGACATGGAACCCATTGAGCGTGCCAAGTTCATTGTCCCGAATATTTTCAACTCTCTCATGGGATATGCTAATAGCATTGACGATTTGATTTATAGTCACTTGTTTGTCATCCATCACCAATATTTTCTTTTGTTTTGGCAGTCCAGAAATTGGGTTACTTTCAAGAACTTTGGTCATATTCAACTCACCCTTCCCCTCCTAAATTCAGATACCCACATTTGCACTGTTGATAAAGCTGGAGCATCATTGCCTAATGTCAATGTGAATGTCATTGGGTGCTAAATCATTTTTCTGCCTGGAAACAAACAGTATAATTATTAATAAGGAGAATTGAAATTAATGTGAGCAAGATTTCACAGCTTTAACATCACTCCTTCATAGTCACCCTATGAACTATATCTATATTATAGATTCTCAATCTTTTCTGCAAACTCATGTAAAAACACACACACACACACGTGCACACACACACACAAATATATATATGGGAAAACAATATGTAAATTTTTATATATCAAGAACAGTTTCAGCAAAAATATGTCAAATGGGAAAAGGTTTTTGGGTATACATTGATGCAAATACACATGTGCATGAAGGAGTGGTGATGTTGAGAATTTAAAATTTAAATTTCTCAAAATGATGATCATGATGCTGATTTAAAAGATGCTACTCTAATTAAAAGAGAAAGCCATTTACTACTATGAAAATTTATAGTAAGTGTTCTTATTATAAGTGATTGTTGTAATCACTACATCATCCACAGCAAATTCATGTTCAGGTTCTTACAACATTTCACCTTTTTGGCAAACCTTCTATTATCACAATATTGGATATTTAATAACAAGGAAGATGGAAACAAAAAAGAAGCTAAAAGAAATCTGACAGGCCATAAACCCAAAACATATACTAAAAAAAATTAATACATACAAGATAAATTGTTGCCATTTTCATATTTTTTATTTTGTGCATGCGCATTGTTTGTTTTTGATTTTGTTGACTGCTCAGTATAGTAGGGTCAGTTGGGCACCATCTGTGAGAAAAACAGCACCATGATGTAATTCACTCTGCTAGAAATTTGGAAACGGCATGATATACTGCTTGGCTATTTGTGCTGAAAGCTCCAATATGAAAATTTCATAGTGTTTGAGTGTCAATCTGAGGACAGTGCAGACGATTTGGAAAGAGTTGGATGAGTCTAATGGTGATTACGAAGGTATTTGGAGTGATCACTAGTGATGTTATGCCTCCATTCATCTTCCCACAGGGCCTCAGACTCAACTAGGAGGCCTACATCAAGTGCCTTGAGGAGGTAGTGCTGCCCTGGGTCAAGAGGATGGTAACCTAAGTCTGGCAACAGGACTGCGCACCATGCCACAAAATCAGAAGAACCCAATCATGGCGGTCAGACAATTTCTGTGACCACATCACCCCTTAAATCTGGCTACCTAACTCCTCAGACTGGAACCCCCTTGATTATTATGTGTGGGGTACAGTTGAACAAGAGACCAAAAATATTCTTGTAACATCAAAGATAAACTGAAGGCAAGGATTATGGCAGCATTCATCAACTTGAACAAGGGTACTGTCAAGAAGAGATGCAGGAGATTCTGAAGTCGTCTGGAAGCCGTGTTTGAAGCTGTTATGGGTACTTACCCATAATAATAATAATAGACTATTCCTGACATTATAAATACTGCACCTCTCAAAAGGTATCAGGATATTGTAAGACGAGGAGGGATAATTGAGAGCATATTGTAAGGACCATTGGAATAGTGATACTTGTCGAGACAACATAGTTCACTGTAACCAAATCTGATAGTCAGTACTAATACTTCTACTTCTTTGTATTATATTTCTGTTGTAATATATCTTTGTATTTCATACCTGTGTTCGTGTTATTCTTTCATTGGTTCTAACCTTGGACCATCACCGTCGTACAAGGAATTTGGAACATAACAGAAGCCAATGTTGATTTTATTAAATGAATTTACTCTTTAGTATTTCAAGATATTTTGTATAATTTTGGTAAATGTATCTGTTAAAATGAGATGTCAGTATTATTTTAATTTTTGCATAATTTTGGAGTCAATTTATCCTTATATATATATATATATATATATATATATATATATATATATATGTACAAACTCACACAGCATAGGGTAAATGTGTTTGCCTGCCTTGAAAGTCAATATTTGAAATCTGGCTTTTACATGTGTTCTAAACCTGACCACTTGTGATAGTGGGAAATTTAAAATGATCTCAAGCACAATACTGTTCTCATATTGATATTTACTAAGATTGGCTTAGTAGAACATAAGACAAAATAGGGGAAGGATGAAGGTATTTTGCTGACCTTCCATATGGCAAAACCTGGGATGAAGCACTAATATCTATCTATCTATCTATATCAGTCTATTCATATATCTGTCTATATATATCTCAGATTCTTCTCTTTCTATCTATCTATCTAGCTATTTCAATCTGTTCATCTTCATCAGTCTACTTATATTTATATCTGTCTTTTATTTCAGTGTTCATATCTATCTATCTGTTATTTTTATATCTCTTTATGTTCCTATATATGTTCACATCTCAAAATCTCTCCAGCTATGTTTATATCTATCTATCTCTCCAGATATGTCCCAATCTATCTATCTCTCCAGTTATGCCCCAATCTATCTATCTATCTATCTATCTATCTATCTATCTATCTATCTATCTATCTATCTATCTATTTCTGGTTTTAGTAAGCACCATATTTCTTTGAACCTTGTGAACTAACACTATAGAATCACAAACAAACCAGATAACAAAAAACACAACACTTCAGAAATTTTTACTGGCAACAACAACTAAAAATAATAGTGTATATTACTCCAAGAGAGAATAATTACATAATGAAGATATTAATCTTCCACATAACTTTAGACAAAAGGTTAGGAAGTCAACCCCCAACAATATTGGAAAGAGCAATAACAGTTACTGGACTTAAAAAAATATTTTCCATATAAACCAACCTCATTCAATCTGTATCCTATTTGTATCCAATTCAGTGAGCTTTGTCCTAAGAACCATTGCTTTGCGGAGCAGACACCCAGGGGATGCTTCATCATGGTCAATTTGTCAAGGAGGTGACTTTTTGATAATGTTAGTCTAAGGAGATGATTCGAGCATGAGGTAGTGTTGGAAAGTGCCAGAAATCCATGCCACAGGTTGACCCAACCCTTGTGAATTAAATTTGATAGATGGAACCTTTCAGAAGTTGATGGTTGCACCAGCATCATGACTGAAGTTGTGAGTATATGGCCTTGTCCAAACTGTTGATCATGCCAAATTATGCATTCTCTCCCCAAAACTGTAACTAAGATCTGCTTGGCACGGTCAGAGTTTAGCTCTTCTGTGGGTGTTGAAGACACACAAATATGCCTGAGCAGGTGTCTACAACAGGGATTGGCTAGCCATCCTAGCAGACAGATGTGCACAGAATAGTAGAGAGTTGTTGGTTATTATATATATTTATTTATTAGGCACTGAATTGTATCACTTCAAGTATTCCTAAACTCAAATATTTTGAAACACCAATAACATTTTTGTTTTTGTATATAAATACTTGTTGCAAAATGAAATCCTGACATTTGCCTTGATAAAGTCCGTCAGAGGACAAAACGTATCAGCTAAGATAAGTTTACCTTTTGTCTTTATTCATATATATATATATATATATATATATATATATATATATATATAAATATATATATATATATATTGGTTCAGTATCCATCTGTCTCGAGAGACAATGGAGTAGCACCTTTTTTTTTTGTTTTAAATTCTAGGTGATGGAGTTACATCGCCTCTGGTGACTGTGTAGTCCCACTCTGGAGTGGCAGTCTCTCAGGCACTTGGCACAGATGAGACTGGATGACACGGAGACAGAGGCTGTCCTTGCTTTTCTTTTGGCTCTCTTTGCTGCCTGCTGATCTTCCCTTACAGTTTCTGCAATCATGACACCATCACTGACTGTGGCTCTGCAGGTGTTGGTGTCGATGTCGCCCAGCCTCATGTCTCATTTGCAGACATCCTTGAAGCAGAGCTGAGGTTTTCCAGTTGGGCAGAACCCTCACACAGCTCCCCATACAGGATGACTCTTGGGATGCGGCTGGCACCCATGTGGCATACGTGCTCCAGCCATCTGAGATGTCTTTGGCAGAGCAGCGTGAACAGGCTGGGGATGCCAGCATGTTGGAGGACCTCTGTGTTAGTGATCCAGTCTTGCCACTTAATGTGCAGGAGACGTCTGAGGCAGCAGAGGTGAAAGGTGTTTAACCTCTTCTCCTGACTGGTGTAAGTTGTCCAGGACTCACTGCCATACAGAAGGGTGATGAGGATGTAGGCCTGATAGACTTGTAGTTTGGTGCTCCATCAGCTGGCTGTTGTTCCAGATATGCTTGTTTCGCTTGGCCATGACTGTGACTCCCTATCCTGGAGCTGATCTCGGTGCTCAGGGAGAAGGAGCTGGAGATGATTGACCCGAGGCAGGTGAAGGAGTCCACCACCACGAGGCAATGTCCGGAGAGGAGGCAGTGTCTTGTGTCAGGATGTTGGTCTTTTCAAGGCTGATTGTCAAGCTGAACTCCTTGTAGGGGTGTGGGCTGAGAAGGGAAATGCTGCAGTAGTTATTGCAGTTGCTGCGGTCACCTTTATTCTTATAGAGGGTGACAACGTTGGCATCTTGCATGTCCCGTGGGATGTGGCCTTTCTTCCAGGACAGGCTCAGGAGCTCATGGAGATTCTGTAGCAGAGCTGGCTTACCACTCTTCAGAACCTCTGATGGGATCCCGTCCTTCCAAGGGGCCCTCTCGCAGGAGAGACAGTCAATGGCTTTTCCGAGTTCCTCTGCAGAGGACGGGGCATCCAACTCCTCCCTGACAAGGCATCCAGGGCAGCATCAGTCACCACGTTCTGGGTTGCATACAGCTCCAGGTAGTGCTCCACCCAGTGCTTCAGTGGTATGTAATCTCTAGTGCCTTGGACTTCAGTGGAGCCGTCTTGATGGGAGTGGGGCCGGTGGCAGTTTTGATGCCAGCGTACATGCCTCTTGCATTTCCACTGTTGGCAGCTGTCTCGATCATGCTGTATAGGTTCAGCCAGTAGTCGTTGGCACAGTGGCGTGCAGTCTGTTGGGACTTGCTGCGAGCAGCTCTGATGACATCATGGGTACTGATGCAAGGGTTTTGCTTGTAGGTCAGGAGTGCTTGTCTCTTGGCTTCAGAAGCTGGCTGCATCTCATCCCAGTGAGCTGTGTACCAGTCTGCATTTTGACGATCCTTCTTCCTGAACACAGTAAGGGCTGAGGTGTATATGGCATCATGGAGGTGGTGCCATCTACTGTCAATGTCAGTGGTACTGAAGGAGGATGTGTTGACCTTCGTGCTAAAGATGGTTTGGAAGAGCTCTCAGGGTCATTGGAGTGACAGGTGTTGATGCAAGGGAGGCCCTTGGCTGTCAGTCTCACTTTGCAGCCTACCAGGGAGTGCTCCATGTTGCAGTCTGCACTGTGGAAACTCAGAGTGTGAAGAACGCTCCTTAGGTCTGCACGCCTGGTGATGACAAGGTCGAGCTGGTGCCAGTGACAAGAGTGGGGGTGTCTCCAAGAGACTTTGTGGTACTCTTTGTACTTGAAGTAGGTGTTCATCACGCACAGTCTGTGGTGGCAGCACAGTTCCAGCAGCAACTGTCCATTCTCATTTATCTTGCCTATGCCCTGACAGCCAAGGCAAGAGGGCCAAGTGTCACAGTCAGCTCCCACTCTGGTATAATCCTTCAGTATTGGGGTTCCTGGATATCGTCTCATCCAGTGCCTCATAGAATTGGTCGCTGACCTCTGGGGTAGTACAGAGCATTGGCACATAGATGCAGAGGACATTGGCAAAACCTGTAGATGTTGAGAGGTGTGGTGCTAGGATTCTCTGAGATCCGCCAGTTGGTGGTTCAATGGCTGGTATCAGTGAATTCTTCACAGCGATGCCTACGCTGTGTTGCCTTGGGTCATCCTAAGGCAGGCCCTGCCAGAAGAAGGTGCAGTTAGCCTCTCTGATGGAACCGCTGTCAGCCAGACGAGTCTATTTCAGGTAGGCGATGTCAATGCCCAGTCTTGAAAGTTCCCTGTCTATGACCGCGGTCTTTCAAGCATCGTCGATCTGTTGGATGTCATCTGTGAGTCCAGGGCGCATGGTCTGGACATTCTAGCTAGCAAATTGAAGAGCTGGAGTTTTTGTTTCTTTCTTTTCTGATTGGTGTGGGATTTACAGCTTGCTTGGGGGCTGCCCAGCTTGAGGCGGGCGGTAGCTGTCCAGTGAGACACAATGATCTCTCCCACCAACAGAGGTGACCCCAGGCACCCATAGCCTATGCCATTTGTATTGGGCTTTTGACAGGTAACTGTCACTTCCCGTGTTGTGCCGATGTCTTGCGACGTCGCTGGGGGTGTCCTCTCCAGTGCACTATGAGCCTGGTCAGGATGTATGGAGAACTAGGGCTGCCCAGATGTCTAGTTCCCCCTCTTGACCTTGCTAGCAGAGTCCAAAGGAGAGGATAAACCAATACATTTTGGTACCAGTGTGGCTGCAGGAGTTACCAGAAGGTAGCACAAATCATCCACCTTAGGGGCTCCACTCTGGATTCATGTAGGGTTTACTCCTTGGCCTTTCCTTCTCCCAAAGATTTCCACAAGGCAGTGGAGTTATTTAATCCATAGCTGGGGTTTGGTTCATGGGCACCAGGGTATGATCACATACAGGTGGGCCTGCATGCCACATGCCGCATGTTAAGGGGGCCAAACTCCTCCCCCATCCCCTGTAGCTTAGTCTGAGTCCACAAGGTGCTCGGTTGCCATGTGTCACCATGAGGAGACACTACATAGGCTTTGCTGATGGAGAGGCTATATACTGGCAGGGGAATACTTACACACTCGGCTCCCCTTTTTGCATTTCTGCTAGTCAGCGGCAGTAACTGAAAGTGAGAAGCGACAAGCACTACCACTACAGACTACCACACTAGACACATCACAACAGCCGTTGAGACACACACACACACACACACACACACACATATATATATATATATATATATGTATATAAAATATGGGTATGGGCTAAAAATAACATTTACAGTTATAAAAAATAATGAATTTAAAATAAATCCATTAGTTCTTTAGAAATTGCTGTGTTTACATTTCGGATACAAAACAGAACAGATATGATCTTTCAAGAAAAGTAATTTGAATGCTGAAATGTGCTTTCCTTAAAAGGGAAAATACAACCTTGCTGGGCCAAGCAGTCTCAGGCTCTCTGGATCAAACGGTGATACCTTTTTCTTATAAATTTAATAAATCAGCAACTTTCTTGAAAAGTTATCAGGATATAGACTGCAAAAGACAGAAATTTTCCATTGAACATCAAATTATATAATCTACATGGAAATGGAATTGCCAGAACATGTTTAATTTAAACTTATGCATTTTAATGTGATTGTACAAGCAAACAGAATTAATATCTTTTGTCATGAAAATGATCAATTTAAAAAAAAATATTAACAGAGAAAAGTTTAATTTTATTTTTACTACCAATAATAAAAATTTGAAGTAATTCTTCTTCTTTTGTGTGCTATGTCCCTTCAAGATGAGAGGGAATCATAACTCTCCACAACTTCCTATCCTTCCAATCTCTAAGTAATGCTTGTCCCCCTACTACTCCTCCAAGTCCCTGTCATCCATTTACACAAGCTTGTAGCCAAAGTATTATCAGCAATAATCAATTACAGGACATCAGTATCTTATGATGCAACAAAACCTTGCTAATTTTCTTTTACATTGTCGTAATGCCAGATGAAAATGTAGTCTCATAACTTTCGAGTCAATGTACATGGGCAGAGAAATGAGATTTGAATTTACCTACTTGTTGATGCTGAATAGCTAAAGTGAATTTCATCTGGAAAGTCATGAGAACGTTCCTCCTTAACTAACCTTCACTTAAATTGGTAGCCAATGTTGAAAAACAAAGTAATCATTTGTACTGTCATATATTCCCACTAATAGTGGAGTAATGGATAGCGGCTTGGATTGAGGAATCGGACAGCTGAGTTTGAATTCCTTTCAAATCCATTACATTCAGTTATGTGCTAGTAGCCTTGGGAAAGGTATGAATCCTCTTCTCTCCCCAGCTATGGGTAAATAGCAGGACAGACTGGGTTCTATAGCCTTGGATGGCAACTGGTCTACCGCCGAAAGAAATGGCAAATTACTGCAGGAAAAAATCTGCCTCATCAATCATGTATCAAAAGATACATGATTGCCTTTGCATGTATCATGCATGGCACATAACTGACTGATATTACTAGTATTTTTCTCTCTTCTATTGATTTACTTATCTCAACTCAATATTACTGAGACAAGTGACCAATTTTAGTCATATGGCTCTATACTCTTCTGATTTAATGATGGTATTCTCCCCCAAATTTTCAGGTTGTTGTTGGTGTATGTCCCATTGGCTTGTGACATGATGCCAAATGTGTGATGTTACTATCCCTTGAGAATGCACATTGTGAATTTGGTTAAAAATTCCTGTCATTCCATATGGTGGTCTTTTCCAGCTGCCACTAGTTTTCCTAATGCCATTCTAACTTTCCAGGAAGTTTATAAAAGATATTGCCTTCACATGTAGCAGATACCCCACCACAAAAAAAGCTTTCTCTTTTTTTCTCTCCACACACACAAACACACACAAACACACATACACACACACACACACACACACACATATATATATATATATATATATATATATATATATATAGATAGATAGATAGAAAGAAAGATAGATATACAATGCTTGTTTTGAGCACTGTTAAAAATGTAAGATATATTCATGGCAACATTTATTTATTTTTCATATATATATATATATATATATATATATATATATATATATATATATATATATAGCATTTAATATTTAAGAAACAGCAGATATTTTTATATATAGTGCTCAATATTAAAAATATTAAAATAATATTAAAAATAGAAACATCAATGTAGGGATAAAATTGATATTTAAAAGTTTAGTAATATAATATTATATATATATATATATATATATATATATATATATATATATATATATATATATATATATATATATTATTACTTCAAATGTTATTTTTAATGGATATCCATATTTGAGTAGATCTTCCTTTTTATTTTAAAGAGAAATCTTATTAAAGAAAATATGTTGCATAAAAAAATTAAATCCATTATGTTTTTAGAAATTGTTTTGAAATATATATATATAAATATATATATATAACCAAGTTTAGGATTGGTGTGGATGTAATAGAATTCCAATAACCAAAAACACTATTCTTAAAAGAGTGTTCAATATAGAGTAGAGCAAATGTTAGTTAATCAAAAATTATGACATAAACATATTATAAAAATAATCATTTTGTTTCAACACTTCTGGTGTTGAATGAACCATATATATATATATATATATATATATATTAGGTTGTATGTATGTATGTTTGTGTGTAGCTCTACCAGCCTTAGTATTCAAGAGACTTAATGTAGAAAATGCGCTTTCTGGCATGCTTGAAACCCACAATTACCTTTGTTGGAGAAACCACCGTCTTATTTGGTTTGTTTCAGTCTACGCGGCCACAGAGATTATCACAATAGGAATGTTCATTTACCCTTTTGAATGCAGACCCTAACCTTCAGATCTTTTTGAAAGCCTATATTTGCTTATTTTTCATATCCAAAATGTAAACAAACCCTATTTTGTGATACCCATGTTTCAGTAGTTGCCCTCATTTTTTTAAACAGTGAGAATAACTCTACCGGCCTACACATTTAAAAGATGTAATAATTAAACCTGTCATAGAAACTGCTGACTAATTTGGCATGCTTTAGACAGCTCAACCACAGAGAGCATCACAGGCCAGTATGGTTCAATGACATTTACATTCTTCAAAATTTAGGTCTAATAAATATTATATATACCACCATATTTTATACTCCATTCTCGTTTAGAGGTAAATTGTAGTAAACCAGTGTGTAGCATGACCTATCTGATATAGGCATTCATAGTTAGGATAAGAAAAATTAATATTTTCTAGCAAGTGTTCTAAGAAATACGACTCAAGATAAACCTTTCCAAAACAGAAACATAAATTTGATGTATGGATCAGTTATAAGAAATTTAGTATAAGAAATAAAGAGGGTGAACATAGAATTGGCTGTACTAGAGATAATTTTGTTCAACACAATTTTTTTTAATCATTTCAAGGTGATAATGCCACTAAGATGCAAGTGGTTAGTGGGAGTGAAAGAGAATGAGAATACTTTAGTGAGGAGAAAGAACAATAAAAGAACAGGTCTCAAGAAGACAGAAGATGAAGACTGATATGGCATTTAAATTTTTGAAGATTGTAAGAGGCAGGGAAACAAGAAACTGGAAGGGAAGTCAACAGGCGAGAAGTGCAAGAAAAACAAAAAAACTGTTAGAATAATACATACAGTTAGATCTAGGTAAGTTCAGTAATAAGACCTATTAGCAGACTTAAATTCATGTGGTCAAGGTAACAGTGAGAGCTCATTAGAAAATTGCCATGAAAATATTTATAGAAAAGACAGAGGGAAGCCATGTCACTATAGTGGGAAAAGGACTGAAGTCAAGATGCCAGGTCAGGACTGTAACATTGCAGACACATCTTTGGATTTTGTTGAGAATCTCAAGATATATAGCAGGAGTACAAGATCAAATATGGCGGCAGTGTTCAATGCACAGTCAAATGGTCAATTTATAAATGTGCAAGATGAGAAAAAATGTCTGGTACAACACAATGAATGAACTTTTCTAGCAGCAGATGTAGCAATTGATTCAATATAATCATTCCACTATATATCAGTGGAAAATGTGAAACCAAAAAGTTGCAATGAGTTGCTCACCTTGAGATTAGCATCAGCCATGCCTGATGGAGAAGGCAAAAATGGTTCTCCATGATGATTAAAGGATAGCAATTATATTTTGGAAGTGTTCAAAACATTTCTTGCTCTGGTTAACAACAGATTGGAGTTCCTTTTCAATAGCTGCTGCTAGTGTTACTTTGTCAAATCTATCACACTTACTATAAAGACTGGAGTAAATAGTAGTGTCATCAACATAGATACCAATTTGAGAACTTCAGTAAAGTTGTTGATGAAAATAAGAAACAAGGGAGGTGCAAGGATAAAGCCTTGGGGACTCCCGTATTAATGTGAAATGAAACACAAGTATAGCCATTCAACATGACATTCATTACACAATTCGTTAAGAATGATTGAAGTAAATCACTGATTCAACCAGACATACTATAGCTCTTGAGTTTTCAGAGTAGGTCAACAGATCAAACCCTGTCAAATGCCTTTGAGATGTTAAAATCACAGCCCAAGTAACACCATTGTTATCTATAAACTGATAGACAAATTCAGTTGACCTAGAGAAATGAAAGCCATATTGTTTATCTGAAAGAAGGTCATGTGAAGTGAGATACTTAACCAACTCAGAGTTGATTAGAGTCTCCAGTACTTTGCCAAAAAGAGGTAAAAGACTAATAGGATGATAATTTGATGGCTCAGAAGGTCCCCCAGAGTTCTTAAAGACAGGTACTTCAGAAAAGCATTTTCAACAAGTTGGAAAACAAGAAGCAGCAGCAAGGCATTTGTTGTAAAGATTGAAGAGAACAGGAGCTAGTTCAGAGGCATATTTTAGGACAATTGCATCGATACTGTCAACTCTGCATATCTTGTAAGGATATAGTTTGAAGATGATAGCAGAAACCATGAATGGAGTTATATATATGTCACTCAGTAGAGATTCCATTCTAGGTGAAACATTAGGCAAAGATACTCCTGAAGAGTGGAGTTTGAAGATAATTTCTGAACAAAACATTCTGCTTTATCAGCAGCAGAGGTCAGTACTTCAAACTGATTGAAGAGAGGAAGGATTGAGTATTTACTCTTGTTCAACACACTCTTACAGAACCATCAGAAATTTCTAGAACTAAACTAAAGAGGCTATGTAATGTCTCATTCTATCAGCAAATAGTAATTTTGCCTCATTATGAGTGAATACAAAGATTTCAGTTTCATTTGGTAATTCTGTGCTGGCACAAAATCCTCAATGCTAGCTTTCACCCAGGAAGAAACCTCATGAAGAAACATCTTATGTTACCCTTATCATTACTGCACTTTTGAAGGTATTAAAACTCAAAAAGATTATTGAAGAAAGTTCAAAAGCTTGTGAGATCATTATGCTGATTTCTAGCAGGTCATTTGATGTTGTGTAATGGTTAACAAGGTTGTCTTTCTAGATCAGTTATGACTGAATAGTGAATTTAATTCTAACTGGATATCCCATACTTTCAACCTTGATTCAAATCTAAGCTATGCTTAGAAAATCTATATAACTGTTTGTATATTCTATATGTATATTATGTGATTTCTATTTTCTTTCTTTGCAATTGGTATAATTATTTTCTTAACCTTATTTGAAGAGAAAGATACATAGCAACTTGTACTATTTAAAGATATTTTTAGCACTCTGTAGGTGGCTATTTTCACCAATCAAAATATTAGTCCTGCCAATGCAAGTTGAATTTGAATTTCTTGGTTGAGTAGTCATATCCTTCTATGGCAGCACCTAAAACAATCTTGATTGAAATTGAGGGCTAGGCTACTGTAAGTTCCCATATATAAAACTAATATATAAAACACTATATTTTGAGAGGATTCCACATACAGTAAAAGTGGAAGTAATATTTATAAATGATGCAGTGTGCTAAATGTTAATATCCAAATAGAGAAAGAAAAATAAATTAAACAAGAAATCTTTATGCAGATAATGTGTGTATGTGCACTTAATTTAGGAGGAAAGATATTTGTTTTTTTTATGTTTTTTTTTGTCAACAGTTCTTGGTTAAGAAGTCCTTGGTTAGTTTATTTAGATAATAATACTTTCTTTTAAAATTGGTGGCTCCATTCTTTCATAATCTAATGAGTCTGGGTGGGGACCCCTGGTGGTGAAGTGAGTAGGCTTACTTCATGCTGCCTGTGTAAAATGTGGTAGAAGCAAAAAAAAAAAAAGAGAGAGAGAAAATGAGTCTTTGGTACATATATAGCCAGTGTTGTGCAACCCTTACAGGTGTAGTAATTGATTCTTTCTTTAGCCATTCTGCATCCATATTGATTGATTCTTCTATATTCCAATATACCCAGCTTTCAACAATATAGTAAAGTTTTCCTTTTGAAACTTACAAAACATAGAAAAGAACCTTTTTCTGTATCTAGTAGATCACATTCATTTGAATTTGGGACATTCTCATGAATCTATGATTTTCCTTAATTGTAGCATTGGCCTTGAAGATACCACCTCCTTTAAAATAATGATAGCATAATGTTAGGAAGCTTTACTAGTAAAACAGGTAATAATATTAATTTATTACCACTGTAACATGTACAAAATAAGAAAATGCAATCCCACTGACAGATAAATGTTGGAATCTTCTTCTATGGGTCATGTCCATCAGGAAGCAGGCCATCATGTCTCTTCACAACTTCTTTTCTTTTGTAGCTCTTAGTAAATTTCATCTTCATTGTTATTCAAGCTTGCTAGGTAGGTTATATACTACTTTTCTCTTATTTTCAATCTGTCCTGTGAGTATCAGATTTTCCAAGCCCTCTTTCTTCATTATGTGTCCTAGAAAATTTAGCTATTTCTGATGGTAAGTATAAATATCCTTTTTTTCCATTTTTTCTGAAACTTTGTTATTTTCTCAGTCTTTGGTATTCTCAGCATCCTTTTGTTAAACCACATTTCTGTTGCTTTAATTCTATTCATCTATTGCCATATAGGAGGGACTGATATTACGTAGCAGTTCAGTACACTTTTATTTGTTTCTCTTGAAATTTTCCTTTTTCTTAGTATTAACATACAAATATGCTACTTACAACCAGTTGTTTGGTCACTACCAAACCCAAGACTCTGTGGAATGGACTTCTTTTTCTTCAACTCTGACCAGGCCACTGAACCAATCCTCTTTCTTTTCTAAAGAAAAACAACCTGACTCCTATTGATAGCTGGAGACTATTGATTGACTGTATCAGTCACTTACCAGCTAAGCCTGGTAAAATTTTATTAGGGTTAATTTTAACTTAATATCATTTTTTATTCTTGTAATAGATTCATTTTTAATTTCATACCATTAACTTTTGTCAAAATTACATTTTACCTGTGAAATCAGAAGTTGAAAGTGTTTCAATACTACACAAAACTTGATTCTGTAAGTTCATGTAAAACACATGTTCTTGACTTTTGAATTTTTCTTATGGCTTGTGAGTAGTGCTCTATAGTCGAATAATTGTCCAAACATTAAAGAATTGATTAAATGTCTAATACATCTCTAACATTTCTAAAGAAATCTACTGTATTAACCAAACATATTCTTCAGCTTAAATTTCAATTGCAAGAATTTGGAATAGATAAATAATTAAATTTGGTGCAGGTAATGTAGTAGTTATTAGCACAGAGAGTGGAATTGGTGAGCCAAGTTCAAATTCCAGGTTAATCTGTTGCATTTACTTTCACACAAATCCCCTTGGGAAAGGCATGGATCTGTCTGTTCCTCCCACCATCTAGGTGTTAAATAACAGGGGAGGCTATGCTCTTTAACCTTGAGTAGCAACCAGTCTAGGAGAAAAACTCTAAATTCCAAACTGTGGAAGGTAACAGGAAACAACTCCACAATGTTTTTATAGAATGCGTGGCAATTCACAGATAAAAGACAAAAGGAATCTGTGGAGAACCATGTTTACCTATGGAACATGGCATTTAAAAAATAAAAAAAAGACATTGAATGAGACTTGCATTCTATTCCACATGAGCTTGCTGTATCCTCTAGCAAGGTTTTTACCACATTGGCTTTTAAAAGAGCTCACAACTTGTCAGATTATATTGTTACTGCACTCATTTTCGCTTAGCAGTTCTTTCAGTTATTTTTGTTTAGTTACATATGGTTGTCATGCATGGTGCCCAGCCTGTTCAGAAATGTCTTACCTGTCAACTCTATACAAACGCTTTCTCAAATCCTATATTAAACTGACCCCACTAGATCTTAGAGAGGATGATCCTTCTTTGAACCTTATGAACTGGCACTATAGTATCACATACAAAATCATGCTGATTGCTTTTAACAGCAACAACTAAAGTCGATAGCACATGTAACTCAAAGAGAAAATATTGATATGATCAAGATGTGGACATTCCACACTACTTTAGGTAAACATACACCATCAGTACTGGAAAGACGATAACAGTGGACTGGAGGAGGTTATTTTCCTGAAAAATTGTTTCAAGAGGAAGATTTTATAAATTTTAACCAATGGTAACACGTTTTGCTCAGTCACTGAATACTGAATGTTTCCATACAAAGAAACAGCTAAGATTACCATTACCATGAGAGATGAAGTGTTGGGATTTTCCCCAGTCTTATGTTTGTTTGTACTCAGCAGTGTGAATGGAATGAACAAAAAACCCAAAACCTAAAAATAACTGCTCAACAGCTTTTATTTCTGGTTGAAAAAGGAGTGCAAAATAGTAGTATTTTGTGGGGTAAATGGGGGTTTTCCTAGTTAAGAAAGTTCTTGAGTATAGTAGTTGTTTTTGTTGAGAGATATTTTTCTACTAGTTCCCATGGGAGGAACAAGAAATCTGAATGAGAAACTATAGGACAGGCTTCATCTTTTGCAGCAAGGATTATGTGTAGTTTTTCTTTGATGGGTGTTTTGAAGGGAGATTTCTCTGCCAGTTCCCATGGGAAGAACAAAAAATCTAATGTCAAGCTGCCAAGACAGTGAAGGTTGGCTTGAATGTTGCTACCACTGAGAATAAGAAATGGCAAAGGGAGCTGGCTGTCAGATAGAGGCTGCTGAACAAAAAGGTAGAAAATAGAGAGACAGCTGACTGTGAATGTAGAGGTAGCTGAAACTGAAGATGAAAAAGAGGCCAAATAAGGCTTGATCAAAGCTTTTATGACCTCAGGGACTTCTGGTTGTACCCTGCTGATTATTTCTGCTGCTGTTGAATCGAGCAAAGTAAGGATAGCCAACAAGTGACATAGGTTTTATATTGGAGAAGAGATACTACACTTTAATTCTATCCCAATGGCTAGGAAATGAATAAAAGCATAACTTGAGTAGCACTGGCTACACAATCATTGAGTGCCAAACGTTTCCTTATAAGGAAACAGCTAATTAACAAGAGAGATGAGGAGAACATATACTACACTTTGATCTCAGCTTGGTGGCCAGAGAGTGAAGAAAAGTGTAACTTGAGTAGCATTGGCTGTTCAGTTGGTGAATGCTGAATGTTTCCATATAAGAAAACAGCAAATATTACCATTACCATTTGTTTTTCACCATTGGAATATTTTCCTTGTCTTGTTATAAAAGACTTTCATTTGAGACAGGCTTCTGGAAAAGGTTGACAGCAGCATTTTATTTAGTTGAAAAATGATGTTTTGCCATTAATTTTCAATGCTGATTTGCTATGTAATATTTAAGCATCAATATGGCAGTGTATGATAGTTAATTTTCCTCACAAATAAAAAAGAGACTTGAAATGACAGAGATGTGGTTCTATTGATGAATGCTAAGAATACCATGAACTGACCTGAAGAATTTTCAAAGAACAACAAGGGACCATATGCTTACCATCATAAAGAGGTAGTTAAGATTTCTTGGATGCATAATGAGGAAAATGGGCCTAGTGAACTTAACACTCACAGCACATACTGAAAGTGATAAAAGGAGATGGAAAACATGGCATAATCTACTTAATGAGTTTGTGTGAATAGCTCCTAAAACAGGAACAAAAAGGATGAAAAATTACTGAAAAGAGTAGAAATTGTGGAGAACTGTGATTGCTTACATCCTGAAGAGGCTTGGCACATAAAAGATGAATGCAAAATCTTTTTATGCCATTTAGTTTCTTGTCTTCAAGGAGTGAAAACAGTCGCAACATTTTTAAGCTAGGAAAATTGAATGTCCTCGGATTTGAATGACAGAATAGTGTTGAATTTAAGAAAAAAAGAAAAAAAAAGGAGACTGAAGTTGTTCAGAAAAAGAATGATCAGAATTTTAATTACAGATCAAGAATTACTGAATCTTTGAAAATAATTAGCCTAATTAAAAATGGAAGTCAGTATGCATTTTTATTGTGAAATTTCAGACAGTATCGTGCACTTAAAAATGTATGATAAACTGAAATTAAAATCTGTTTCAGAAAGTCTTCCTCGAAAGACAAATTATTAGCTTTGCATTTTATTTTTTGTTTTTATTTCATTTCTTTTGCATCTGGGAAATGGACGAGAGAAATTGGAATCTGACCGTAAAGTTACCAAGCTATTTATGCATGTGAGAATTCTGGTAAAGTGTTTATTTTGCTCATATTGAAAATTATTCAATTTCATTATGATCATATTTGTAATTATTTCATTTTATCAGCCTTTATGACACATTCGTGATTATTGTGTATAATTATCTCATTATATTCTTGAGAGAGTAAATTAGCTGTGTTTAATCTGAAATGAATTTATCAGAATCTATCTATCTATCAATCTATCTATCGCTCTCTCTCTCTCTATCTCTCTCTCTCTCTCTCTCTCTCTATATATATATATATATATATATATATATATATATATACATATATTTACATATGTATGTATGTATATATGTATATAATCATTTTACACCAAGAAAAGCAATAGAGCCAATAAGATGCAAAGGTTTTTATAGCGATGATCAACTTGTACAAGGCTTAGTTGGTGGCTCATAGTACATATGAGAAATGAATCTATTTCTTACTAAGGTCATTAAAAAGACAAAATTTTGAATGCTGATTTTCAAGGCTGGTAACATTATCCAAATTTGAATATTGGCAGAATCAGACTAGGCTATCTTATTTCTTTTTTTTTTTTAAATGACATTCATCCTGTACAAAACCCAAGAGCCATACAAGATAGAGGCTTACAGAGTAATAGGAACTGTTTATGGGGCTATGTGGGGAATAAAATGGTTAACTCTTGACTTAAACAGGTTAAGATTGTAGTGATCAGGAAAGCATCCTTTTGGGAGTCAGATCCACAATTCAGTGGTTCATGAGAAGAAACTCAGCAATTGGATAGGAAAGGAATGAGGGGAGATTTTTACAATGTGCATGGTATGGTGGGTCTTAGCCATGAAATTTAGAACTAGTGGAACTCAGTTTGTCTGCACACTTTCCAAGGAAATAGCAATAGAGCAGCGAGAGGCTTGCAAAGTTTCGTCTTTGAGAAAAGGATTGTAGGGTAGAAAATAATTTGTTACTCACAAGAAGGTGAAGACGCTTTTTGGACTCTGTCAAGATTCTCTCAAGTGCAGCTCCTACCCATATATGGCAGTAGTACTCCATTATCAGCCTGATCTGACTCTTGTAAAGGTAAAGGATAACAGAGGGAGACCCACTAGTTTTCCAGCATCTTTAGTGATGGATCATATATATGAGTGCCACTTGGAGTCTGGCTTGAGTTAAAATCTGTTTCAGAAATATTTTTTCTAGTCATTCTTATCTGATGAGGATGAGATGACTTCAGGGCCATCAAAACAAATAAACGGCAAATTCTCTGTCTGTCCATGTGCTTGAAACTCAGATAACATTTGCTTTATATAGACATATACCTTTTTGGAATCAGGATGATCCATGGATTGAAAATCTGCCCTTCATTTGGTGCTTGAACATCCAGCATTGAGATTTGACTTCAGATGAAGAGGAAACAGTTAATAATTCAAAATTTAAAATAACTGAAAAAAAATTAGTGGTTTTCAAATTTTTTCATTTATATTCAGTTTAAAATAACACAAAAAACTTTGTGAATTTAAAAAAATTTGTTTTAAATTCAGTTTAAAATATCCCCAAAACTTGTTAATTGAGGAAATCAATTTTATTTCTTCAAAATATCAAAGAATCAGAGTTAATATGAGAGATTTCATAATGCGAGATTTTGAAGTTCTTGAGAATTTTTGATTTGAAGAACTCAATTTTTGGCCTGAATTGGAGTTTGGGCCCAAATCAGTCTTTTGGCTAGAATTGGACTTAATCAGAGCTAAAGTGAGGTTTTTAATTTTCATGGAGTGAATTGAGGAATTCAAAGTTATTTCTTCAAAATGATCATTTCTAAGTTGAAACAGGTCTCTTTATTTTTGGTTCAAGGGCTAATTAGCCCTCCACAGGAGCTAGCCTAAAAGTATGCACAGAGTGTATCTTTTAAGCTAGTTTATAATAATAGACACTGACATTTTACCATGATTCAGAATTTGACTGGATATCTTCCAGAACTTCCAGGTCTAATTTGTTTGCTAACTTGACCTAGATTGCTTGTACATAGCTATAATTTGCATTCTCTAGAACTCTATTGCAATGATTACAGGCAGTTTTGAATGCAGCAAGTGTCCTACTACATCATTCCCTGTGATAGATATTGTAGTAATATTAGTAGTTATGGTGAGCTATGGCTGCAGGACATTCAGGTTTGAAAGAGGGCTGGCTGTTCAGTTTCTACGAGAATTTGTCTGGGGTATAAAACTCTACTTCAGAAAGGAACTCTTCTGAGATGAGAGCAGCAGTTTTGGAGGCAGTATGTTTAAAGAAGAGCTTCTGCCATATAAGATCTGAATCTCTCCCAGTTTTTGTGTGGCAAAAAATTGTTCTGTGGAATGGCACATCAGGTGATACTTTTGATTTAGCATCAACTTTGACACTGAATGATCTGAAGTGACCAGGGTGGTTAAAACTTTGTTTTCATGACCGGATGTAAGTAAGAGGTCAAGGTCAAGGTTCTCCTGATGTTCTGTTGCATCAGAAACACAGGTGGTTTCTTTGATGATCTGTTGAGAAGTGAGTTACTGAGTGTGAGAAAATATGAGAAAAAGAAAACATTCTTAAAGAGAACAATAAAAGAACAGGAATTAAGAATACAGAAGATAATGACTGATATTGCATTTAAATTTTTGAAGATCAGAGTTGGCTGGAAAACAAAGAGTGTTTCACAAGTGAGTGGTGTGAGGGAAGAAACTATTAGCATAGAACTTACAGTTATATCTAGCCATCTCAAATATAACATGATGGCATCTTGCCACTGAGTTAGTACTATGCTTAAATTCATAAAGTATAGGTACCAGGGAGGAGAAAACATCAGAAAAATTACCATGAAAATATTTATAGAAAAAGTATAAGATTGCTATGTTACAGTGGTGGAAAAATGACTGAAGCTGAGATACCAGGTCAGGACCAATAACAATGCAGATTCTACTTTGATTAGCAGAAGCACCAAACCAATGTTCCAGTAATATTCAATGCATGGATGAATGGTAGATTTATAAATGTGTAAGATAGAATCTAGTGAGAATAATTGTTTAGCACAACACTGAACTGATTTTCCTATCAGCAAACCTAATGATTCAATATAATCTTTCCACATCATGTCAGCAGAAAACATTAGCCTGAGCAGCTGTAAGGAGTCACTCCCCTAAAGGTTAGCATCAGACATGCTGATAGAAGGTAAAAAACGTTTTCAAATAATTAAAATAGGTCAGTTTAATTTTCTTGCCCTAGTTAACAACAAGTTATCAGTCATTTTTGAGATCAGCTTAATTTTATCAAATCAATGAGACTTGCCTCTAAGACAGGAGTAAATAGTTGTGTTATCATCAAATATAAACAGATAAATACATGCATATTTTTTTAATTCAAACATTATTTTTTGTGGATACCCAAATTTGAGTAGATATATTGTGTATATTACATCTACTGGTCTGTGTACTCAAGAAAACTGATAAAGGAAAATATACTCTCTTGCTAGATTGGGATGCTTTATGTGGCGGAGTTGTCTAAAGCCTGCCATATCAGATGGTATACAGATGAGGTTTTGAAAGTGGTTGAAAATTGATTGATATCAGACCCTTCCCTTGGAAAACCTACAAACATTCCAATAGGAAATCTGATGGAAACATTGATGTTCTCTGTACAGACAATGTGGTTCCAACTAGTATCTGACATCTACAATGTCTGATGTCTACAACACCATACAAAAATCACAAGTGGTGATTCAGACACATAGCAACCGGAAATGATCAACATCAGGTATACCCTTCAGAATAACAAGTACCCTGCAAACATGACCTCAAAACCTACAGGTGGCAGCAGAAGGGTCAAAGAGAAAAACCATAAAATTGTCAAGGGCTTATCAGAAAATATTTAGAAGATCAGCATTCTGTACAATATCAGGATAATTTTCAGAAGCATCTCCACTCTATGGCAAAATCTCTGCTGAGTAAATCCTAACATAGGAAAGAACATGACCAAGAACTGTGCGTACAACATTCTTCACAGTTACAGCAAAGAAAAAGTTGTCTAAAAGTAAGGCTGAAGTGACATCTAAAAGTCTAAGTCAGGGACAGACAATGAAATCAAGTATGGCTGATCATTCATGGAGAGAAAAGAGTAGTCATCAGCCTCTGTGCATTAAAGTGAAAATATTGGACAAGGAAAAACACTGGAGAGTTAGACTTCCAAAAGTATCAGCATATATGCTAAGCTATGAGGTTCTCCTTAGTAGACCTAGCATAGAAATAAATACAATATGGGAGTTGTTAATAAAGAAAGAAAGATAAATGGTAAGAGGTCTTCTACAATAGCAGTAGTAACAGTAGCTATAACAAAAGAGAAGCTTCAGTGAGTGGAGCACAGCAGCACTGATCAGCAGGTAGGTTAGGTTTACAGCTCCAACAATGGAAAATTACTAAAGTTTTTCTCATCAGAATCCATCTTACATTCCACCATTCATCCATGCATTGAACATTGCTGCCATATC
Source organism: Acanthosepion lycidas (assembly GCA_963932145.1). NCBI lineage: Eukaryota > Metazoa > Mollusca > Cephalopoda > Sepiida > Sepiidae > Acanthosepion > Acanthosepion lycidas. The sequence goes on along the minus strand of OZ010583.1, from coordinate 77,838,661 downwards.
TAGTCTGGTGTTCCTGTTATATTCCTCAATATTCTAAACACAATCCAAAGAAGAGTCATTAATATTATCAGTCCTGGCCTGTCATCTTGACTCAATCAATTTCACACATCCATAAGGTGACTTCCTCTGATTTTTTTCTATAAATATTTCCATGGCAGTTTTCTAATGAGCTTTCTACTTTGGTACCTTGGCTGTATGAATGTGAGTATACTACTAGTTTGGTTACTATGTATCATTGTTTCAATTTTCTATTCAAATCATTTTTTTTTTATATCACTTCAAACCTATGGAACTTCCTCTGATTTCTTTCTTATCTGCAAGTTAGAATTTTTAAAAATTTAAATGCAACTTCAATCACCATCTTATATCTTTTTTAATTCTGTTCTTTCATTGCCATTTCTTCTCACTAAATTCTTCTCATTCTCTTCTCATTCTCTTCTCATTCTCAATGACCCCCTTGTATCCTTGTGGTATTATCACCTTGCTTGGTGTGAAATGATATAAAAAATGTAATGTCGTAATTTGTTGATTTTCTTATTTCCTCAGATTTCTCTCACAACCATTAACCATGAGTCCATGATGACTGTTAATGGTTGTGATAGAAATGTCTCTGTTTCAAATACTTCTTCTATGTTCTGTATCCCTTCATGATGTGGGCAGTCATGGCTCTCCACAACTTCCTTTCCCTTGTGGCCCTTAGCAGCATTTCTAATTTTGCCAAGCACCCTGTCTCCTGTTTTGCCATCCATTTGCACAAATTTGTCAGGTCAGTGGCCCACTGCCTTCCACTATCTCTCTTGCCCTTGATATGTCCTGTAATGGTTAAGTTTTTTCCAAGCCCTACTTCCTCATCACATGTCCAAGAAATTTTAACATTTTTTTTTCTAATTCCAAGTTTAAGTTTTCTTTTTGTTGCAGTTTTATTGAAGACTTCCATATTGCTTACTCATTCCATTCTTCTCCTGAAAATCACATTTTTATTGCCTCCAGTTTTCTCTTCAACCCTGGGGAGATTGCCCATCATTCACTGCGATATAAGACGATGGATATCACATATCAATTCAGGATTATTTTCTTTCTTTCTAACAAAATTTTTCTTTGTTTATATTGTAGTATACCTATGGATGATAATGGGTATGTCCCCATTCACATAAATACAGTAGTAAATACTGTATGTTGGTCTGCAGTTGGAGATTCATTGTGGAATTCACTTGATTCACTTCTAACAGTTGACTACTTCTTCTACACACTGCTGGCGAATCTTATATGTGTTGTTCGTGTCCTAAGTATTATTGTTTATTACCAACCTTCATGCAATTATTCTATCCAGTAACCTTCCCTAGGTTACAACAGTTTATCATTTGGAATGCATCTTTTTGCTATTTCAACATGCATTAAAATATTTTTAGTTGAAATTGATGTATTTATGTTTATTGATCTTCATACTGAAAAGGGTACAAAATAAAGAATAATTTTAGTATATTATGCTTTTTAATTAGTTAGAAATACAATTTCAAAATTTATTTTGCAAAAGTACTAAGGAGAATATAATGAGTCAACAGTGAAGTTTCCCAAGCTCAACATTCAGGAAGAATTATTGAATTTGACAGCAAACAAATCAAATGATTACTTGGCAATAATGTATATTATTTTGATCACAAATCCTATAAACCATTATTGTCTTTGGGGCACTCAATGTACTGAAGCCATAGCAACTGCCGTTGTATCTTGGGCAAAATATATCACTATAATATTGCTAAGTTATAGATACTTTCTTACATAAAGAAAGTGATCATGCTTGAAATTGAGTAGACGGCCATCATATATTGGGTTGTCAGAAATTTGTTTGTTTTTCCATTTATTTTAATCCTATTATTCATCAACATTTTTCACAAATCAATCAATAATATGAAACAATAAACAAAAGTTGTAGGGGAAAAGTAAAGCAAAAAAAGACAATAAAACTATCATAAAAATATTTTGCATGTTAATTCAAATGACATTGGAAAAAGCAAATGAATTTTTCTGACAACCAATACACACACACACACACACACACACACATATATATATATATATATATATATATATATATATATATATATATAATGTGGGCAATCAAATGGAAAAAAGAAAAAAAAATTGTTAAGTAACATGTTTTGGTTGAAGAAGGAACTTCTTCACTTTTACAAACTTAATAATAGTTTTAATGATAGAATAAGAATAATGATGGTATATACATACATACATACATACATACATGTATATATATATATATATATATATATATATATATATATATATATGTATGAAGAGGAAGAAATGCAAATATTGGTTATAAATTTACACTGAAAATGTTAAAGATATAAAAATGTTCAACTTTAAAGTTTTTGACATCTGCTCTATTGAGATGTTTCTATTGCCATTGGTTTTATGTTTTTATTGCTCTTGTTTTTAAGTGTTTTTAATGAAGTTGTTTTAATTGCTTTTTATTGTTTTTATATAGAGTTATTTTTCATAAAAATTTTTTTATTTTTATCATTGTTCTTTTCATTAAATTTTCATTATAGCTTTTAAATTTTAATTATTATTGTTTTTAATTATTTTAAAAAATTTTTGTAATTATCTTTTATTTTTATTATAATTATTTAATTATATTTATCATCATTGTTTTTAATTATAACTGCAATTATTTATAATTAATTTATTACTATTATTTTTAATTATTACTATTATTTATAATTATAATTATTATTTTATGTTTAATTATGTATGAGTGACTCCATCAATAAAATTATTAGTTTGAAGATGTTTCTTCTGGGGACAAAACAGATTTTTATGAGTTTTTTTCAATTTTGTCATTTGGTTATCAATTATTAGTCTGATATATAGCTTTGTACATCATATATATATATATATATATATATATATTTTTTTTTTTTTTTTTCTAAAAGAAATAATTAATTTTTTTTATAAGACTGACTTATATATACATTTAAAAATGTCGGATTAAAAATAAATCCATTAATTATTTAGAATTTGGTGTGTTTACATTTTAGATACAAAACTGAACTGATATATAATCTTAATGCTGAAGTGCTTTTTTTAAAAGAGAAAATATAACCTTGATGGGTTATTTGCTCTCTGTGGCTGAGCAGTCTATGACATGGAAGATCAAACAGTGGTTTCTCCTACAAATAGAGATGCAAGTTCAAATGCTGCCAGAGAGCACATTTAATTTATTAAGTATGCAGACCAACAATTTCAATGCACACTGTTTAAAACAAAACCAAAATGGTGTGACTATTTCAAGTATAGTTGTCCCCTAAAAATAATGTCTGAAGCAATATATATATATATATATATATATATAAATATATAAGTAATTCATCGAGTCTGAAAATATAATTATCAAATCCTCCTAATAATTTCTATCATATACATAATGCTTGAACCGGCTTCTCATGCTCTAGAGTGAGCGGCTTGGTGAAAGTAGTCATGGCTCCAGGGGACACAGTTCTATGATTACAGAGAACTCAGTAAGAGTTCCACCACGGAATATGTGAGCGAGCGGCACTATATTGAGTCTGATTTGCAATCTCTTCATCATTGAGGCCTGGTGGAACAGTTGGTATGATGTTTGCTTGACAACCTAACTGTCAGGGTTTCAATTCTCAGTAGTGGATGCGCACTGCTCCTGAGTCCCAAATATAGGACGAAACGGCCATCCAGTGCTTTCTGCATTCTGTTGAAGTTTCTTTCAGACTTGATGAATTACTTAAATATAATTATCAAATCCTCCTAGTAATTTCTATTATATATATATATATATATATATATATATATATATATATATATATATATATATATATATATATATATATATATATATATATATATATATATATATATGAATGAACAGACTGAGATAGACAAATATGAACAGACTGAGATATATATATATATATTTGACATTGGAATTGGTATCTGTGACAGTGCGGAAGTGTATGAACTAGTAGAAATATTTTTATTGTGGAAACCATTGTACAAATACAATAAGAAAACAGTAGACCTATACAGAGATGATGGACTAATGGTAATAAAAAGTAAAAATAATAGGGTAAACGACAAGCACCATAAAGATATAGAAGTGTTTTTTACACAGTACAGGCTCAGAATAGAAGTAGAATCAAACATTATAGACGTGAACTACCTAGATGTGAATTTAAATATATCCACAGAAGAATACAAACTATATAGAGAACCAGGAAATTTCTCCATTATACATAAGCACTGTGTCTATCATCCTACTATAATCACAAAACACTTATATAAGTCCACTGCATCTAAACTATCCACCTATTAAAAAAAATGAAGGGCTCTTTCAAAAAATTAAGAGCCTATATCAAGAAGCATTGAAAAAAAATGGAGAAAAATTGCTAAAATATAGTGAACACCAATAAAAAAAATGCATAGAAGTAAAAAAACTAATATGGTTTAATCTACCAGAGAGTAAATCAGTAAAGACAAATAGTGGAAGAATATTTTTAAAATTAATCAAAAAACACTTTTACTACTTCTGAAAAAAATGAAGAAACTATTCAATAAAAATAACATTAAAGTGAGTTGGGTTAAAGATATCAGAAAAATAATTGAAAATCACAACAAAATGTTGCTCAATAACAGCGATTGTAAATAAAGTAAAGCTAAAAGCAACAGTAGACTAAAAATTGCCTGTCCCATGGAAGGTAATTGTTTAGTGGAAAATATAGTTTATTTGGTTAAATCAGTGGTAGAAAATAATAATAAAGTTAAGGAAGAGAAAATATATATAAGGGCTATTGAAAATGAATTGAAAAAAAGCACAATAATCATAAATTGATTTTTAAAAACAGTAAATATGAAAATGCTACAGGACTGTCAGTGTGTTATTAGAAAATTAAAAGAGACCCTTAAAATTACTTGGAAAATATAGTTTATTTGGTTAAATCAGTGGTAGAAAATAATAATAAAGTTAAGGAAGAGAAAATATATATAAGGGCTATTGAAAATGGATTGAAAAAAAGCACAATAATCATAAATTGATTTTTAAAAACAGTAAATATGAAAATGCTACAGGACTGTCAGTGTGTTATTAGAAAATTAAAAGAGACCCTTAAAATTACTTGGCGTATTTATAAAAAATGTGGTTCATGTAATGCTAGGGATAGATGTAAGTTTTACCTGGAAGAAAAATTTGCAATAGTAAGTTTGAGCCACATTAACAGAATACTTAATAAAAAACATTAGTTAATTAGCAGATGTAGACATAACATAATATTGTGTCACTTGCCACTGGAACTAGCATATTGTGTTGTTAGTGTATCATTTTAAAAATTTTCTTTCCACTAAACCTGCCCCTACAGTATGACAATTAATAGTTTAGCCCACCCACAGGGCTTTTTCTTTGCCTCTTTTCTTTTTTCCGCTTTGTAGGTGTGGCTATCCATAGTTTTTTTTTTAATGAAATTATATTCTGTGATGCTTTAGTAATTCACAGATTATATAAGGATTGCCCTACCCTTCTTTCATTTCTGTTCAAGGTGTTTGAAGATTGCGTGAGTGTGAAATTTGGTTTATGACTAGCACTATCTTTTCATATGATTTAACGTTGTCAAACAATTTTTTCTCAGTCTAGGCAATCTAGGCTTGAAGCTCTTTATTCAGTAGGTAAGTTTGCCTTTAGGCCTTTTTGTCTTTCTTTTTTCAGTATTGTCATTTTTATTTAAGACTTTATCTGGATAAAAGTTTTAGGTTTGGCCAAGTTGTTTATTGGTTCCATCAAAGGATTTTCTTTTTCTTTAATATACATATATATATATATATATATATATATATATATATATAGGGTGCGATGGATAAATTGACCTTTGAATTATGCAAAAATGAAAATAACACTGACATCTCATTTTAACAGATATTTTTACCAAAATTACACAAAAAATATCTTAAAATACTAGAGGGTAAATGAATTCAATAAAATCGCCACTCGCTTCAGCTACTACCTCCAGACATCTTCAGAATTTCCTGAAACTCTTCTGGACAGTCTTCTTGTTTAAGTTGGGGAATGCTGCCATAATACTTGCCTTCAGTTCATCTTAGGTGTTATAAAGAATTTTGTTGGTCTCTCTCTCAACTGTTCCCCACACAAAATAATCAAAGGGGTTGCAGTCTGTGGAGTTAGGGGGTCAGATGTAAGGGATTGTCTGATAGACATGACTGTTTTCTCCTGCTTGTGTGGCATGGTACAGAGTCCTGTTGCCAGACATAGGGCAACACTGCCTTCTCAAGGCATTTGATGTAGGCCTCCATGTTGAGTCTGAGTCCCTGTGGGAAGATGAATAGAGGCACAATGTTGTGATCACACTGTACACCTTTGTAATGACCATTAGAGTCATACAACTCTTTCTGAATCCTTTGCACTGTCTTCAGATTGACACCCAAACATACTGAAATGTCCATGTCGGAGCTTCCAGCACAAATGCAAAGCAGTATAGGCATTTCTAAATTTCTGGTGGAATGAATTGTATCATGGTGTTTTTCTTCTCACAGACAGTACCCAACTAACCCTGTGTAGTTGACAAAATCAAAAACAAACAATAAATATGTGCAAATTTAAATAATAAAATGGTGACAATTTACCCATCTCACCCTCTTTCTCTCTCACTCTGTCTCTCTCTCACTCTCTCTCTGTGTCTCTCTATCTCTGTCTCTGTCTCTCTCTCTCTCTCTCTATATATATATATATATATACATGATTTGAAACAGAGATAATACAAAGTAAATGCAGTAAGTCAGTGGGTCACAATAGTTACAACCTATGATAATTTGTGGTTATAATGCAGTCTCCATTAATCTTGTTTTTACTGATGCCATTTTCCTCGTACATAAAGCAGTGTTCATCATTGTACACCATATTGGATTGTTGTGTATTCACTCTCTTTTGTTTGTGTTGTATTTGTGGAAACTTATTGTCCTTCATTATGACTAACAAGCATAGTGTAACTCTTCTGATGACAGTACTTTGAAGAAAAGGAAAGCCATCAGCATGAAAGTGAAATTAGACATTGTTAAATGTTTTGAAAAGGAGAAACAGTAATGAATAATTGGCTGGTTTGACTATTGCTTAAAACCTGTGTGTCTTCCTTTAAGAGATTAGGATGTTTTCTTGTTAAACTATAAGTTGATGAAATTCTGATAAAAAAGAAAAACAAACACGACTTTGTTTTTCATTCTTCCCCAGATTTTCTGGTATTTCCAAGTACTGCAAAAGAGACAAAATTCTATGCTTTGTCATCTCATCTACCAAAAGCCAATGGCATCACTAACAATACATATACAAGTAGCTTAAAACAATTTCAGTTCAATATATATATTATTTTAATTTCATTTGTTTTAAACATTTCACCCCAAGCAAGGCAATAAAGCCACTAACACATAAGGGGTAACTGAGTATGAAAGAATGAGACAAAGAAAAACATTATTAAATAATAAAAGAAGAGGAATCAGGAAGATAGTAGATAATGATTAACATTGCATTTAAATGTTTGAACATCAAAGTTGGCTGAAAAGCAAGAAGTTGAAAGTGAGTTCTACAGATAGGAAGTGCAAGAAAATAAACTGTTAGCAAGGAAGTTATGGTTACATGTAGCCACTTCAACTCCAAAATGATGAGACCTTGCTGCCAATCTAGTACTGTGCTTAAATTCATAAAGTCTAGGTACCATAGAGCAAAATTTATTACCATGAAAATATTTATAGAAAAGGCACAGGGAAGCTACATTTCAGTGGTGGGAAAGTGACTGAAGCTGAGATGCCAATAAGACAAATAACATTGTGGATTCTTCATTGGATTTTTCCAAGAATCTCTAAGTATATTGCAGGAGTACCAGACCATATGTGGCAGTAATATTCAAAGTAAGGATGAATGGTAGATTTATAAATATGTAAGATAGATTCTGGAAAGATAAATTACTGGCACAACACAGAGACTAACTTTCTCAGCAGCAAATTCAATATAATCTTTCTACTTCATGTCAGCAGAGAGCATTAGCTCGAGAATCTGTAATGAGTCATTTTCCTGGAGAATAGCATCAGTCATGGCAGAAAAGGGTCTCTAATATGATTAATGGGAAGTAGTTTTGGTTTGAAGGCATTAAACTTAACAATACATTTCTTGCCCCAGTTAACAGCAGATTGTAGGTCACTTTTGGGATGAGCTGCCAACCCAATGACCTTATCAACCCAATCAGACATACTATTAAGACAAGAGTAATTAGTCATCAACAAAGATACCAAGTTGAGAGCTGAAACCACCAGGAAAGTTATTGATGAAAATTAGGAATAATTTATGTCTAAGGATAAATCCCTGAATTATTGCAAAAAGACCAAGAAGAGTGGCCATTCAGGGCAACTTTCATTTTGTGATTTGATAAGAGAGATTCAAACATTTTTTCAGAAATGCCATATCTATGTCTTCCATGTGTATTTTTAGTCTTAATTATGTTAACATGTCATAGAAATGTGTTAGATTATTACTTTACTAGTGATTTAGTATATGTGAGTAATCTAAGTGCTTGTTCATGGAAAATTGTACATATTTTGTGACTTAGAAAAAAATGTTACTAGACATTATAGGAATGAAACTCTGTCATAAAAGAAGAACTACTGTACAACATAAAAATACAAGAAAAACTAGCCGGAAGAGAAACATTCTGTTTGATTCAAAAATAAAAATCATATTAATCCAATATTTGTAGAAAAACAAATGAAAGAATTTTTTCAGCAATTAAATCTTTAAAAAAATATGACCAGGTCAAAAGCAGAAAATTTTAAATAGAAAGAAAAAGATTCTACCTTACACATTTATTTTGTTTTAGACACAGTCAAATCAAAGTGAACATGTCAATTATGAATTGAAGATTAAATAAAGTGCTTCTGTACTTTATCCTTTAAGTATTTTATATTCCTCCTCCAGTGAAGAACTCCTGCATTACCAAGGGTACAACAGGAATGTTTTAGAATCTGTCTCAAAGCTATACAAGGCATGTATGAATTGTCTAGTCAAGATATAATCTTGATAGAGTGCTTATAGGGCAATTGTCAAACATATTGACAACTGGAGAATTAGTTGTGGCAGAGAGGTTAATGTTCGCTGCCTGAGATTTTGTTATAATGCTGGCCAAAGGCAAAGAATGATGAAGATGGAGGAGGAGAAGAAGAAGAACAAGAAGAAGGATGGTGAAGAGAAGAAGAAGAGGAAGAAGTAAAAGAAACTTAAAATGACTGTTATTACTTATAATGTCAATATTATCAACTGAACTGTAGCTGAAATGAAAAAAATAGGTTCCAAGTTAAGAAAATTAATGATTTGCCATAAAAGACAACATTCAAATACAAATGTTGACCATTTTTATATTGCCAGAAGTAATGACTGTAATGACATCATCCAACTTGAATTGAACTACCAAACAAATATTTGGCTGGATGCTACAGCTTATTAACAGTCATAAGTAAAAGAAATTAATAAAATCAGTTTATAAAGAAAACAATAAACTATTACAGGAAGTGAACTTTACTGTGAAGAAAATGAATAAAAATAGGCAAAAATAGTAACAAATTTCACTTTCAAGGAAATAGATAAAAATAGGTAAACAGTAGAAACGTTTTTAAGAGCATTTGGTAACAATACTTCCTACATCATCAATATGTACTTAAATAATGATGCTGATGTAGATAAAGACAAAACTTATTAGTGGCTGAAGAGTGCATGGCTGAAAGCAGAAATAAAAACATTTATAATGGCTGCCTATTTACCAGGAAGGAGGCACAGTGGAGTAATGGATAGCAGCTTGGCTTGAGGAATCGGAGAGCTGAGTTCGAATTCCAGTTGAATCCATTACATTCACTTATGTGCTAATAGCCTTGGGAAAGGTATGAATCCTCTTCTTCTCCCCCAGCTATGAGTAAATAGCAGGACAGACTGGGTTCTATAGCCTTGGATGGCAACTGGTCTACCGCAGAAAGAAATGGCAACTTACTGCAGGAAAAAATCTGCCTCGTCAGTCATTTATCGAAAGATACATGATCGCCTAAGCATGTATCACGGATAGCACATAACTGACTGATTTACCAGGAATTACCAGGCAAACATGCATATGTGGGTGGTGTAATATATAGCAGCCAAGTTTGAATTCCAGTTGAGTTCATTAAATGCAATTTCACACAAATACCCTTGGGAAATGTTTGAATTAGTCTCATCTCCTCCAATTAAATGTTAAATATTAGATCAGACTAGGCTCATTAGCTTTGGCAGCCAGTCTAGTAGAAGGACAAATCTGAATTCAAAACATGAAGAAGGTTGTTTGGAGTCTTTTGCATTCAGTTCATTCAAAAATTGGGGTTGGTTCTGCACAAGCCTTTACCATAATGATCAAATTATCTATGTGGGTAGACTGACTGTTCAATTCTAAGAGCTGAAATGTTGGTCCCTCATTCATTTATGATTGTGTGAGAATCTATCATAACTTGGTAAACATAATAAAAAACAAACCAAATATGTAGATTATACAAATAATTTGTTAAGACTGCTGGTTAACTAGAGAGTGCTTGTCGAAACTTAAGACTGAAGGAATTATAGGTTTGCCTTTCATCCAGTTCATATTCCTCTCCAGACTTTCGAACAGGAGTAGAGGCTTCTTCCTTGTTTACTGTTTTGAATTGAGTTTCCAGTTTCTTTTAAAGTATTCTCATTCCATTTCATTCCCAGTAGTGCCTTACATCTTAGCGGCATTATTGCCTTGCTTAGAGTGAATTGATTAAAAAAAAAAACTGGCTGAAGATAGTGCTAAAATATGCCTATTAGTGAGATTATACATATTTAAATGGACCATCAACTGCAATGCTCTGTCTTCCTTCCTGAAGTTTGTTCTTTTAGTGTCTTTTCTCTGCATGAAAGTCTTCTCATTCACTTTCACTCCCAGTAGCCCCTTGTGTCTTTTGCTCTAGTGGAAATGATTAAAAATATATATAACGGTCAAGATAGGGTAGTATAGTTGATGGAAGATATGTCAGTATTCCTGTTAAATGCACAAAAATGGTAGGGTAAGGATAGTACTTGTCTCCCTTTGGTGGAGATAAGTTAGTGATGTCCCTCCATACAGTGACGAAAGTGGCAGCCAAATTCAGTTAATTTTACAGCAGCCAAAGCAAAAGGTTACTTTCTTTAGCCTGGGCCCTGTTGGCCTGGTCAGAGGCTAAATCTGCCTCTCCAGCAGCTTGAACTGCATGGTGGCATTTCTCTTTGGGAATATATATTGATTCTGGACCACACAAGACTCACATTTTCCTGTTTGCGGAATATGTCATAAACTGGGAAATAGATGAATCCAGCCCATTTGAATCTGCAGTCTTAAACATGGCTTTTTCAGACATAGGAGTATTTTCATATTATATGTAAGACCCTTCCTTTTTGTTTCTCTTTACACTCTGCTTTGCTGTATATATATATATATATATATATATATACATATATATATATATATATATATATATATATATATATATATATATATATATATATATATGTATGTATATATGATATATATATATATGATATATTGTTTTCTGCATAGGACACACACGCACACACACACACACACACATATATATATATATATATATATATATATATATATATATATATATATATATAAGAATTTAGAGAAGAAAAGAAAGAAGAATGGACAGATATAGAAAAGAAAGAATCATTAAAAGGTGGAAGTGTGGCAAAGAGAAAAAAGTAAGGAAGGATGGATAGAAAGAGGAAGGGTAAGTTAGGAAGAAAGGAAAAAAGCAAAGAATGAATGGATAGAGGAATGAAAGAATGATTACAAGGTGAAAGAAGAAAGGGAAAACAAGGAAGAGAAGAATAAGAAGAAGAAAAGGAAAAAGAATGAAGGAAAAAAAAGAATTGTTTGAATAACAAATGTCATAAACAGCAAATGAGTCACACAGTGGGAAGGTAATCTTCTCTGACAGAACAATCAATGGTGAATGAAAGTCAAAAGAAAAAGAACTCAATTCAATAATCCATGAGTTGCATTATGGGAATAATTTATAACCTTACTATTTGCAATCATTTAGTAAGCAATATAATTTGTAAAGAAGTAATCTCTGACAAGATTTGAACCATATCTTTAGGGATGGCACTTTACTATAATAGTTCATTCCTGGAAGTCTGTCACTAAACAACATTCAAATTCAGTTTGTCATATAACAACATCTTCCTTTATTTGATATTGCATGGCCAAATTGATAACATGTCATCCATGTTGAATATGTTCCCAAGAAAATAGGATTTGTTATTTTTTAAGCTGTGCTGCTTGCTGAGTAGTTGCAGAATGTAAAAATCCTGAGTTTAAAAAGCAGCAAAAATAGGATGAATGAAACTTGAGTCAAAAATTAATAATTATTGGCAGTCCTTCATCTTTTACAAATTTGCATAAGGCTACATTTTGTTTGTACCCACATCTTACATGGTAATGGTAATTTTTGTTGTTTCTCAAGTCCTGTAGCCATTATCCTTCTATTAGCATATTCTGCTTTAGTGGGGATGCTGTGTAAATATATATTTATATTCACCTGGCCTTTCCATTAAGGCAGAATGTGATACAATGTCAATTTTTTATGTGAGGAATTCATACACATACTTATGCATATGGACAGATGATAAAAACTAACCAGTCACATAACCACTGCCATATTGGCATCAATATTGCATCTCTTTTAATGCAATGAGAAAGGTGCTATTGTAGGGTTGGTATCCTCAAGATCATGCACATTTGTGTCAGCGGCAAGGTAAATATATGGACATAAACAATTTGCTTGATATCAGACGTTTATATATTGTTACTATATATATATATATATATATATGTGTGTGAAAATATTGTAGAAAATAGGAAAGAAACTGGTTTGTTAAATAATTATTTTTAAAAAATTCCCAAAAAATTTCGCTTGAAGATGGAACAGAGCCTACTTTAACTCAAGTTAATTCAAATATTATTTTGAAGTTTTCGGCTCTTGTTTTGAAACATGAGACCTCTTATGTAGCGTGTTGGAATCATATTTTTAAATAAATAATTATATATATATATATATATATATATATATATATATATATATATATATACATATACACTTTTATATATATTACTAAAATATTGCATTTACAACATTAAGCAGTAACATTTCATTTGTATAACAATTTTTGAAAGCATATTTTTAAAAATATTTCAGCTGCGCTGTTTATTTTTTATTTCAAATTTTTAAAATTACCATATATAAGCAATGTTTCTGTCAATGTTTTTAAGATAGTTCAACTTTGTATAGAAAGAATTTATATCTTGTCAAAACACAGTTGTAAGTTAGAAAAATATCAATGTTTACATTTAAAGAAAATGCAAAATAAATATAATCTAGGCTTTTAAAAATAAGTGGGCATAAATAATTTTAAAAAAATGTTAAAATTTCTATAAACTTCTATAATGTTAGGCCCAGCAATGTTATTTAATAATCTTATTTTCTAAAACATTCATACCCATTGTTGTTGTCAGCCATTTTACATTCCTGCAAATGATTTACATTGTTTGAACTGTTACCCTCATCTTTATTGCTATATTCATAATGTTTTGGCCATTGTACACTCTGGTTTTCTTCAGGTGATGACTGATTGATTGATTTGTCTTTTTTTATGGTTTATCAACCTTTTGGAGGTTGTTTAAAACCAAAAAATATTTCTTCAGATTGTAAGAATGTTTTGGAGATAATAATAATTTACTGCTTCAAGTTCTACTGATTAATCCATAGCTGGTGGGGGGAAGAGGTAGATTGATACCCTTTCCCAAGGGGATATTTGTGTGTAAATGAATATAATGAAACCAACTGGAATTGGAACCTGACTGTCCAATTTCAAATCACCACCAACACATCCAAGCTTACAGCACTTGATATTCCCAAGTGGTAACCCATCTATGTAGTGACCAGGCTCAATATTGCTTAACTTCACTAATTGTATGAAAACCAGTGTTTAAACATTGTCTGCAAAAACTAAGCGGAAAGAATACGAAAAAGGTGAATCGATATGTCTATGAAGAGATATCCTTTCTTGTATGTATGTGTGAAGTTCCTATGAAAGATTATGAGAAGATATATGATATACTAGCAGGAGAGCCCGGCATTGCCCGGGGGATGTAACAGTAAGAGATAGTTCAAGTATCGACCATCATAAAGACTGAAAAATAAAATTGACAAAGGTTATTGTTTAAGGTTGACGGTTGAATTAGTTTTTTTGTTTTGTTTTTTGTTTTTTTTTACGAATTGGTTGAACCCAAACTCAAACAAAAACATTGTTTTCAATCATTATGAGTCTATCGATTGAATAGAATTTTATTATAAATAATTGTAAATGGAATTTTTAAAGCATTCTGAATGTAAAAAATAAAGAAAAAAGTGTGCAAGACAATAAGAAACACTACGTGCCAAAAAAAAGTGAAGTTTTGTTGAAATTGGTTGAAAAATGTAGGAAATCCGATCCCATATATTAATGAACACACACACACACACACAAACAAACAACCAGGGTTTTATAATAAGTATAACTCGATATGAGTTGTCCCCCTTTCATTCTAGCGACAGAATCGTGTTTTATCGTTTTTTCAAATTGATTTCATGCAAAAACAATTGTGTTTTTTCCAATTTTTGGTGCTGTCAGAACCACCGCAAGGTAATTTTACGCATTCCTGTGAAGTTTTGTTGAAATCGGTTGAAAAATGTAGGAAATCCGATCCAATATATAAATGTACAGACATACACACACACACAATTTGCGTTTTATAATAAGTAAGATATATGATTTTGAGAAGAATTCTTCATCTGTTGGTTTCTAGAATGATTTGATAAACCTGTGTTTAGTCTTGTAAGCTTAGGCCATTTCTATACTAAGTACTTATGTTGTGTTAAATACAACATGTTGTTCACTGGGGACTGAAAAGTTCCTCTAGAGAGAAAACAAAACATCTTATCTCTAAGGCATTCTGTGGATAAAACATAAAGAAAAGAATGAAACTTTTGCATTCCTCACAAATTCTTTGGTAACACAATCTAGTGGTTGTTAGCAAAACCTATTTAGTAGACAAGTCGGTTATTTCCACATTATAAAACGAAAATAACATGAAAGAAATACAAGTCAAATTTAATAATAATTAACAATGATTCATCCAAAATATTCAAACAACTTAATATTACTTTTCTTCTATGTGAAGTATCTGTTAAGGATGTGAGCGATCATGGCTCTCTACAACTTCCTATCCTGTGTAGCCCTTAGTAATGTTTGTCTTTTTGCTATGTCTTCCCTTCACTGTTCTGCCATCTGTTTACACAAGATTGTTAGGTAGTGATATAATGGAATATGCGTACACCTGTGTTCCCCCTCACTGGAATATGATTGGCTGGTGTCCGTCATAAATACCGAAGGACGTAGGAGAGTCAAGAGCCTTAGTCTGAGAGCTAAGTCTATAACCACGCCCATTCGACTACGCCATCAATCTACACTTCTTACCTGTGACCATGACACATACCAGTTGATTACTGCTACCATATTCTACTTGGTTATAGTAGCCAAAACCACTTAGCTACTTTGTTCAAATATATCCCTTTCCGGGACATATCAGGTAGGTTACTCACTTTTTCTCCAGTGTCTCAGTGATTCTCTGCTTAAGTCCCTCTAGGCTTGTAGGAAGAGTGGGGGATATAACATAACCCCATAGGAAAAAAATCATAAGTTGTCAAGTCAGGTGAATGTGGTGGTCATTTCAACAGCACATTATCATTATCATTGGCACACCTGATCCATCTTTCTGGTAGACTAAGGTGCTAGGGAATGTTACTCAAGACATGCTACAGCATATTTGGCAGGAGGAGCTGGACTACTGACTTGACATGTGTCATGTCACAGGCAGTGCACATATTGAACATTTTTCAAGTTTTGTGAAATTGGTTATAAAATTTATATCCCTTTGAATTTTTTGTTTGAATTTTATTGTTTAACATGAAGCTTATTTAATTTAATTTGCCTGGCACATGTAGTTACTCAGATATTCACATTTTAAATGACATCATTTTTGGGAGGACAAACTGTAAAATATAATAACTCTATTTTTGGTCTGATCTGACTCTTGGAAAGATAGAGTATGGCAGTATGTTGCAGTGATAAAAAGCAACAATAAAAAACCAACTAAAAATGAACAATAAAAATGCATTTATCTCAGAGTTTAAGGGCTATATATTTTATGGCATATATGACACTTTTTGTTTTGACAAAAATCTGACACCCAAAATCTGTGTTGGGCTTGACACTCAGCTTGATTTCTAACAATCTTTCCAGTGAGATTCAAGTCAGATTCTAGAAAGTTTTCCTCAATTTTTTTTTCTAATATATTTAATTTATTTTTTTACAGTAATGTTCAATCTGTACAAGACCTAATAACAAAGAGAGTAAGAGGTACAGTTAATGGGGATACACAGGGAAGATAATGGCTAATCCTAGACTTGCAGAAGTTAAGATTGTAGTGATTGGGAAAGCTTGGTCTTGGGAGTTGGTTCCACAAAGCAGTGGCTTGCGGGAAGGAGCTGCTTGAGTGGAACTTACATCACACTAATTTAATACAAAGGGAATGAGGGTGATTCATGTCATTGCAGATCTTAGTCATGAGGTTCAGAGTTGGTGGAATAAAGGAATGTAATTTGTCTGAACACTTTCCCTGGAAATAGTGATGGAATAGCAAGAGGTGTGTGATGTTTCATCTGTGAGAAAGAGAAAAGATGGAAAATAATTCATCACCCACAAGGATGCAGAGATGCTTCTGGACTATCAAGACTGCGCAGCTCCTGACCATATATGGCATCAGTACTCCATTTTTCGGCCTGACCTGTCTCTTGTAAATGTAGATGATAGCAGGAGGAGTCAGATATTTACTGAAGTGGTACAGGGAACGAATCATTCTTCCAGCATCTTTAGTGATGGATCATATGTACAAGTTCCACTTGAGGTGTGGGTTGAACTGAAATCCCAATAGTTGCCTCAATGACAGAACACATATTCATTGCAATAGGCAAAAAATTCAGGCTTCACTCAGAGATGATATGAGGTCATTAAATTGGTTTGCATGGAATGTCAATAGACTGAATTTGAATTTAATTTCCTATATACCAGCATATTTTATTTGTTGAAAATATAACATATATATGTTTATTACACAGCAGTAATCATAAGCAACAAAGAATGAAGAATTGAATGAAGAGAGTTGGGATTATGATGGTTAATTTGTTATTCCTTTTGCCTTTGTCTTCTATGGTTAAATCCAAGAGAAATGAATTAATGGAATTTAGAATGCATGTTCAAGTCTCAATGAAGGTTACTACTTTATTTACATTATTATTTTAATTGTTGGAGGCCATTCAAGGTAAAAAAAAATGTCATAAAAAGTCATTTATAATCTGAATAAAAGACTAATAAAAAAGTTAATTATAAGCTTATTGACATTTTGATTAAAAAATTATCTCATTCTTTTATAATAAAGAAAATAACCACCCAAGTTAGTAGAACCTAATTTTGGTAATTACTTTATTTGATGGTATATTTGACTTATGAATATATAAAATCATTCTGCCCTTTATTTTGCAAGGGAATATTATGAAAAAAAATTAATATATTTGCAGGTAAGAATGTAACCTTAAATTCACAAATGAAATGTAGAGGAGTTTTTAGCCAAAATTTTGGGATAAAAGTGGATTTTACATACCATCAAATATGGTAGGTGAATTTGGTTTGATTTCTTCATTTTCTTTGGTAACAAAATAAAAAAGAGAATTAAAAAAAAAAAATCAAGACACACATTCATATATCTAAAAATATTTTATGTATTTTTCCAGGTCAGTATTTCTTAAGAGTTACTGTATCTGACATATAGCAGCAATTGCTGGACACACAATGAAGAGTGAAGTCAAAACAAAAGAGTAACGGGAATAGATGGAAATAGATTACTAACTTCAAACTCATGTTGAGACACATCTGTTTATTTTGCAATGGAGCATTAGTAAAAATCCAACATTTTCAGTAGTAAAACATTTCAAGAATTTTAGAACAAAATGGACAATATAAAGTTGCATTAATTCAAATTCATTGTAGTTTACTTTATTTAAAAACTTGAATAAAATCACAAGAAATCATTATTCACTGTACAGAAGATGATGAACTGTTGACTGTACACTAGAAGATAAATTATTCAATGTACAGAAGATGATGAATTGTTGACTGTACACTAGAAGACAAATTATTTACTGTACGGAAGAAGAAAAATTGTTCACTATACACTAGAAGACAATGTATTCACTGTACAGAAAATGATGAATTGTTTACTGATAATTAGAAGATAAATCATTCACTGTGCAGAATAAGATAGATAGTTCATTGTACACTAGAAAACAAATTATTTACTTTACAGAAGATGAATTGACTTTTGCACTCTACTCTAGTAGACAAACTATTCACTGTACAGAAGATTATGAATTGCACACTAGAAAACAAATTATTCCCTATACAGAAGAAGATGAATTATTCATTTTACATTAGAAGACAGATAATTGACTGTACAGATGAATTATTCGCAGTAAACTAAAAGAAAAATTATTCACTGTACAGTATTAGTTGAATTGTTCACTGTGCACTAGAAAAGAAATTATTCATTGTACTGAAAAAGACAATTCTTTCATTGTGTGCTCACAGAATATGACCATGTATCTAATTGTGTTGTACTCTTTTTCTTTCTTAGTTCACTTTGTTTTCTTAGAAACTAATTGTTACTTTACTTTTTCTCTTCTCTTCTGACAAAATTGTCCCGTTTTTATTGTCATATAGGAAAATAGAAATCATATAATTCAGACTAGACATTAATGCGATATTTTTTCTGCTTATAAGATAATTTCAAGTCCAGAGTTTCAAAATTGATTTAACAACATCTAGAGAGACACTATGCAGTTGGGATACTGGGATATTGACAGGAAACAAAATTCCTGTTACAGTAAAACACCTTCTTAAGTAACACCTTCCTTCTTTTTTTCTTATAAATCATCATTGATGGCAGATACTTTAAGAACAATACTAATGTATGCTATTCTTTCATTAGCACACACTGGGTATTTTTGCTTGATTAAGTAATCATACTTATGGTAGTTAATGGTATGAAATATTGCTGAGAAAATGCAGTAGCCCACTAACAGCTGAAATAGTCATTTTTGTTTATTGTTACTGACAATGACACATCAATATTTCAGATTTCTTTGCATACTTACTACACTTATTATACTGCCCAGACAATAGAATTTCCCCATCTGCTTGATTCTGACATCCCTGTTGTATAATATATATGTTGTGTGGTCACTTTTGTTAACGACTGTATATTTTGACTTTTTGACTACAATGTTTAATAGATCTTTCAGTTTTATTTTTGAATGTACTACCAACACATCATCATTTGATTTTGTGATTGTTAGTAAGAATTTAATTTATTTGTAATTCTTATTCTCCTTAAATATTCATTCCTCATAATCACATACTCTGTCTATAATTTATGATTCTTTTAGTTTACTGTGAACAATAGGAAGACTTGACGCTAACAAGATATAATTCTACTTGTAAATGTTGAGAACACCATAGTTTTCATTGATTTTCTTTTTTTTTTACAGCTTATCAAATAGGTTATTTAAAGCAAGAAATTTTTTTTTCAGATTATAAGAATTTGGTGGGGCCATAATAATTTACTCATACAATTCATCTTCTGTACAGTAAATAATTTGTCTTCTAGTGTATAGTGAACAATTCATCTTCTTCAGTACAGTGAATACTTTGTGTATAGTGAAAAAAAAACATCTCTACAATGAATAATTTGTCTTCTAGTGTATAATGAACAATTCATCATAGTCTGTATTGACTAAAATGAGGCAATCAGTTACAGACAATGTAAGTTGAAAGGAAGAGAATATGGAAAACTGAGAGAAAAAGGGTTTTACAACAATGAAAAGTCAATTCTGTACAATTAATTTGTCTCCTGTACAGTTAACAATTTATCTTCTCCTCTGCAGGGAAAAATTTGTCTTCTTTTGTACAGTGAATAATTTGTCTTCTAGTTTACAGTGAACAATTCATCTTCTGTGGAGTGAATACTCTGTCTTCTAGTGTATAATGAAAAATTCATCTTCTTCAGCATAGTAAAAAAATTGACTTCTAATTGACAGTGAATAATTTCACCTTCTGTACAGTGAATAATTTGTTTTTTAGTGTACAATGACCTATTCATCTTATTTTGTACAGTGAATAGTTTACCTTTTAATGTCCAGTGAACAATTCATCATTTTCTGTACAGTGAATACTTTGTCTTCTAGTGTATAGTGAACAATTCATCTACCATACAGCAAATAATTTGTCTTCTGGTGTACAGTCTACAATAAGTTGCTTTCAATATGTTCAGTTTGGGTCAAATTTTCTGACCTCTTCAGTGAGACTATTCGCTTTTTATTCCTTTGGTGACATTATTTGCTTTTCTATTCATTCAGTGACATTTTTTGTATTTTATTCCTTCAGAGATATCTAATTTCTATTCCTTCAGAGTCATTACACACTTTCTATTACTTCAGTGACACTATATGTTTTCTATTGATATTGGCTTTCTACTCCTTCAGAGATATTATCTCCTTTGTATTCCTTCAGTGACATTATCCACTTTCTAATCCTTCAAAGACATTATTCACTTTCTATTCATTTAGGAACATTATCCACTTTCTGTTACTTCAAATTCATTATTCACTTTCTAATCCTTCAGAGACATTATCTGCTTTCTATTCCTTCAGTGAAATTATTTACTTTCTATTACTTTAGAAACCTCATTCTCTTTCTTCTCTTTCAAGGTCATTATTCATTTTCTACACTATGAGAAGCATTATTAGCTTTCTACACCATCAGAGACATTATTTGCTTTCTATTCTTTCAGACACATTATTCACTTTCTATTTTCTCTGTAATGTTATTCACTTTCATGAATAACTTGTCATTGTTGTACAACCCTTTTTCTCTCAGTTTTCCATATTCTCTTCCTTTCAACTTTGTCTGTAACTGATTGCCTCATTTTAGTCAATACAGACTACTGACTGTGTGCCTTTTCTGATAAAAAGCTAGCATCTACTATCAACCAGCTGCAGACCACAACTAATATGATTGTAGTAGGTAATTGGGATTTAGTGAATGAAAAAAAAGATAAATTCAGAACATTTTATATTTCATCCGATCATGATGAATTGGAGATAATTAAATATACTTAATAATTCAACAAAATGAAAATGACAAAACAAAACATTAAACAAAAACAAAATGAGACAAAGAACGAATCAAACCAAAAATCAAAACAAAAGATGACATTATTTAAATATTGGTCTTTTTCATTTAGAAATTCATCCTACTTGCTTTAATGTGGTGTGGTTGGGTATCAAGTAACAGAATCCTTTCATAAAAAGATATACAAAAAAACTAAAAAAATAAAAAAAAAAAAAAAAAACCAACAGGATTACATGGCCTCATTTCAACCACATTGAACAGGCCGACAAGATATCATGCAAGAAATTTCTTTGCCTCACAAAAAGTTTTTGAAAATATTCTAGTCCCAAGTGGTTAAGAAGCCATTGCCAACATCAGATATTAATGGGCTGTGATATGTTTTTTTATCTTTAAGGCAGATGCCAATTAAGTAAAGAAAGGGAAAAAAATAAAGTATTTAAACAGGAAAATTGTTTTCATTATTTGGACAAAAGTCACAAGTAGTATGCTTACAGTATTTTTGAAAGAAAGCAGAATAAAAATAAAAATCCCAGACTGATTCTATAAATACATTGGCATAGAAAGAAAAAAATGAAAAAGACGGCGATAGAAACTTTGTCTAAAAATACAAAAATAATATTCATAAGCAATACAAAATTTCAGAAAATATCTGTGTTTACTGTGAGGTTGATTTCTTTGTTTAATGGTCAGTAAAAATATAAAAATAAAGCAAGTAAATAATTTAATGAGGGAAAGAGTGGCAAAATATTATTTTAAAATTCTTAGTTATTTTCTAAGAAAACATGGATAAAATTAGTCATATATATTTTGAAGATTTTCTTGGGAAGAAATTATCAAAATAATACACACACATACATATTTACGCACACATACGTACACACACATACAAACACATACATACGTACACACACATACACACATGCATATATATATATATATATATATATATATATATATAGTTTTAACATATGCCTTATTTATAGGTTCAAGTGCTCACTATTAGGGATAGAGTGCATATATGTATTTTTTCTTCGTTATGTGTAAAATCAGCAGATAACGAAGAAAAATATACATAGAATAAATTGAAGTACCCTGAAAACAAAGACACTACACACACAAAACCTCCTTTACAAATAGTAAATGCATGAACAGCACAATGCTTTCTAAATATATCTGGGAAATTAAAAACAAAAACCAAATCACCAAAAATACCATGGAAAATAAGGAAAGCAACATCAGCCTACAGCAATAAATCCCAAACTGTAAACTCTGCCTGAAAGAGAAAATAGCTATAATTACCTTCCCAGACAAATACAAACTTCTAAATAAAAGATCAGAACTCATCCCAAAATGCAGACACAAAATCAAACTTTTGCTATGTTACTTAAAAATCGAAAACTGAAAACGAACAAAAATAAATAAAATAAAAATAAACAAACATAAGAAAAATAAAATAAACAAAAATAAAAAAATAAATTAATGCATTGTAAACCAATAAATAAACTAAATAAACAAATTAACAAACCACGAGCATACACATGTGAACACAATAATAACAATAAAATAATCAATAATAAATGAAAAACGTTATCAAACAACACTAACGCCAAAACTGCATCCAGACCCACAATTATTCCCACTCAATATCTCCTAGAATAATTCGAATCGCAACAGTTACTGACCACCAAAATAACCGTTAGAATAATAGACTACCCATAATTCATCTATTATGATTCATGATGATGATAATGATATTTCATCATTTTAGAAATAAAGATCTGAAATTTCATCATTCTAAGAACAACCTTTCCATCACAAACAAGAGTAGCAGTAGTAAAAAGAACAACACAACAAACTGGAAAAGATATATCTTCTTCGCTCTGTGAAAATCCAGAGTTGATGGTTTTAAAAGCTTTCCTTAACTACAAAATTCTCTGAACAATTATAAACAAATAAGCTCAAATTTTAAAGAAATAAAAAGAAACAATAACCTTAAGAACACATACACACACACACACACACACACACACACACACAAAAGTATCGTAATTAACATCAGGAAAAAAAAAATACACATTCTTGTCATTAATTTCACCAGGTGTCTCAAAGTCTTATTATTTTATGTTATTGTTGTACGTTTTATTCCTTTCATTTTCAGTATAAAAAAAGAGAAAATGAATACTCTATCAACTACATGTAACACGGGGTAACTTACATCAAACCCGTTACACATCACTAACCTATATATATATATATATATATATATATATATATATATATATATATATATATATATAAACACACAGTCAAGCAAAAACATTTGGCCTGTTGCCTCTGGGTGTTGACTTCAATGTACACTTATATATATATATATATATATATATATATATATATATATATATATATATATATGTGTGTGTGTGTGTGTGTGTGTGTGTGTGAAAATATATTGAAAATAGGAAAGAACTGGTTAGGTAAATAATACAAAGTGCTTTAGTATTTTGCTATTATTTTAAAAAAATAGTGCTCGAAACAAAAGTAGAGCATAAATATAATTATTTATTTAAAAATATGATTAAAAACACGCTACATAAGAGTTCTCATGTTTCAAAACAAGAGCCGAAAACTTCAATATAATTATTTAAATTAAATTGAATTAAAGTAAGCTCTGTTCCATCTTCAAGCGAAATTATTTCTGAAATTTACGTGTTTTAATAGCATATTCATAATTGAAATCAAAATTTCCATGGTAACAGCCAGGGCGATTGTTTAAATAGGGAGGGGTGTTGGGTATTAATAATTTGTATCAGTATAGTGTTACATTCATAGATGTCAAGTCAGGGTAAGGTGGGGGTGTCTAAATTTAAGACGGAAGATGTTTTCGCCTAGTCTGGTTTACGTGTCTATGGAGATTTATTTATTTTATTTCTTTATGAAAGGGTTTTGTGTATATAAAAACTGCCGTAACATTTGTTTTTTGACGACTTTATAAAGGGTTATCTTTTTTGTAGGGTATTTAAACTATTTATTGGAGCTATGTATTATAAAAATTATTTTATTGTATGTTTGTTTTAAGCTAATTATTCAATGCAAAAATTTGATGATGTCGGCAAAAAACCGTTAAATCATATCTATTGTTTAATAGATTTTTATTATTTAGAAACTTAATAATGTGCACTTTCTCATGGAGGCACAAAGGGCATGGGTCATCCCAAGTTTTACAAGTTCTAGTCCTGTTTATAATTTTCCATTTTACTTTAGGTGTCCTATTTATTTCTTTCAAATGCCAAAAATATTTAGATAGAGAAGTCTGATTTCTTTTATTTATATTGTTGAAAGAGCACTTATGCTGCCTCCATCTGGCTTTAAATTCATTCTTCGTAGACCCAATGTATATCATATTAGTATTAGGACTCTCAGTGGATGAGATAGTACATTGGTATAACACAGATTTGATGCAGCATTTATTTTCTAATGGGCAGTCTTCTGGGTTTCTACAATCACAAACTTTTTCACTGTTATTGTTTAATAGAGAAAATCAGAAAAATCTAAAAATTTTAAACTTAAAAATCTAAACTGAAAGATAACAGTCTGTACTAAATTGAAAAGGCTAAACGTCCTCGACGTAACTCTAGATTTAACAAACAACACATACCAACCTTATAGAAAACCAAATACTAACCCCTTATATATACACCCGAAGTCAAACCACCCTCCATCCATAATTAAACATATACCCTCATCAATAGAAAACAGAATTAACTTAATTAATTAATTAATTAAGTTAATTAATTTTCGGCTCTTGTTTTGAAACATATTTTTAAATAAATAATTATATATATATATATATATACTATATATATACTATTTTAAGTGAATTTTAAAGACAATATTATAGGTATTTTTTCATACTTTTATTCCACCATATATGTGCGATTTTGTTCCACTACCTTTCACCAACTTTGAAGAAGCCTCCTTCCAGAATTTGGCATCTTTCTGAGTCATGGACTGGTCTAAGTTGTTTTACAGGATTCCAAAGAATTAAATTTCTTCACATTAAGAGAATTTTGTCGGGAACAAAATAAGCGGTATCCCGAAGGTGGCAACAAAAAAATAATGATAGAAACTTTGACAAAAATACGAAAATAATATTTATAATTAATAAAAAATGTGACTGGGTTAGTAAGACATCCCATCAAAACTGTACCAATTTCTGTCAGGTCTTAAATAAAGTGAGGTCTGACTTTATCCTGATGGAAGGTGACACCTTTCCAATTGGCTAATACTAGATGCTTGAGGAATAAAATTAAAACTCTGCGCAGAGTAGAAAGTCATGTGGAATCTTCCACGTCAGCCAGTCACCCCTGCGTGGGTAAATAAACTATTCTCTGTAAGTGAATATATGACAAGCATTTATTGATTAATCTACTCAAAACTAGCTCGCTGATTGGTCAGTTCCGACCAATCAGATATCCTGCACGCGAGGAATGAAATTTGCCGCATTTTCCACCTGAGCCTATCACGTGGTACAACACAATTATAAAAACAAAACACGTGTAAACTCTCTCTCGCGTCTCATTCATTGCCGCTAAGATGTAATCTTCAAGAACTTCTGTCTTAACCTTTGCGGTCAGACGTTAAAGACCATTACCAACATTCACGCAAATACGAACTCTGAAATCTCTTCTGAACTTTTACCAACTTTACAACTCACAATTCCAAACATGCTAAAGAAACTTTATTATTCTAAACTACAGTTTAATAATTACTTTCACTTTATGAGCTCAAATACAAATATTTCCAAGTCTAAGAGACACAACTTTTCAGTTCACATGCATGTATATCAAATAGTTAATAAATTCAATTCTTACGTTTTGAAACAATACGTTATGTTTTTGAATAATTATTCTATGTCTTGTATTAATTGTTGTGGCTAGAAGATTATTGAACACACCCAATTTTAAGTCTTCTGATAATTCAAACCTTCTATTCCTTCCCAACACACATCCACAACAGTCACAAAAGTTATGCGAAAGAAAGAGCTAGGAAAAGAGCAACTTTTATTTCAAACCCTTTTGCTTTTGCGAATAGATTGCTTGGTGACAAAAGAAATGGCAATCTTGATTGTACGGCTGAAGAAATCAAATTTTTTCTATGGAAGACACTGAGTGACCAAGATAGGGGAAAGACTCTCGGAGAAAATAATGCAATAGTGAACACTGAACAGCCGAAAGCAGGCACCGACCTTCAAAGAAATAAATGAGGTCATATTAACAGCTTCGGCACCAGGACCAAGCCATGTGCCCAACATTATGTATAAGCGCAGTGTAAATATTCAGGTACATCTCTGGAAGATATTAAAACCAATTTAGAGGAGAAGCAGAGTCGCAAAGCAGTGCAGGTTCGTCAACGCAGTGTGGATTCCCGAAGAAGAAAATTCTAAAATAATTGAACAATTCAGAACAATTTCTTTGTTGGACATGGAGAACAAGCTCTTCAGCATTATGTCCCAACGACTTAGGAATTATCTTGTTGTCAACAACTACATAGATACTTCGGTACAGAAGGGTGGCATTGCAAGTATGTCAGATTGCCTGGAGCATATAGACGTGATAAAAAAGAAGCGAAAGAATGAAAGGGCGATCTAGTCGTAATGTGGCTGGACCTCGCTAATGCATATAGTTACTGTTGTGGATTCTGGGATAAAATCCCGTCTCCACAGAATGACAAACGCAGGAATGAAATTGATGTGGGGCCAAAGTCGGGACCACAGAAGTAAAACACGGAACACGGATTAGATGTAAGAAAGATATATTAACAACAGATGACAGAGATAGTGTAAGCGGAGCTTACTATATGTTAGTGTCCAATACTGGTAGTCGTACGCGGCTCTCACTCTCTCTCTCTCTCTCTGTAGAGTGTTGTGTCGCATACTTAATATAGACCTGGAAGAGTCTATTGTGTAGGTAGTTCCGGTCTCACAATAGAAATATAACAAATAAATGTATTTACACAATAATGCAATTGGTAATACGGTTAGTAGATCCAGAAATGTGGTTAGTACCAATAATAATAATATATACACAGTCTGGTAAATCCAGTCTCGATGTAGGACTTCCTTAAAGTCTACGTGCTTGTAACTGTGACTTCTACAAACGGTTACCTCACACTATTACTCTACCTCCAACTCAATCACAATCTCAATCTCAATCACTGTTCTCTTGCTGACTCTGGGTATTTAACGGCAGCAGTCCAAGTACATACTGGTCGAGTCCACTTGTATGAAAACTGGGTGGACTCCATAACAGATACATTCCACATAAATTATTTAAGGAAATTCTAAGACGATAGAATGTCCCAATTTTGTAAGGAATCTCATAGAAATCTATTATGACTTCAACATAAAGACTTCCTCCAGTTTGATATTTCGTTGGAAAGGAGGATTATCACTGGATGGACGATTTCAGTGATATGATTCGCCCTAACCAAGAACATTTTAGTAAAATCAGTAGAAGTTGATGGTGTACGACAGCCTTCGATCCATGCATATATGGATCACCTGGCGGTTACTCCATCTCTTCGTGCATGTCGATGGATTTTAAAGTGTTTAGAAGGCGTGGGCAAGAATAGACTTTAAACCAACAAAAACCGAGGTCATTAGTATTGAAGAAAGGGATTGCTACAGAAAAAGTTTCTTTTTAAGATTACAGGAACCATAATTCCGTCGTTAAAAGAGAAAACCAGTCAAGTGTCTGGGTAAAATTTTCAATTGTGATTTAAAAATATAAGTGTTATTCAGAAATGTTTTATAGATCTCAAAGCAATGTTGAACAAAGTGGACAAGTCAGGTTTTACCAGGCTGTTTTAAGGCATGGATATATCAATATGCCATTTTGTCAAAGATTTTGACATCCTGGATGCTATATAAAGTGACAGGGACAGCAGTTGTGACGATGGAGAAGAAGATTAGTGACACTTTGAGAAAATGGCTCAGTCTACCGAGGAATTTGAGCAGTGCTGCTTTGTATGAAGTATTGAACACCTTGCAATTCTGCTACAGAGGATTTGTTTAGAAATTTAATGAACAAAAAATGTGATTCTTTATAGAGATTAAAAAAGATCCTAAAGAGGCAGAGGCAGGAACTGAGGTTCAACAAGAAGAAAGTACAAGGCATTTCAGGAGCTAAGTACAGCAGAGGAAAGGTTAAGGCAGAAGGCTTTCATAGAAACACAGGCAGTGAACGATCGGAAACACTGTCTTTAACAGGAAGTGAGAGCAGGAGTGGATGAAATTAGATCCAGAAAAATGGTGGCCTTGTCAGCAGGGAGCTGGAAAAAATGGGAAAACAGAAAAAAGGAAGATTTACTCGTCAGATATGCTAATCCCACTAACATAAGTTCCTTGTGCAAGCATGACACGACATGTTGCCTAGCCTTGCAAACCTCAACACGCGGGGAAAGATGGCGTCTCTATTTTGCCCGTTGTGTCTGAAGAGAGGATCCCTGCAACACGTATTGAGCAGTTGCACCAAGGTATTCAGTGAGGGGGGTTACCGGTGGGACCATGATAAAGTTTTAAGAGTAACTGCAGCAATAGTTTCTAGGAGTCTCCAAAGAAGCAGAGATGAGCCTGAAAAGAAGCTGATGAATTTTGTTGGAGCAGGGCAAAAGGTAAAGACACTACAGAAGAAAACTTCTGTCATTAGTTTTGCCTCAGACTGGCAAATAAAAGTAGATATAGGCAGGCAGTTAAAAAATCTCAGCGTGAATAATATAGACACAGCTACGTCTGGATATGGTTATTTATTTGGATAAAACTATGCAAGTTATCATGTTAGAATTAACTACCCTTGGGAAGAGAATATGGACGAAACCAACAAAAGGAAATTTGGGAAATATTTACACATTTTACAAAAGTTGGGGTTGGTGAGCTTAGTAAGAACCGATTGAAATAGGCTGCGGAGACTTCGTTGGGCGGTCACTTTGCTGTTAAAATTAGAAGCAATGAAATTGGAAAAAAAACAAAAAAACAGGGCCATTCGCTCAATATCTATGGTTAAAAAGATCAAGCGATTGGCAGTCGACAAGAAAGATGGGGGGAAATTGCAGTTTCCATTTCTATTTAATGTTATATATATATTCGTGATTGAACTATAAAATGCCAGACAAGTCGCAGTGTGTTGCGTGCATTATAAGAATATATATTTTCATTTTTATCATGGTGGCGTACATTTTTATAAATAGAAATCTTGTAAATTTTTACCTTCCTCTCCACATGTTTTATAAATATGGGATATTACGGTGAGGTTTATATGGAGAGTGTGGTATATATGTGTTTTTGTTTAAATGTAGTATTATGGTGTGAGGTTATATAAAATGTGTTTAGATCAGTGACTAGTTAAGTTAAAAATCAGATATCAGTGGGTTTCAATTGTTGTTGAGAACTCACGTGATTCGTGTTCATTTTAAATTTGAAAATTTATAAAATAAACCCAAGTCTAATGCTTTTAGAATAGGTGTCTTTACGGGGTGGAAAAGTGACTGAAGCCGAGACGCCAGGTCAGGACCAATAATATTGCTAGTTCTTCTTTGGATTTTATCAAGAATCTTTAAATAAATAGAAGGAGCACGGGACCATATGTGGCAGCAATATTCTAAACATTGACGAATGGCAGACTTATAGATATGTAAGATAGATTCTGGAAAGAAAACTTTGCACGACAGAGGGAACGAGCTTTCTTAGCAGCTGACCTAGCAATGGATTCAATATAGTCTTTCCACTTCATGTCAGCCAAGAATGTTAACTGAAGAAGACGCAACGAGTCACTCTCCTGGAGGTTAGCAACAACCATGCTGATGGAAGGCAAAAAGAGGGCTTTCAGATGATTAATACGGAGAAGTTTTGTTTTAGAATAGAGAGTAGTTTTGTTTTCTTGATTCCAACCGACAGGGCGATATTAAAATGGACAGGATTAAAAAGAGGAATACTTCAGATACTCTTTTCTGGCGTCTCGGCTTCAGTCATTTTTCCACCACCGTAAAGACAAGTTGAATTTTAAATATTCATCATCGAAACTACATTTTGCGGAGGCAAATTAGATGAAATTACAATTAATTTCTTCCAACCTCAGGGTCTTCTTGTCTAAATCACGTTTTAATTTTTGACGCAGCATCGGCAATCTAATAAAGATGGATGCCATCTTCAATGTCTGTGTTGGTCTATTGTCGCCGAAAATTAATTTCACGTTCGCCCATATTACGTGAGCTGTTGCTTCAGTTCAGAAAAGTCATTTTTTTTTTGTTTTAATGCCACAAGTCAGCACTGTTGTCGAAGTCTCACTAAAAATTACTTACAATGTGTACGGTCATTTAATTTGTTCGGGAGTTTCACTGGGGAAAATATCTGTTTTAATCTGCTGAAAATGACTAAGAAAAATAATTTTCATTAGTTTGTGTGTTCAAAGGTTCTTTCTGTGTATTATGGGGATTAAAGTTAGCCCGCTTGAACCGAGTGTAGGTGAAAGAGAAAGAACACAAACTCTTTTGTGTTTTATAGGCCTTTTATAAAATGATATGGGATAACGATATACAAATTTTTATATATCAAAAACAAATTTGGGGCAAAGATATATGACAAAGAGGAAAAAAATTCGTGTATTGCGTTTCGTCCTTTAAGACTTCATCGGACTTAATTGTTTATGTTGATGTGGCTACACATGCGCACGAAGGAGGGATGCTAAAAATTTAAAATATTTTTGAATATATGTTTTGGGTATATAATCTAGTCGATTTCATTTAAATTATTTTTCTTTACTTTTTTGATTCCGTCACTTTTGTTATTAAATGTCCACCATTGTGATAATAGAATATCTGACAAGAATGGTGAAATGTTGTAAGAACCTGTGGATGATCTAGCGTTTAAAGGATTTTCTTAACATTTTCCTTTTCAGTTTTCTTAGAAATAGCTTATTTACAACAAACAATAAAACAAATAAGCAACAACTAAACTAACAAACTAAGATAAAACTCAACACCCTATGTATTTGTGGTGTGAAGACGGAAATAATCACCAAGACAGTCAATCATCAAATGAGAAAAAAAAGATTTCTGAGTCGGAGGATTTGCGCATCCTTCCGGTTAATAAATTAATCCTTTGAAAATAAGTATTTAACATTTTTCAGTTAATGGGTCGCGTTCCCGTCGATAATAATAATAATAATAATAATAAACATGCTTCGTGATCCCTTTGAAGAGTATTTAAGTCAAGTCTCTAAACGGACAAAACCAGTAAGTAGATATATGCGGCAACAACATAACCGTACGGCTTAAAGAAAATTCTTTTATCATTCGTCCCTTTTCCTTATTAAGCTAAGTGACAGTCAACATTCTTCCCATCAAGCTACATGACACTTACACTTTCCTCCTCACTTTCTCCATTGCCTCTTTTTCTCACACGTACACACAGAGAAATCACATTTGTTTACATCTTAACAAACAAGGCTTGTAAAAACACAAAAATAAAAAAAAATATATTTTTTATAGTTAAAAAAACATACCTGCTTTTTCTTTGTTGTGGGTTGATTCTAATCCGCAACATACTAATAGCAAGCAGAAATATGGTGGAAGACCAGATTCAATAGTGAATCGATCGTATATAAAGTTATTTAATACTGAACAGGAAGCCCTTAGCTTTGGTTTAAAATTTGCTACCTGAATTCGTAAAGGAGATTGAGTTGACACAATAATTAGAAATCGTAGACAAAACAAAGTGATATAAAATTCACCAAAGTTTTCATTCAAGGAATAATTATTGCCGCTAGAAACCAACAATGAAAGAACTTTACCACAGAGACACTTAAATGCACTAAGGAACCTAGCAAAAATAAGGAAATCTTTATTACTTTCTCGGACAAGAGAGATGGGGTTGTTACCATGAATAAGAACACATACAGTGAAAAAATTAATTCCCTACTCAACGATACCGACACACATGAAAAAATAAACAAATAGATTACTGAAAACAAAAAAAAAAAACTTAACAAGGAAACTAATTAAAAATGTAAACAACTATAGACTAATAAAATATCACCCTAGAACACCCAAACTTCACGGTATCCCTAAAACCCACAAAACAGGCATCCCGATACGCCACATTATTTCAGGTATAGATATCGCTCACTGCAAACTGGTGAAAGCCATAACAACAATTTTTAACCCTTCTCCTCGTAATAATCAGTTGATTACATATAAAAATAAAACTCAGGCAGCCTAGTCGAAAAATTAAGGGAAATAAATATGACTAACAAATTTATGGCCAATGTAGATATAACATAGCTTTACACCAACGTTCCGGTTGAAAAATGCTTAAATCTCTTGAAAAATAATCTAACATAATCAAAGATAAACCTCCCGCTAAAGCTAAAATAATAAAAATCTGCCGTCTCATCAGCAATCAATGCTATTTGACATTTAATAATAATTATTATAAACAAAAATATGGATGACTAATGTGATCACCTCTTTTTGGAGTGATGACATCTATTTTCTTTGAATTTTTCAAATCTGGTGCTTTTCAAAATATTTTATCTAAACAATCAACAAACTTTCGATGTGTTGATGGTGCTCTATCTTTGTGATACTGATTTTAATGATCTTGTAGATAAACTAAACAAAGCTGAACATGCAATAGAGTTTACATACGAAATGGAAGAAAACAATATTTACCTTAACTAGATGCTGCACTGTGTTAACAGTAGCTAAAAAGTTAGTGTTATATTAAGTGTTTGGTAGCAAGAGAAAGGAATAATGAGGAGTAAATTTGAACAACGTTTGTTGTTGGCATGACATACAGAGATGTTGAAGGATGGGTGGAATGTCTACTTCAGTGGCATGTCATCAGGATAGCGGTCAGGTAAGGGTAGTGGCGGGAGTTGACTTAATTCTTGTGTGGGTTTAGTGTGCGGTCATATGGTATGGTCGGTGAATGTTGGTTGATTGAGTTAATGGAGGTAAACCGTTTTCTTTGGTTGGTAGGCCTGTTCTATGGAACGGGGTGACGTTGTATTGGTGTGGTTGGTAGACTTGTTCTATGTATGGAGCAGCCTTGCATGTGTTGATGGATTGGTGTTACAGTGGTGGGTCCAGTGGGTTGCATGCATGCAGAGTCGGAGTTGCTTGTTTAGCGGAGTCAGAGTCACTTGTTTTGCGGAGTCAGAGTCGTTCAGTTGAAAAGTCGGAGTCACTGCTTGGGGAGTCGGAGTTATTTCCTTGTGGAGTCAGAGTTGCTGCTTGCAGTGGTAGCTTGGTTGCAGAGTCAAAGTTGCTGCTTGCGGAGTCGGAGTCGCTTCCTTGTGGAGTCAGAGTCGCTTGTTTTGTGGTGTCGGAGTTGCTCAGCTGCAGAGTGGCTTGGTTACTGGTTGTGTCAACACTGAGATGTTATCAAGTTTAGTATTTGTCGAGGAGACAGCACCGTCGATGTTGAAGGTTTATTGTGTGTAGACTGGATGCAATGTGTGGAACCTAATGCATAGAAAACGACTTTTGTTATTTTGTTCTTTGCTTTTGTGGCATTTACATCCGGCCAGCATGCAGAATGAATCAAAAAGAGATCTAATTGTGGTATAGTATAATATTAATGTCCACTGAAAATCAACTAATAAATTTATAGTCCCACCATAAAAACAAAATAAAATCCGAAATAATCATCTAATTCTACTTAAGAGAAATACATTGAAAATATTTTCAAGCCTCTCCAATATCTTGACTAATTTAATATTCAATGTGAAAGAAAAAGGCTCATAAAATATTAAAAATAGGAAAGCAGCCCCTCCTGACAACCCCATCGAATTAAAAAATATATTGTCCTACCCACTATCACAACTGTTATGGTAATTTGCCCACACATGCATGGACTCTCCCAGCTATAAATAGGAGCAGGTACTGCCTTTTGGCGAGGGAAGTTTCCAGCAGTCATGTCTGACAGTCGGGCTGAACATTCTTGCTGTAACACTCTCGTTTGTATATATCTGTATTACTGTTTCTGTTAGTAATTCTGTTTAACTCAATTCCTCTTTTGCGTCTTTATTTCTAGCCCTAACAAGGCCACAACAACAACTAAAATGTAAAAGAATTTCTCTAAACTTAGCATAAAATTTGTCACCACTACATTTAAAACAATAAAAAACTTAATCAATGTAAAACAAAACAATATTCTAATACTTGAAAGAGGAATTTACTTTATTACCGGTAATCATTGCTACAAAGAATACATTGGAGAAACCTCAAGAAATTTAAATAAAAAAAAGATTATATGAGCAAAAATGGGATATTTTACAAAACAACACATTAAATGCATTAGTTGTTCACCGTAACAAGACTGACTACAATTTTGATATAAAAGATAATACTCTAATTAAAAGAGAAAACAATTTACTGAGAGAAAAATGTTTAGAAAATGCTTTAATATATCGATAGATCATCCATAGTAAAATTGTGTCCAGGTTCTTACAACATTTCACCATTCTTGGTAGATATTCTATTATCACAGTAAATAAATTGTATTTAATAAAAGTGATGGTAAGAAAAAGAATCTAAATGAAATTTGCTACATTATATACCTAATGCACAAATAAAGATATATTTTTAAATTTAAAATTCCCAGTGTTTCTCATTTGTGCACATGTGTAGTCACATTAACATAAACATAAACTTAGTCAAATGCAGTCCTAAAGGATGAAATGCATCATTCGAAAACTTTTTCCACATTGTCATATATCTTTACCAAATAAAACAACATCTAGCTGAGTGGTTAGAACATTCGCTTTCAGCCCATGAGAATTAGAATTGAACCTCACTGATCAATTTGTCAGGGAAGTGACTTCCCTTTCGGCGAATTAGTTAATTTCTTCAAACCCCTGCAAGTAAATGTTTATTAATTATTGTCAGACAAATGGAATGTAGTGTTGCATTATTTAGAGTGGGTTGTCATGAAAACTATACAATGGGTTGACTTAAACTTTATGAGCAAAATTGGGTAGATGGAACTGTTCAAATGCCATCAATGGTTGTGTTAGCATGAAGTCACCAATGACAATATTTGGATATACAGGCCTTGTTCAAATTGTTGGTCACATTAAATGACATGCTTTCTGTAAGGTCTGCTCAGTAACAATTGCAATATAAACCACAGGAAATCATTTTTATCCAATTAGTCATTTCTCTTGCTTCCAGTCTTCTCTTTATTGTCCAATATTCTCTACCATACAACATGGTTCATATTACATAACAGTTCAGTACAGTTTCTTTGTTTCAAACAAAATTTTTCTGTTTCTTTGCTTAGCTTTCGGAATGCATTTTTTGCTTTTTCAATGCACCCTCAAATTTCAGTGTCATAAGTCCCCTCCCCCACCATTAAAACACTTTCAAGATAGTTAAACATTTATACTTGCTTGATCTTGGTGTCCGCAATTTTTATGTTTGCAACTTGGGATATTCCTATTGCTGACAATTGCTCAGACTATCATCCTCAACTTTGTGATAAATATGGCAACAAAGATGAGAATGATAGTCCGAGCAATGTAAATAGTGAAAATTAATCAAATACAGAAATTCAACTATTTGGATAGATGACAGAAAATGTGACTCAGAAATCTTAAGCCACATAGGAACAGTGAAAGATATCTTCTAGAAACTAAGGAAAGTATAAAGAGATAGGAAAATGTTGTCACCACTACATTTAAAACAATAAAAAACTTAATGTAAAACAAACCAATATTCTAATACTCTCTTTTTTGTCTCTTTCTGTCCTGTTTAATGTTCAATCCTTTTTTTCATGTTCTTTTACTATCTTCTGTAGGAACTCTTGCAGTTACTTTTACTTGAACCTTCTTTTATCCCTTCTGGATGAGGTCGATGACAGCTCTCCACAGCATCCAGCATTTTATTATTCACAATAATATTTAGATTTTATCATCCACTTTTATCCTTGTTTTGCCATCCATTCAAAAAAATTTGTCAAGTACATTATTTTCCATTTCATACTGCTTCTATTGTCTATAATATGTTCTTCAGGTTTTCTTTCCTTGTGAGACATCATATAAATTTGGCTTGTCTCTTTCTGATTGTAAGTAAAAGACTCCTTGTAGTTCTTATTTCCTGTGAAACTTCCATATTATTCATATGCACTGTTCATGATATTCTCAGTCTTTAGCCTACCCCAAACCCAAAACGGAATGTCTACATTCATACTATCACAAAAGATGCTGAAAAATGGCTGATTCATTGTATCACTCCAGAAAATACCTAACACCTGCTGACACACTCTTTCTATTTCTTTGGTAAAGAGGAAGTTCCACTCAGACAGTTTATTTTCCAGAACTGTCAGTCTGTGGAGCAAACTCCTGAGAGGATGCTTCCCTGGCCACTACAGTCTTAACATCTTCAAGTCTAGGGTCAATCAATATCTATTCTACAAATCCTCATAATATGCACTTCCTCCTCCATCATTCTCTCTGATGCCCTTACAATAATCTCATTCAGTAACTCTTTATCTTGAGTGTCTTTTGTGCCTTGTAATGGGTGGATGATAGTAAAAAAGATAAATTTCTTAGCATATTATCAATATGAAAGAAATTAGGTTTTTGATACTATCCTTTTTAATAGGAGGAATGAGATTAAGAAAGTTTTGTTATACAGGGCGTGACAGAAATACCTCCCACATACACTTCCCAGAAATACCACTTACTGTCTTACTGCGGGATGTATTTCTGCCACAGTCTGTAATGATTTTACCAGTCTGGAAAGAGCTAATTTATTTATCCCTTCTTTCCTTTCCCTTACAACAATCTTGTCCAGTAACCCTCTGCTGTGAGTTGCCCTTGGGCTTTGTATAAAGTTTAGCTAACAGTCTTTTGCTTCAAGTCTTTTCTTTATTTGTTAGGAGACTGTCCATCATTTACTACCTACAGGAAATTAAGCTATTTTCTTCTTTTCTTTGTTTCTAATGACATTTTCCTATCTCTTTATACTTTCCTTAGTTTCTAGAAGATATCTTTCACTGTTCCTATATGGCTTAAGATTCTGAGTCACA
Source organism: Acanthosepion lycidas (assembly GCA_963932145.1). Taxonomy (NCBI): domain Eukaryota; kingdom Metazoa; phylum Mollusca; class Cephalopoda; order Sepiida; family Sepiidae; genus Acanthosepion; species Acanthosepion lycidas. The sequence continues at coordinate 77,801,090 of OZ010583.1, read as the reverse complement.
TTTTCTGTCATCTATCCAGATAGTTGAATTTCTGTATTTGATTAGTTTTCACTATTTACATTGCTCGGACTATCATCCTCATCTTTGTTGCCATATTTATCACAATGTTGAGGATGATAGTCTGAGCAATGTAAATAGTGTACATAATACCTCATTTCAGAAATATAAACAGATATTGATTAATTTTGACTAACTCAATACATAAGTTACATGTTGGCATTTTTTTGAAGACAATCATGCTTTCTGCCTTCTTACAGTTAATAGTTAGTCCTTTCTTCTTACCCTCTTTTACTACTTTCTAGAAGAGTTCTTTCAGTTTTGAGTATGAGTCTCTCATTAACACTGAGTCTTTTGTATATCTTATGAAAATAGTGCAATTTTTCAGTGTCAAGTCTTATTATATCTTTAAAAATATGAATAAGAAATTCCTCTTGCTTTCATCTTTTGCTGAATAAATTTTGTAGTTAGATAAAAAAAATTATTGTAGAATACTAAAAATATCATTGAAGGATGCAAGAGTAATAGCATCTAACTCAATACTACCTGCTAAATGATCAGGTCATTGGTGATTAAACCAGTTCCCACACCAGGTTTTTCACGTAAGGAGGATGACTAGACAACCAACAGTATTAAAATCAAGACCTGCCAAAGGATGGATAAACATTCTTTAGAGTTAAATGGCTAGGCTGGATCTATAGCTTTGTATGTGGCCAGTGCAGCAATGACATGGCATCACTGAGCAGAGGGTTTCCTAGACTGAAAGTCAACAGCCCATGCAGAGGAGTCTCCAATCAACAACCACATATCTATGACCAAGGCAAACCTTAGTTGGAGGACTTCAGCTGTGGTTGGATCTGAAGAATGATGAGTTCTGACAGGTCTACCTGCACATGACATACTAGGCATGCATGAATATGTCTCTGGCTTTCAACTCAGATTTGTGAAGGGAACTGGTCAGCTGGTCAAGTGCCCAACAGTCCTGTGATCATACCCAGCCATGTGACTGATAATGATGATGATGATGATGATGTAGAAGAATTGAGATACTTTTGAATCTGATTATTTTTATGACATAAGTTTTAATTCAATAGAGATGAAGAATTTGAAGAATGATTTAGAATAGTATGGAAAACTTGATTGATTGAAAGATATTAGAAGAATGTGCAACACATATTGGAAACAAACTCCCTGCATGTAAGGATGTGCAGATGGTGCAATGGATAGCAACTCAGAAAGAGAAATCAGAGAGCACAGTTTGAATTCCACTCGGGTTCAACACATTCACTTCCATGCAAATAACCTTGGGAAAGGTATGAATTTATTACCTTCCCCACCAGCTATCAGTTGAATAGTAAGACTTGTATCTTAAAAAATCATAGTTATTCTCAAAAAGTTGTTAATGTAATATTCATTTGCAAAAAAAAAACAAGAATTATTCTCACAGTCCAAAATATCTTTCAGCTTTAAACAACTCATAAAGGGTTGATAAGACATAAAAAGTCAAATTAATCAAATACTGCATTAAAGAAAATGGGAATTAGAATGATACCCATACTTCAATTTTCAATTGAAATTTTTTGGACACATTGTCAGAAAAGAGGGCATGGTAAATTTAACACATACAGGACATAGTGTAGAAAGCTGGGTCTGAGTGAAAAAAAGCAAGTAACTTACCTAATAAGATTGTTGGAGTAGATAGCAGAACAGAGACAAGGAAAGCTGGTAAAGAGTCTAGTGTTGCTTAGAGCAACAAGTGGTAGGAAGTTGTGGAGAGGCATTATCTTTTTTTTACCAGTATCCTCTCTGAACTTCCTCAGTTACATTTTCATTTTTTACTGAATCAATTGCTAGATCTGTGGCTAAGAACTTTGGTTCACTGTGCTGTGACAGACAATTTTTCTCATCAGAATCCATCTACCATTCGTCCGTGCATTGAATACTGTTGCCATATCCGGTCTGGTGCTTTGGCTATATATCTCAAGATTGACAAAATCCAAAGAAAAGTCTGTAATGTTATTGGTCCTGACCTGACATCTTGACTTTAGTCACTTTCCCACTGCTAGGATATGAACTTCCTTTGTCTTTTCTATAAATATTTTCATGGCAGTTGGTACTTTAACCACAGGAACATAAGCATACTACTATTTACCACAGACAGAAATGGCAGTCTGCTGAAAGAAATCTTCTGCCTAGTTAGTCATCAACAGAAAGTGACATAACTGTCCAAGTGTGTATCACATATGGCATTTGATTTTGACTAGATTGACAACTAAGTTTCATCATTTTACTATTGAAATAGCTATATGTAACCATCTATTCTAATAGTTTCTTTTCTCACACTTCTAACCTGTGAAACTTTCTTACAATTTCTTGATCCTGTGCTCCCTATAATCTTCAAAAATTTAAATGCAATGTCAATAGCCATCTTCTGTCTTCCTGAATTCTGTTCTTTTATTGCCATTTCTCCTCACTAAAGTCTTCTCATTCTGTTCCAGTAACCTTTTGCTCTTAGCAGCATTATCACCTTCCTTAGAGTGAAATGAAAAATTTCTCATATCAATTTTCTCCCTGCTCAAGTGGGGAAGATTTACTGTGTATGATGCAAACTTTCCTCAACCTCCACAAAAATATGATTTTTCAACATTTGTAATAAATCCAGTAATTAGAAAGTTGGAAGATGGATTAAATTCCCATCGTATTCAACATATTATCTAACAATTCTAACAAGGAATTCATATATGCCTATGCATCTTGTATACTATCACATGCTTTGGTATAGAAAAGGTTTTATTTACAAATAATGAAGTAAGGAAGGAAAATACAAGATGAATTTTTTGTTGATACTTTTAAAGAAGTAATTAACTTGACAATAAAAAATAGAAATAGTTTCAATCTCTTTGTTTTATGTTCACATTTATCATATAGATTTTATTTTCCTTCAGTAAGATAATAAAGTTCTTAGACAAAATCTTTGTCATTTCCTGTTCAGTGATTTGTAATGTTTTTGCTTTGTGTTTTCAATTTGGGAAAGAAATGAAAACAAATTTGAAAAGGAAAAAAAAAAAAATGAAGAAAAAGGAAATCACATTTTTGCAGTTTATATTTTTAGAATCACTTGCAGGATTCATTTTCAGAAATTTTATTTTAAAGAAAAAGACAAAATAATTTTATTACAATGCAACACTTCTGACATTAGATGTTTTTTTTCAGTTTTTACAAGTTTTGTGGATATAGTTGGCAAATATATAAATGGACTGAGAAATGCAATGGGTGGGAGGTGTAAAAGGCTAGCTTTTCATTTAACAGCTGCTTCTGACTGGGCTTGAACCCAAACCAGCCATTTTTAGCAGCTGGGTTCAATATAAATTTTTAGAAGACAAATCAGGAAAAACCAAGTGACAAAACATATATATATATATATATATATATATATATATATATATATATATATATATATATATATATATATATATATATATATATATATATATATATATATATATATATATATATATATATATATATATATATATATATCAACACTGAGGTCAACACCTGTCTGTGTCATGCTTCAATACAATCTTCAGGCCAACATGCCTGTAAATTGCATTCAAGCATGTAACAGATTGTTGACACTTACTGTTAACTTGAGTATCCACATTATATTAAGCACTTTAACACATAAATATAGCATATCTTAAAATTATATTTTTATGATATATATATATATATATATATATATATATATATATATATATATATATATATATATAACAATATGCCTCATCTGGTCACCAAAATTTGATACAGTTTACAGCATATACAAAAAATAATGTAGATCCTAATTTTATTCATGTTTAATTTTCTTGTATTTTTAATGTATTGAATAAATCAAATTTAATATTTGTTTATTCAGACTAATTTCCTATTTTTTATTGTTTTTTTTTATTATGTTTCAACCAATATACACTCTGACCTTACTCAGTTGTTTGTTGTATTTTGGAATATTCAGAGAAATGTGAGGCAATTACCAAAGTTTATTTTTAAAATTTAATGACATCTAGAATACCACACAAAATGACATTACTCCACATTTGTTTAATCTTAGCATTTTGCACTGGAATTGAAATGAAAGCAGTGATAGCACATATTCTGAATCCATTGTAAATATTCAGGATAGAGAATTAGCAAATACCAAACACTTCAAATACTTCAGTGTATGGATCTGTTATAAAAATATTAGTATAGATGAAAAGGTATTGAAGATAGAATAGCAGAGGTATTTTTCTCAACACTGCAAATTGCTACAAAACTAAAACAGCAACTTGAAAACTTCAGCCATGTTTGTAAAAAGCCTCGTCAGATTGAGACTTTCATATGGATGTTATGCATGGCACCAAACCTGTTCAAAAATATCTAAAGCTTGTATACAACTGCTTCCTAAGATTAATGACAAAAAAAGGCTTTGAATAAGTAAAAGCTGAGGGTCTTGGCAAAGATTATCCTTCTTTAAACATTGTGGACTGGCACTATAAAAACACAAACAAAGAACTGTACCAAATGAGAGAAACCACATCACTTGAAGATGACCAACAACAGTATCAACTAAAATTGATATTTGCATGTAACTTGAAGAGAAAATAAGGATATAATCAAGTTGTTGATGTTCCACATTACTTCAAACATAATCTTAGGAAAGAAAGCCTGATCAATACTGGAAAGAGCAATAATAGCTATCAAACTTCAAAAACCTACTTTCACAAAAAATTATTTTAAGGGAAAGATTTTATAAATTTCAACTGAAAGCCATATTAGCTGCTTGGTCATGCAAATGTTTCCTTATTAGGAACCGGCTAATATTACCATTACCATTTACATCATTTATATCAAACTGAATTTAATATTTGCTGTTAAAATTATATATTTGTTTATATTCAACATAATTTTTACAGAGAGTTCAACGAAACACACACACACACACACATATATATATATACATGCGCACACACACATTTATGTATATATACGTGTGTGTGAATTAAAGATCAAATGCAGATCAAATATGGATTGGAATCAAACAGAAGGATAGAGTAAAGAACAAATAGAAAATATTTATCAATCTAACATGGTTCACTTTTAATTAACGCTTTGTCAGAGATTGAGAGAAAACATAAAAAGGCAGCACTTTGGCATTTTT
>OZ010583.1:77765893-77790893 GCA_963932145.1 Acanthosepion lycidas | reverse complement strand
TATACACATATTTATACATACATACATACATATATATATATAATATATATATATATATATTTATATATATACATAATTTGTATTAGAATTATATTGGTTGATAATACAGATAGATGTACTCATAGATAGATACAGACACAAAGATAGATAAATAGGTAGCTAGATAGATGCAAACATAGATACACACAGATATATATATATATATAGATAGATAGATAGATAGATAGATGGATAGATAGATGCACATATAGATACACACACATAAAGTTAGATAGGTAGACAGATGCAGACATAGATAGTAGCACACTCAGATAGAGATAGATAGATAGATAAGATAGATAGATGCTAGCATATTGATATATACTGATAAAGAAACAAACCATGTCTCCTAAATCTCTGCCTATATACACGTGTAAAGGATTTAAGTACTACATTTAAAATTTAAAAATGAAAATTGAAAATTTGAAATCAATAAATGGCAAAGTTATATATAAAGAAAGCGGAAATATTAACAAATCAAGCAATAACGGAAATAGTTTTGGGGGTTTGTGAACCGCCCACAAAAACAGTTGGTAAATGTCACTCAAGCTTAAAGATAAATGCATGGATGGGGTTGTCCCCAGTTATCATTTATAACCCATTTCTCATTGATGGAAAACATTAGAGGTGAAAACTACTTGTACATATTTTTACCACAACCCTCCAGAAGGGCTTTACAATCAACACAGTTTCAGATAGATCTTTCACCAGCACATTATGTATCATCAAAGAGATTTTGGATAGGAAATTAGCAAATCAATGTTATAACTGATTTGGGCAGCAATGTTCTGTAATATCACATATTCACATTTTCTTGTAGGTTCAATAACACCTGAAGTGTGTCAAAATGCGATTTACAGGTTTCATGAAAGTTAACAAAATTTTCTGCTAAGAAATATAAATTTGATCCAATGTTTAATTTGTTAATATATTTGCTTTATTAATCACTTCTTTATGTAGATTTCAGATGTGATATGATATGTATTATTTACTTCACTTACATTCAATATATATTTATGTATATGTATATGAAAAAAGACAGAAGGAAATCTTATCTTTACCGACATATTTCGCCATCTGAAGGACTTTATCAAGGCAAATGTAAGGATTTTATTTTGTGACAAGTACTTATATACAAGAACAAATTAGATTTTAAAAATTTTTGGTATAGAGGTGCTCATGAATATTCATCAGGTTGGTGGAAAAGTCAAGCAAGTCTAAGATAAGTTCTTTTGTTTTTATTCATATTGTCCTGTTACAGATACAATCAATCTAAAAAAATTTTACACATAAAAATGTTTGTATGTATATATGTATATTTGTGTGAGTAACCAACTTAATGGATATAGATGTATATAGTTTATAGCAAGATACACATATTTCTTATTTATTAATCTGAGAGATTTTATCATTTTAAATGTTATTTTTAGTGGTTAATCATATTTATGTAGATGCTCTATTTATTTATTAAACAGTATATTTATTTTCATCTACCAGTCTGAATATTTGAGAAAATGCTACCTTCTGCAGGACTTGAATCTGTGTTGTCCTTTGCAGGGGAAGTCATTGTTAGAACCAACGTGCTTTTAACCAAGTCAATTTCTCAAATATTCGGGCAGATAGATGAAAATAAAAATACTGTTTAAAAAATAAACAGAGCATTTTTTTAGCTAAACAATTACGTTTTCTGCACTGGGAATGATTAAACAAGCCATATATATATATATATATATACATACATACATATATATATATATATATATATATATATATATATATATATATATATATGTATTGTATTGTATTTTTTAAAATTTGGTTCCTCAAAATTCCTGCTTGTTAGGGGTGAAATATATATATATATATATATATATATATATATATATATATATATATATATATATATATATATATATTCAACATGTTTTATTGAATAATATAGAGATATTGTATTTATATACTGATCCTTTCCAGTCCTTTGATCTGTTTCTTGTTGAAAAGATGAAATTCATCAAGGAAAGCGCCACAGTTTTTTCTAACCCAAGTACTTTCAATATTTTCTAAGCTCATCTTCATGTGTAAATTGCAAAGACAAACTTATTGTAAGTGCAATAAAATCTGCAATCTGTTGTGTTGGTGATTTTTAAAAATAAGCACAAATACACTGTGCAATTATTTTAAAATTTTAAATTTATCTGTTGTAGCTATGCAGTTTTTTGAAAAACAAGTATTTCAATATAAAGAAGCTGACCAGAAATTATAGAAATGTAAAATGGCATTAAATGTTTTTTATATGCACTTCAATAAATTTGTAATAAATACAATTGTAATAAATTTAATGAGTGTTGGTTGGCTGATTTTGATATAGAGGGCTCCAAGAATATATAGATATAAAGTAGACATTGAGTTCAACACCCAGCAGTGACGGTGTTTCATGCTTGAACCCAATCCTCAGGCTATTTATTCTAGAGGCTATTGAGTATAAATAATTAATAAAAAGCACTATAAAATAGCCACAAAACTGTATTCAGATTGACAATTATTTCTTCTCAATAGACCCTAGAATAATTTGAAACATAACTGTTACTGTCATCCCAATAACCATTAGAATAATAGACCTACCTATAATGCACTTTTGCCCAGCATATATATATATATAGTTGACATATGACCTAAAGATTGCTTTTAAGCATGAAACAGACTGTTACCATTGCGTGTTGAACTGAATATTCACTTTTTATATTTATATACACTCTATACTTGATATTGAGCACTTTCACTCATAAATATAGCATACCTTAAAACTATATTTTTATCATATATATATGTATATATATATAAACAACATAAAAGTGCATCATATATATATATATATATATATATATATATATATATAAATAATTATCTATTTAAAACTATGATTGAACTATGATTACAAAATATGATTCCATCGCTACTCTTATGTAGCGATGGAATCATATTTTTAAATAAATAATTATATTTAGGCTCTACTTTTGTATCGAGCACTGTTTTTTAAAAATAATAACAAAAATACTAAAGAACTTTGGATTATTTACCTAACGAGTTCTTTCCTATTTTCTATATATTTTCACACACACGCACACACACACACACACACACACACACACACACACACATATATATATATATATATATATATATATATATATATATATATATATATATATGTGATGCCTTCTTCGTTTTTTTTTTTATTTATTATTTATGATGGTTCCTCAACAGGTTCTACCTTGATACTCAACTTGTGTTTGTACTTTCAATTATTGTTAAGGCTGACTTGAGACCCACACAACATCCCACATATAAGACAAAGAACAAAAAAAAAGCTGCAGAAATGTTTGAGCAGTGTTCAGTGTTTTGCCTTGTAATACATATACGTTTAATGTGTGGCCTCTCAAAATGTTCTAATGCCTTTTATGCACACACTTATCCACTTGACATGAATGGAAGCCCGTTTCTCAAAGGATAACAGAGCGATATCAATGGAATTTAGGTTTTGCTTAAGTTTATTAAGAAATAATTATAATAATTATATAGAAACAAGTTGTAATAAAATCAGTCAACAAAAGAATAGTTTTTATAAATTTCTTCTTATCATTTTAGGAACACTATGTTTCTAATTTAAATACATATGTATTGTAATGTGACATCAAATATAAGATGGTTTTAAAAAAATAATTCATTACGGTTCACACAATTTGACAGCATCTGAGGATGAAGATATCAATTTTTTTAAGTACATTTGAAAATGCCATTCTCTCGTGAAAGATATCATGTCTCAAGATAGCTTTGAGTATTTTAAAATGTTCTTTACAGTTAGTGCTATATTTTAGTATTGCATGAATTTCATGAGGTTTCAATAAGTGGCAAGTTAACTTACAAGTAAGTGTGATAGTTGTGGAAACAATGTAAACATTTAATGTTTGTTCATTATTAGTACTGAGATGCAATTTCTCAACAAGCACAAGAATTCAGGAATAACATTGTTTTCATATCAGGTTAATTTTTGAGGTCTTATATTATTAATAATGATTGGGTTAGATTTGTAAAAATTTTTGTAATAAAGGATAAATGATAGGTATTTATTTTTTATTTTCCCCTTATACTGATGCTCAGCCTGTACAAGGCCTAAGAGTCACTTGAGGTAGAGGGTTACAATCATTAAGTGATATATATTGGAAATTTATATATTATAATGGCTTTTTCTTGTTTATAGTTAGGGTTCATTTAGTTACAACTGGTGTTATATAACAGCTGATAGTTTATAAGATGATGGCACTATATTTTCTAAAATTCTTTATGCCTAACTGTATTTGCTCATTTGTGATAGTTTGGAAAATTTTTGTTAATGTTTGTTTTATGTTGGTCAATGTTTTTATAAAATAATGTATGAAAAAAATAAGAAAGCAATAATGACAGTAAAATGGGAAATTGTAAAAGATCTTTTTGAGTGTGAAAAAACTAAATTTGTTGTCAAAACTAACTGATGTAACAATTGACCCCCAAATCTGTTGTGACAAAAAGCTTCTCATGATTTTCATGGTCAGACTACAGCTATGATTGAAAAACATCCATAGATAGGATTCTGCAGAAACAGTTCCACTGGATGTCACTGTTCAGTGGGTGTTTTTATCTGTTTTGTAATGTTTGGTGTTGATAAAACAAAAAATTGCAGGGAATTCTTTGATAAAAAAATCTTGATTTTAGTTCAAAAAGATGCTAAAAGATGGAAAAAAGGAAACTTATACTTAGCATCAGGAAGAAGCAGTTGAAATTTCTAGAGTATGTAATCAAGAAAGAGGTCTTGGAAAATATGATATCCACAGGACAGATTGAGGGCATGAGAGAAGAGGAAAGCTGCATGTAACATACTTAATGAGCTTGAGTAAATCAATTGTAAAACAGGGTTTGGGAAAAGTAACAAAAAAACAAAACATTAAGAACTTCAAGGACAGGAAGATGTGGAAGGTTATAATCGCTTAAGTCTTGAAAGATCACAGCACATGAAAAAAGAAGACTACATTCACATTTATGGAAATAAGTCAATAATTGTTGGAATCGTAAGGAGCTTCCTAATAATAGGTACAGTTACCAATTAACTAATTACAGGATATAACACTTCTACTTAACATTAGAAAGAGACAGTTGAAATTTCTAAGGCACATAGTGAGGAACTAACTATCAAGATGTTTTCTGTAATTCCTATTGATAATAATATCCAGTTAGAGCAACAGAGGAAAACAATGCATAACCTCCCTGGTGAGTTTGAGTGAATGGATGCTCAAGCAATGTTTAGGAGAGATAACAAGGAGACAAAGAGTGACAAATGACAGGGAAAACTTACTAGGTAGGTTATGTGTTGTTTTCTGCTGTTCCACTTGCCTTTGATCTTCCTACTAATAGGCACGGTTACTAATTAACTAATTATTTGATTATTATTATTAGAAGGAAAGTTGGTTCTCTGTGTCGTGCCAGAAGGTTTTTCTCATCTGAGACTGTCCTTCACATCTACAAATCTACCAATCCTCCATGCATGGAATGCTGTTGCCATATATAGTCTGGTGCCTCTGCAGTTCATCTTGAGTTTCTCAACAAAATTCACAGACAGATATACAATGTGATCAGTCCTGACTTGGGATCTGACAAGCTATTTTCACTGGTGCCCCAATTGCATGAATTCAATCGTGCTATTAGGTTGGCATCTCAGTCCCATTCTTTTACTGTCAAAACAGTTAAATGTAGCTGACTCTTCTACTCTAACAGCTTCTTCTCTCGCACTTCCCAACAGCAGAACTCCCTTCCTCTTAATTGCTTCCCTGATTACTATAATCTTCAAAAATTTAAATGTAATGTCAATGGACATCTTCTGATGCCTTGATCCCTGTTATTTTTTTTTTTTTATCCTTTCCTCAATCCCCCCCATACCCAGTCTTTTCCCTTAATTCCACTCTCTGGAGCTCCTTGTATACTTGTGACATTCCCACCTTCCTTGAAGAGAAATGCTTACAAAAAAAAGTTTTCTTGTTTAAAAACTTCTCTGTAATTTCTATTTAGTAGTAATTTAGATCTACATGTCTGTCTCCAGTTGTGCATCAAAGATGTATGGCTGTTATCGATATCACCTCGTTATAAGCTCAAATATCATCATGAGGGTCACTCAATATGCATGATAGTAAAATATGTAGATTAACTTCCTTTGTAATGAACTATGATGGCTATTGGGCAGGCCCAAATTGCATTATATAATGATTTTACAAGCATCCATTTACAAACTAGCAATTTCAAGTTTTCAGATTTTTGTGTATCCTCAACTCTGATTATAACAAATCAAATTATGACTAATTCATAAATACTAATAAAGAAAGCACAATAAAAATATAAAATACTATTCAAGATACTACAGTTTAGAGTATAGAAGTGATAGAATATTTACTTCTTCTTCTTCTGTGTGCCATGTCCTTTCAGGACACTGGGATCATTTCTCTCTGTCCTTTGTAGCTCTTAATAAATTTTATCTTTCTGTTATCTCTCCTAAACCTTGTTCTGCCATCCATTCACTTAAACTCTCCAGGTAGATTTTACATTGTTTTCTTCTGTCCCTCTTGCCTTCAATCTGTCCTTTGAGAATCAAATTTTCCAAGGCTTCTTTCCTCATTATGTGTTCTAGAAATTTCACCTTTCTCTTTCTAAGTATAAATGTTCTTTTTGTTTCCAAAACTTTGTTGTTGCTCACATGTTCAGTTCATTTACTTAATAGGTGTTAAACTGCTACACTGTCTTATATAAGAATATTTTTATTAGAATCAACAGTCCCAAATCTGAGTAAAAAAAGGATAGATTTTTAAGAAACACAATAGAATTTTCTGAGTCAAAAAAACATTTAAGAATGTGTTAAATTACGTCATAGAAATTTTGAATGTTATTTTAATTTATAAAATATTTGAAAATCTGGCAGGTGGCATTTTAATGGGAATATGAAAGAAAATCAATAAATAAAATAATAATAATGAATAATAAAAAAATATATACAACTTCCCATGATGCTCAGCATAAAGGAACCGGAAATATGATTACCTCACTTGGTTTCATCAAATATCATTAGTTGGCTTTGTTGAAACCTATAAAAAGGCAAATATTTCTTCCATCACTCTTATTCTCCTCTTTGCTTCAAGATGTGAACCAAGTGGTGATTATGTTCCTACTAGGCAATATTAGTTTCCTAAGTCCACTGATGACTGAACTGTTTTCCCACTTTCCAATGTACAGTGCTTACACATCTCTTCCAAAACCTCAACCTATGAAGTAAGTCAAGCTTATCCTTTAGTTGTTCTAGCTCAGTGCAAAGCTGACTTTAGCATGACCATAATAATAATGTTTATACTGACTTACCCTAAATTCTGGACCAAGAAAAAGAAAACGGATATCCTATATCTATTGTTGAATTCTCTCAGTGATAAAATAAGTAGAAATTTTCTTTTGGTTCTTCCAACTCTGCTTGAACATGAATACCATACTTGTACTTACTTACCCTAAACTGGAAAGAGAATGGATATACCCAAAAGACACAAATAACTTTGTTTCATTACAGTCACCATAAAAAGAATAAACGTCTGTAGTAGAAACTCAAGTTTTTGTATGCTTCTGTCATTGTTTACATACAAAGACACGCCCACATAAAATACACACACACCCAACCCCCTACAACCTTTTTAATTTCCATAAGTTAATCACATTTTTCATTAATAGACATTTTTTGTTGCCATTTTCTATTTAAGTGGTAAGTGTCTTAGTTTAAATGAAAATAGATCTACATAAAAAACTGACTAAATTTGAAGAAACTTTAGAAAATCACAAAACAAACAGCTATGAAATTTAATGTCCTCAAAAATGTTAAATAACAGAAAGTGAAAATTCAGTTTTCCTTAAAATTAATTTTCTTTTGACTCATCACTCCATCTTGCATTTGCACTCCTCAATTGTCAGAATGCCTTTTACTTGCTGCACATCTGGTATGTCAATAAGATCTTTGTCAGTCTTGATGGTGATGCTATAAAAGTTTAATATAAAAACTGTGGGAAAAGTTCCTGACCTTTGCTAATCCCTGTCATAATATTTGAAAGTGGTAGGTGGAGGAAATGGAACAGATTCTCAGTGACTTTACTGAGTGACCTAGGAATGTGTGTGTTATATGTCAGGAAATAAATATGGGAAGAATTTCTACACAAACATCATCAAACCAATCTTCAGAAACACCAACATACAAATTGACTATTCTGGGTTCAGTTTAAAATTCAAACAAATACCACCTGAAGTGTACAACAGCCAAAATTTTGTGAATCTGACAATAAAGATGAAGACAACAGTCTGAACAATGTAAATAGCATGAAAAATGTTGTTCTAAATTTTAATTTAAGAAAGTGTTTATGTTATAGATTTTTTTTTTTTAAGTTTACATAATGGTGTACAGTTTAATGCCCTGTCCATCACAAAATTTCCATAAAGCCTTGTCACAAAACTTAGATCAGTACAACCACCCCCTTAACGTTATGTATTTTTGAATAACCCTGTAGTAGTCTTCTGATGTATAAGGAAGAAATGTGTATTTCACAATTAATGTCTGTAGGCACAAATGTGACTTCAGAGGCTGAAGTCAGATGCACTGATATGGTTATAGGTGGGCAAGAAGCATCGACTGTTAATTAGAAATTAACAACTTCCAGTGTTTTTCTTGACTCACCTTGAGGTGCTACATTTACCATTTAGCTTAGAAACTGATTGCTGCCTTGGAGCATAGACTCAAATCTAAATAACCAATATTTGCCTATCCTTGAACCAAGCAAATGCTTACACAATCAAATATAACATAAAATAAGACAGATCTTGGCATTAAATAATCCAGGAAATCTTGACATGCCATAAAACTAACCAATGCAACTCTTTTAAAGTGTGGCTAAGCTAACAGTTAACAATAGTATATAAAATTTAATTGCAAATCTGATTTCAAATAGCGCCTGAAACAATTTGTGTTTGCTTCACAGTGGTACCCCTAATAAATACATAAACACATCCTTTCAACAAGGAAACCACTCCACAATCTTTCCAAAAAACAATCATAACAATGTACATTCTACAGATATTAAAGAAAATTAAGCTGTTGAAAACCATGATCTTCTTCAAGGAACTTGCACTTAAAGGTAGAATAAGATTTATAACTCTGTTATGAAATCAGTGCCTAATCAACTTTAATTCCTTTATTTCAGTGTTAATATCTATAACCTAGTAAACCATGCTGTAAAGAAAGATGGCAGTTCTTAGAAAGTTTTCATATTGAGATGTAATGAAACAATGAAGTGGCAATAAAGAATTCACAAATAAATAGAGGCCAATGAACTGTTTAATTAATCTGTTCTCTTTAAACATTCAATGGTATCTATCATTCCTTGATTATTCCTGGTATTATATAAATTGCTTTTTGCACAATATCTTTTCATATTAATAATTTTATGCGTTTAATAAAACAGTGAAATGGAAATATCTCTTGGAAGAAAAAGATTAGTAACAGAATGGCAAAGATAGTGATGACAAAACCTATTTCAAGACCAAGGTGAAGCAAGACAATCACTTAATAGACAAAGGTATCTGACTGCCTCATCTGAAAGGCTTGAACAAATAAGATTGCAATCTAAGAATAGTAACTAAGTAACAATATTTACTTTCTGTCATAAATAGAAAGGAGTCAACTGTAGTCAGAATCATCTAGTCAATGTAAATGACCATTTCCTTGTTTGTATAGTATGTGCTTCACTAGGGCTACATACAGTATTGAATTCAGATTTTTCCTTCTCCTAGACCAGTTGCAACCCAAGGCTATAGGACCAAGTTTGTCTTGCTATTTACCCATAACTGGAAAAGAAGGCATGGATTTATGCTTTTCCCTAGGGTATTAGCACATAAGTGAATGTAACTCAACTGGAAAATCAAACTCAGCTTTCTGATTTCTCATTCCGAGCCACAATCCATTACTCTACCATGCCTAAAAAATTAAGAATCTAAGAAAGGAATTGACTAATTAAATGGTTCATTTTTGCTTGAGAACTAATTTTTGTCTAAATTCAGAAAAATATTTTATTTGTATAGATTATTAAAATAACAAAGGGATGTAATCACTCATAAGTTTACTAAAGTTGATTTACCTCCATTCCCACATAAATACACATTGATAATTATTATATGGTCTGATAAGTTCTTTTGTTGCTACTCCTACTTTTTGGCAGCATAAAATTAAAACTAAAATGTATAATAATGTCATATTTAAATATTATCAATCTAAATAATGATATTAAATATACAGTGGGGTCAACCAATTTTGTGAACCTTAAGTGAAAATTTCTGGTGAGAAAGAAAAAGAAATTCTCATGACATTCTGCATATCTTAGGATGTCTTTCTATCATATTTGCATGAATTAGTTTTGGTCACAATAACAGAAACATTTTTTCAGTTTATTTCAGTTGATAAACATGTATTAACATGTAAATGCAATTTTGTTCTTTTAATAAATTATTTATAATTTTAGATAAATATTTATCTTTGATCTTATATTGTTAAAGTTTTATGTCACTCTTTTGTTAATATTGCAAAGAATGCTTTGTGTATTTTATTGATTTTTCTAAGATATTTTGGCCAGATCAATTCTTTATCGAGTTATCAAACAAAGTTAAGATAAATCATGTAAAATATTCCATGCATAATTTCATGGTTAATTATTTTTAATTTATTCACTTGTAATTTTTATATGTCCAAGGCCTATCCATAGTAAAAGCATCTTTCTATTAGGAAAATTTTCAATATAAAACCCATATAATGTAGGCATAATTTGCTACATACATGTGAAAGCATATGCAATATCCTGCCCTCATCAGCCAACAACCAGAGTAGGTAACACAGTTTCAATGTACAAGGTGCTATTGCCAACTCTGGCACCATCAGCAGCTTTTGCCATCTTTTTTCAGTGTAGACATGTCAGTCTCTATGATTTTTATGCAATGTTGTGTTCATCAAAAAAGTCTGCTTTTAATTGTCGAGCAAAACAGCATGTGTGTTGTGAAGTTGGTATCTGATACAAGTAAACACACCTTATGGAGGAGGAAAGACTTCTTTAAACATGCTCATATAAAAATCTTTCCAACCCTGGTGCTGAAATGCAACAATCTCTTCCAAGTTGCCCTAAGCTAGTATGGAAGAGTAGGCTGATGAAACTAATAGGAGAATGTCAACACCAAAAGATTTCTTGAGGTGGGGAACTGCCAGATGTGTTCAGTAGAGTGGACCAGCAGCCCAGATTTGATGTGACTGAGGTGATCAGGTGCATTGCATAAAATAAAAAAATAAAAAATACAGCCACTTAAAGCTGACCTCTTTGAAGAGAATTATATCATGTTAATGTGCAATCTGTTGTCGACAGATAGTGAAAAAATGATATTATATGCAAGGTGAAAGAAATGAAATTTATAACTAAGACATGCACCATTTTACAATATCTTTGTTATTGTCATCACTCACATGTGTCAGAAGTCATTTCCACTGACATTGTCATATACAATAACTATGTAATAGTAATTAGTAATTAGTTGTAGTAATTAGTAACATAAAAGAAAAACAAAATAAATTTAATTTATTCCCATTAAATTTCAATGAAGTTGTTTGAATAGCACTTCATTCTTAACAAGAGCATATGAAATGAATGAGGTTGGTTTGCCCCTGTGTACATAGTATGATGGGTTTTACATGTAAAGGTCTGAACTGGTGGTACTAAGGAATGTAGATATTTAGAACATTTTCTATTGAAATAGTGATAAAGTAGCAAGAAGCTTCTGATGGTTTTTCTGTGGGAAAAGGGGGGAAAATAATTCATCACCCTCAAGACCATGTAGACATTTTCTAACTCTGTCAAAAAACACAGCACTGGAAAGAGTGGATTGGACTGGAAATGGTAATGGTAATATTAATATTAGCTGTTTCCTTATAAGGAAACATTCAGCATTCATTGACCAAACAGCCAGTGCTACTTTTGACTGAAATTTTTAAATTTGAAATTTATATTTTCAGGAAAATAGGTTTCTCAAGTCCACTATTATTGTTTGTTCCAGTATTGATGGGGGAGGGATTCCTTCCTAGACTTTTCTTTAAAGTTGTGTGGCAAGTCAACATTTTGATTTTATCATTATTTTTCCTTCAAGATACATGTGCCATCCATTTTGGTTTTTGTGGCTGTTGAAAGACTTCAAATGATATGGTTTCTGTTATTTCGGTATAGATTTAATTTAGTACTTGATAATGAAATAAATATTGTCCAAAAATAATTATCATTTTAAAACAGCATTTAACAGTCCAATGACCAGCAAACTTATAGTCACTTGTCAGATATCAGAAGAGTGATATAGTGTAATGCAATGGTTACCAATTTTGTTTTTTCTAGGCCACATTTTCAGAATGAAAATTTGCTTGTACCTCACCAACTTTTATGTGATAAAAGGTATATTTAAAAATAAAACAAAACAAAACAGAGAGAGTGTTATAGAGAGATAACTGTAGAGCCAGAACATTATCATTGATAACTCTCACCTCCAATTTGTGGACACTAGTTGCTATATTCTTAATACTTGAAATAATGCAAAAATATCACAATGATAAAATCAGTCAATAATTATTTATAACTATTTATACTGACAATTAAAGGGTGTTCCAATGGACTGATTTTAAAATTAATTCACATTTAAAATTGGTCCAAATTATAGGAACACCCTTTACAAGTAATCCATAAAAATTTTGAAATCATATTTATTTTTGGCTTATGAATTTTTTGAAACTATTTCTAAATTTTTGATTGTCTTTCAATCATTCCACCTTATGTGCTATCTTTTTCTGCTGCATCTATGAGGCATGCTGCACTGTTTAGGAACTACTGGTGTAATGTTTATGGGTGCACAGAAAATAGAATCATCCTCTTACTTTGTTGCAGTTCCACAATGAATATTAATTGGGCATATACTGCTGCAGTAGGTACCCTAAATGTATCACATAACAAATTCAAGAGAAATGTTACTCTCTTAAAAGGGAAGGATGTTGCATATTCAAAGGATTCATCTATTTCTGGTGTTTTATAAGCCATGGGTTTTATTAGTCCCACATTTACTGTTTCCTGGAATGTACAAGAACAGTACAAAAAATGGCAGTTGTTGCAAAACTAAAAAAACAACTGGAAAGGTGAGAATATTTGCTTGAAATCGAATAACAAACTGTTGAGTGTATTGGCTTTCTCAAATCTTTATGTATGTCTATGAATCTTAGACTCATCAACAGCAAAATTTCCTATGAAGAATCAAAGCATCAGAAATAAGATGTTATAGAACCATCTTTGGCATCTCCTATGTGTGCAAATGATGCCATGTGAGATAACATCAGACAAGGAACAGTTCCATTGAAAGACGTCATAACCACTGTCAAGAAGAGAAAGTTGGAATGGTGTGGACAGGGCACAAGAGCCAACGGTCTTTCCGCTACTATCCTACTAGGTATGACGTTAAGCAAAAGATGAAGAGACAGGCAGAGAACAAAATGGAATGACGACATCACTGATTTGGGCTGGAAGGTCATTCACCAAGACCCAGACATTGGCATGCAATTGGTGCATAGGGAGTGGGGAGCTGGTCAGGTGCTCAGCTGTGCAGTGACCTTATGACACCACCCGCACAGGGGGTCTAATGATGATGATGTTGATGATGATGAAATGTATATATTTATATAAAGGGTTGTAACATTGCTCTTTTTGATTAAAATAATTCTGTTGAAAAAATATGACATTCTAAATGTTTTCTTCCCATTAATCTTTTTTTAGAATGGCAAAAATCAGACTGTCATTGTACTTTACACATCATCAGATATTCTTCAACAAGAAAGACAGAAATTTAAGCTTGTTCCGTTCAGAACAATTGTTTTGTTATACTTTTTAAGGATTTTTCTAGAATTACAAAATGTAGTTATTGCCATAAAACCTGACATATTCAAGAAAATGAGAGCAAAAGATAAAAAGAAAGAAAAAAAGGACTAAGTCACCTAAACAATTACTCAAAAAAAGACAAAAGCTGGCCAGCTATCATTCTTCTCTCTTCAGAACTCAATCTAGGAAAATACAACTGCTGTACATATAATTAAAATCATATATACACATGTTTCAATAATATACTAATAATATAATAATAATAAAACAGTGATTCACATATTTATAATTTAAAGATTGATACACCTTCTTGGGCTCACATTATCCACTGAGATAAGTGGAATAATTATATTGAATCAACTGTTAGGTCTACTGCTAGGAAAGTGGGTTCACTGTGTCATGCTAGACAATTCTTTTCATCAGAATCCATCTTGCACATTTATATATCTACCATTTGTCTGTGCACTGAATACTGCTATCATATATGGTCTGTTGCTCTTACAATATATCTCAAAATTCTTGACAAAATTCAAAGAAGTGTCTATAATGCAATTGATCCTGACTTGGTATCTTGACTTCAGTCAATTTCTCACCTGACGTGACTTCCCTCTGTCTTTCCAACAAATATTTTCATGGCAATTGTTCTGATGAGCTGTTTTTGAATTTAAGCATGCGACGAGATTAGCAAATTTTATTGTTGAACTAGCTAGATGCAACCATCAGGCTTATTCTAACAGTTTCTTTTCTCGCACTTCTTGCCTGTGGAAATCTCTTATGATTTCTTGTTGCCCTGCCACTACAATCTTCAAAAACATGAATGTAATGTCAATTGCCATCTTCTGACTTCCTGAATCCTGTTCTTTTATTGTCTCTTTTCTCACTTCTCTTCCCTAAAGTCTTAAACATAGATAGATAGATAGATAGATAGATAGATAGATAGATATGAAAGTGACTGAGATAGATAGATAGATATGAAGGTGACTGAGATAGATAGATAGATAGATAGATAGATAGATAGATAGATAGATAGATAGATCTTTGTAAATCCCTGCATCCTAGTGAGATTATCATCTTGTTTGGGGTGAAATGATTGAAAAAAAATCTAACATATTTTTTCAACACTCAACCTTAATGTGCCTATAAAGGATTTATGAATGTGTTTGATTGATGAAATTGCTATATAAGTTATAAGCTGATCATGTAAAGACCAAGCAACTATTCTTTCTGTTTACAGAGGAGGCTGTGCAGATTTAATAAACATGGTCTTCGAAACTTTCAGGTCTGAGTGTGAATGGCTCAAGAAATAGAGTATTTCAGAGCACATGGCCAGTTATTTATAGGATATTCTGCTGTTGCAGATCCAGACATGTTCATATATTTATGTAAATTGTACTGACATTTCAACTTATAAATGATACAACTTAAATATTAGAACTGATGTGGATTGCCAACAGTTGCAACTAGCAGACATTTTGTTTATGAATCATCAGGCTTACATTTCCAATCCATAATAGTTTTAAATACACAAGATATTTATTGGAATCCAGCAATTTAGATCTATCTATCTATCTATCTATCTATCTATCTATCTATCTATCTATCTATCTATCTATCTATCTATCTATCTATCTATGTTTAAGACAATTTATATCTGTATGTAGTCTGTCCATCCTTATCTATCTATCTATCTATCTATCTATCTATCTATCTATCTATCTGTCTATTTGGATGGATACTAGATTGCACCACATATATAACTCTTTTAGTTTTAGAACCAATCATTAGTGCACAATGAAATAAAGTTTTAATAAGGTTAATCTTATGTTTATTTAGGACAAACAAGTCCCAATGTGTATATAACCTGTTAAAAATGAGTTTGCAATACACCAAATTTACAAAGATCAAATCTATTTATTTTATCAAAACATCCAAGAACTCAACTATAAATACAAACAATGTTTTCCTGTAGACTCAAGTATAAACACATGAACAATTTTTATATCCCGACTTGAATATAAATCTAAATAATAGAGACATAAGTATAAACCTAACCAATTTTAATCTTCTAGTCTAAAGGAGTATTCTTCAACTATTTTTGATTCAGGGTGCACTTTTAGAATAACTAAAACTCTGGGGAAAATGAGTCAAGAAATTTGGAAATAGAAAAATAATAAAGAAATCTCCTGAAATAAGACATCAGATTGTATATTCAAATCTGCATGCGTCAAACTTTTGCTTGATGTGCTTTGGCAATTTTTGAATGTTCAGCCTTAAATGTGATAAACATACTTCCATTAGCATTTCAAAAGCAGATTAGCGGCAAGGCTTTCATTTAAAAAAACTTATGAAAAATCTGCAATTTTTTAGAGAGGCTGATAATAACTGATTTAAATTCCTTGAGGCAGGCAAAAGTGAAAGGACTATTCATTCCTTAAAGATAAAGGAATTTAGCATTTTGTTTAAAATATCAAATGACAAAAACTTGTTTTAGACATTTTCATTGTAAGGATTTAGCAATTGTCAACCTTTAACTTAAGAAAAAAAAAGAAGATTTTTTTAAATATAAAAATAATTCTTACTTTTCAGTTAATTTTGGGCACAACTGGCTACATTTCAAGGTGTGTTATTACACCCGGGTACACCGGTTGAGAAATGCTGGCCTAAAGTATAAACATAATTAATATTAACCTAGAGACTCAATTATAGACCTAATCAGTATTTATCTAATAAACACAAATGTAAACCAAACCAGACCAGACCATAGTTATTAAATGACAAAAGAAGGATTGATAAATCATAAAATCCCACAAAACCAGCCCAAAAGAAGTAAAAGACATTTTCAAGGGTGTAGCAATTGTCATCTGTACTTTACTGTATTGGAAGGCATAGCAATTTAGAATACAAGTTAGGTAATTATAGATAGGTTTGTCTAAGATTAGCTTAGATTATAAGTACACAAGTATGGAGAACACAGAGAAGATTGAATTCACTTCCACTAATGATAGTCTAAAGGACAAATATTTTATGGTAATATGATTATTTTTTTACTATTAAGAATACTTCTCCCTATCACCATTATTTGTAACATTATACCAAAACAAAGTTTCACATGTCTACCATAGCACAATATTTAGTAAGCTCATTTTGTGGACTAAATCACTAGTGTAGTGAGTTTGATTTTTACAGAGTACATAACAATTGCAGCCTTGTGTCAGACTAAGCTAAGCTCATGAAATAACTACTGAAAAATCCTTTTTTTTTAATCCTTTCACTCCAAGCAAGGCAATAAAGCCACTAAGATGCAAGCGGTTACTGAGTATGAGAGATTGAGAAAAAACACTATTAAGGAGAGAGAACAAAAAAGTATAGGAATTAAGAAGAGAAAAGAAAATCTATTTATTGATTTTTCTCTCTGTTTCTCTTGCATTGCAGGGGTTGGTTTCAGTTTATTACTGTTTGCTGTTGTGTTTCCCCCCAAATTATTCAATTTGTATCACTAACCATCACTCCTCCTATATGGCAGTGAATAATAGATAATCTTCTCACAGATGAAGAAAAGATTTGAAGTAACAGAAGGGTGGTTTTACAAAAGGATGCTGAGAATGTCATTGACTGAATAGGCGAGCAACAACAAAGTTTTAAATAAAATGGAAACAAAAAGAACACTTATACTTAGAAAGAAAGAGTTGAAATTTCTAGGGCACATAATGAGGAGAGAGGGCTTGGAAAATATGATACTCATATGACAGATTGAAAGCAAGAAGGATAGAGGAAAACAACTCATAACCTACCTAGCAAGCTTGATTAAATAAATGGTGTAACTAAGTTTAGGAGAGATAGCAAAAAGGCTAAATTTATTAAGCATTTCAAAGGTGAGGAAATTATGGAGAATATCAAATTCTCAAGGCCCTCCCTGTCCTGGGTTTGACAATAAACTACATCCGTGTTCTGGGTAAGACAATAAGCTACGTCCAACAGCAAGACGTCTCATCAGGAGGTTTTGAGGAGTGTGGAACCACCTCTTAATTGCTGGTGCTCCCAGGTCCACCCTGACCCAGGGTGGTAGCACCTGTTAGGGTCCCAGCTATGGGCAAATAGTTAACCTCCAAACTGAGGTCAAAACACTATGAAAGTGTAAAAATAGGTTTTATAACCAGAAATACTTTGTAAATAAATTATTACCAGCAATACATTATTTTGAGCAAAAAAAAAAAAAAATATTACCAGCTATACATTTTTGAAAAAAAATATTACCAGCAATACATTTTTGAAGAAAAAATATTACCAAAAATATATTTTTGAAGGAAAAAAAATATTACTAGCAATAAAAACTTGTCGGCATTAAATAAGCCATTGCTGTAAAAAACAAACCAAACCAGATCAAAGCTTTCCTTCCTCATTATGTGCTCTAGAAATTTCAAGTATCTCTTTTTGATTCGAAATATGTCCTTTTTTATTCCATTTTCCTTAAAACTTACTCAAACAATATAATGGTATTCTCAACATCCTTCAGTAGAACCATATTTCTGTTGCCTCTTCTTCATCTGTGAAGAGATTGTTGCTTTTTTTAATTGTTTCACCCCAAGCAAGACAAGGAAGCCACTACAACGCAAATGATTACTGAGAAAACATTATTGAGGAAAAAGAACAACAAAAGAACAGGATTCAAAGATGTTGATTTCAATCGCTGGGAATGACTGCTGAACACTTGCGTCTCCACTTTTATAGGCAGAAAAACAGAAATGCATGCTGGAATTTTTTCTTAGCCAATAAATTAGACCAGTTTGAAAGTTTGATATGACTCAGCACCGATCTAACTTGTCTAGAAAACAGAATGCTATGTTCATTTGTCCAAACTTGCTTTTGTGTGATGATGCCAATTCTTAGTTTGTGAACTTTTTGCCTTCTTACTGTTAATTTGCCTTGCATATATTGTTTGCTTGCTTGATATTATTTCATTTTTGCCCTTTTTCTTTTTCGTGCAAACTTTGTTAATTCTGTTTGTTGGGCAGTTCTATTTTGCATTTGAGCATGACTACTCACTCCACAAAAGAGATAGAAGATGATGATTCAAGTTGGATTTAAATTTTTGAAGATTGTAGCTGTCAGGAAAGCTATAAAATAAAAGAGACTTTTACAAGTGAGAAGTGCAAGAGAAGAAACTATTAGCATAGAACTTACATCTTGCAATTTCAACAGTAAAAATGATGAGACCTAGCTGCCAATCTAGTAGTTCACTTAAATTCATGAAGTCAAGGTACCAAAGAGAAAAGTTCATCAGAACAATTACCATGAAAATATTTATAGAAATGGACCATCATTCACTGCCATATGGGAGGATGTTATTGCACAACAATTCAGAACTCTTTTCTTTGTTTTCTTAATACTTTGCTCAGCTTTTGGAAGGCATCTTTTCTGATTCCAAGACACCTTTTCTGATTTTGGTGTCGCATTTCCTGAACTCTGTTAAAACACTTCCCAGATATTTAAATTTTTGTACTTGCTTGATTTTGGCATCTCTGGTTTGTAGTTTGCATCTTGAGCTGTTTGTCATGCTGTCGACAATTTTTATTCTTTCAATCTAGTCCTTTTTTCTTGCTTTCCTTTACTACCTTTTTTTAAAATCAAGTTCACCCCAAGCAATGCAGTAAAACCACTGAGACACAAGAGGTAACTGGGTGTGGAACAGTTAGAAACAGGAACATTGCTAAGGAGCGAGAGCAGAGGAAGAGTAATCAGGAGGACATCAAGTAGTGATTGACATGCATTTAAATTTTTGAAGATTGGATGGAAGTCATGCAGCTGGAAGAGAGTTCCACAAGTGAGAAGTGCAAGAAAAGAAACTGTTAGCATAGAATTTACAATTTTATTTAGCCAGCTTAACTGTAAATTGGTGAGACCTAGTCACCAGCCTAGTACTGTGCTGAAATCCGAAGTGTCTAGGCACCATGATGAATATCTCTTTGGGACATTTACTGTGAAAGTATTTATAGAAAAAGCAAAGGAAAGGCAATCTTACAGCAGTGGGAAAGTGACTGCAAAAGATCTTACAGTTTATTTTCTCTATCTGCTATCAACACTGCATGTCTTGTTAAGACTGTGTTCACCAATAATAAATCCTGATAGGACATCTATTTCTCTCAGGACAACCTCATTGTAAAGGTTGAATAAGTCCAGTGAGATGATATATCCTTGTCTTATGCCTCTTTCTATTTTTGTATATTTACTGAATTTATTTTCTTTCTGTATTCAAGCAGTTTGTTTTGGATTATTCTATTATAGAATTAATTATTATATTTCTCAAATAAAGCAGATTTTTCTACAAAACTGTTCTTTGTAATGCACCTTGTCAAATAAATTTTTATATATCAAGAACAGTTTTAGGAAAAAACTATGACAAAGTGGAAATGTCTTCATGTGACAAGTTTTGTTCCTTAGGACTTCATCAAACTTAAGTGATGTTTACATTGATGTGACTACATATGCCCATGAAAGAAAGTTTTTAAAATTTAAAAATTTATATTTAAAATTCTCAGCATCACTTTTCTTTTGCCTGCATCAGTATGAACTTCATTTTAGTTCAATGAAGTCCTAAAGGGCAAAAATTGTCACACAAAAAGCTTTTTGACATTTGTCATAGTTTTTTCTTTTCTATATTCTAATTTTTATATATCAAGAATGATATATAAAAATTCATATATTAATTTCCCATAATGGTTATGAAATGAGAATTGTTTATAACCATTTTGGTTCTCACCAGTTGAGATGCAACTAAATGCACCAAAATGAAGCTGCATCTTTGTAGTGAGTAAATTGTTTTTGTCTCTATGAAAAACTTATAATATATATATATATATATATATATATATATATATGTAATATCTGTATAATTACCTATTATCTCTTATTGAATATGATCTATATATATATATATCACACTCAGTATTTATGTATATATATATATATATACACATACATACATATATACATACACACAAACACACACACATACATATATATATATATATATATATATATATATATATATATATATATATATATATGTTACTATTTAATTAAATTATTTACCTATTATTTCTCATTGAATATGATGCATAAATGTTTGTTTTCTGTATTCAGTTTTGAGAAGATTGGTTGTTATATAACAATTTTTATAATTATTATATCAAATTTATGAAAAGCTAATGTCAATAATACTTTAGTAATATATATATTTTTATATTTTAATTGTTGTTTTTTTTTGCTTTTGTTTTTTTGACTAAATTTCAGCCAGAATTGTAATGTTTTTTTTGTTTTTTTTTTAATTGCAATACATTTTGGGTAATCCAGAAAAGAAAAGGCCAATCCCACAATGCATTTCAGCCAAATGAACAAATATTTAACTTGACATCAGACAAATTTCACTAGAAGAATGTAGGAGGAGGATGTAACTGAAATATTGTTGATAAAAATATTGTATCCTTTTAAATTATTTTCTTCATTAGCATTTTTTCATATATGTGAATCTTAAATAAACACCTTGTCAAAATTGTTTATTTGTCTTGCTTAAAACTTGTCAGTGAATCAGTGATGGAATAAAATATTGATATTCTCTCATTGAACAATTGTAAATGCATGAAATTGCTTTGTTATTTATTTAAAACTTATTTCTAATTAATTACTTTTTATTGAAGAGGAAGGTTAAAACTGTTGGCTTTAAAAAAATAGAGTCGATTTATTAGGTTAAGTGGGAGTCCATAGCATTCAGCAATTTTGTTTGGAGGTCTATGATTTTAAAAATGTTTAAGAACAATTGCACTTGGAGCATACAGAAACAGGTATATCGATCGCATCTTAAAAGCTTGGCATCTGCAAAATAAAACATATGCAAAACAAAGGAACACTGCAAAGCAAGATGCATACACACATGCATATATATAAACTAAGTATTTTTATATACATATATAAAAACAGAATTTATAAAGAAACACACACACACATAGATTTTATTAAAATAAAAGTAATAACATTAAAGGTCAACACAGAGTTTCATAAATTTTTCATCCACTCATCAGGAATCTCGACAAGAATGATTTAAAAAAGTGAATAAAAAAAGAATGATCAAAAAATTATGAAGCTTGGAGTTGACCATCGATAAGTATTAAATGTTTTTGCTTCTATTTTAATAATAATTATCACTAGTTTTATATTGAGTACTTTATTAGAAGAAATTGTGTTAAATTTTATACATGCTAAATTCTATAATTTTATATATATTATTTGCTATTATCAATAGGTAGCATTTTCATTATATATATATATATATATATATATATATATATATATAGATATATATATATATATATATATAGATATATATAATACATAAAAGGCTAATAGTCAGAGTTGAATCAGACCAAAAAACAGTAGTATTAAATATATATATGTGTAGTATTATAAATATATATATATATATATATATATATATATATATATATATGAGGTGCTGGTGAAAGGTTCTCAGATCAACTCATTTTCTCAACTCATTTATCTTGAGCCAACCTTGAAGCCTTGCAGCCATGCTGCTCATCAGCATCAAATAAAACTATTGTATTATTAACAGGAATAGTAAACAAATTTTCTAATTTGAGATTTTGTTATGCTAAGATCTGTCAAGGATATGATAACATCCAAAGAACTAAAATCAGCACAATGAGACAATTTTAAATTCATATATATGTAGGTACCTCCAAAGAGTCATTAAAAAATTAGCATACATGAGGAAAAAAATAGCTAAACTGAATAAAAACAAGGTTTTATCATCAAAATTTAAATCTTATTATTAAGAGGAAAGACCAAGGTATCAATTGATTATTAAATTATATTTTTTGGTCCTTTTAGAACCTTCGAAATTTAAAGTTAAAATTTTTTAGTTAAAAATAGGTGACCATAAATTAGTATAGGAAATTGAGCATCTTTTTGCAGTGAAAAACACATTGATTGGAAATTCTCACAAAAATTAGATAATTGCTGGTTTTTAATTAAATTTTCAGAACTTATTCACAAATAAATTAAGTTATTTTAGAAATGTTTTTTAAAAAATCTTGGTAAAAAATATTTTATTTTACATCTGTAATCTCCCATTTATTTAATTTTATGAAATTTCAGGGATTTAATTTTTTAGCACTTAATGTTTAGTCATAAGGACAAGTCTTTGATGAATTTAAATCATTAGACTTTTTTTTAGTTAAACAGGACTCCCAGTTACTTAAAATCTATTTTGAATCATAAAATAAAAATGCAATGAAACTAAAACTTTATTTAATCAGAAAAATCTTTGAATTACTTTTATGATATATTATATAGACAATGTTGTCTTAAGAAAAAGTGTTTTTGATGGATAATGATTTTTTACAAGAATTGTTAGGTGATATTAAGTAAAAACTATATGTATTAATCATAAATAGAAAGGAGTCAATTGTAGTTGGGGTCATTGAGTCCATGTGAATGATACTTTCCTTAGCTGTATAGTATGTGCACCACTAGGGCTATATACAGTTTTGAATTCAGAGTTGCCACCCAAGTCTATACAACCCAGTTTGTCCTACCCGTAGCTGGGGTGGGGAAGAGTTGCATTCACATCTTTCCCAAGGGTTTTAGGATGCAAGTGAATGTCATAAGCTAAACTGGAATTTGAACCTGACTCTCCGATTCCTCAATCTGAGCTGCAATCCATTATTCTATCATACCTATCATTATACTCTACCATGCCTTACTACAATTCAGTGACCCCACCCCAGTATTTAAAAAAAATTTGAATTCTTTTTCCTGTGTGTATAAACATACTGATTTTTTTAAATATGGACATCCATAGATGACAGAAAAATATATTTTATTTTCTGTTAATACAACATAATTCTCTTAATTAATTATAATAAAGAGAATTATGTTGTATCGACATATTCATCAGTATGGTTGATTTTAGTGATTTAAAAAAAAATAAT
This sequence comes from Acanthosepion lycidas, assembly GCA_963932145.1. Classification (NCBI taxonomy): domain Eukaryota; kingdom Metazoa; phylum Mollusca; class Cephalopoda; order Sepiida; family Sepiidae; genus Acanthosepion; species Acanthosepion lycidas. The sequence continues at coordinate 77,766,811 of OZ010583.1, read as the reverse complement.
TCCAATCAATTTAAATTTGGTTTCAAATAAAGCAAAGTATTTTGCATATTGGAAATATTAAATTTAATCTATTAGCATGGAATTAAAACTAAAATAAAAGCTTGAAGAAAGATTTTTCATTTTGAATTTTAAACTATAGCTATCACTTTTCTGTTGCTACCTAAATATCTATGGAAAGGTATATTAGTGCATGATAGCATATATCATAAATATCTATGGAAAGATATATCAGTGCATATATATATATATATATATATATATATATATATATATATATATATATATGTATGTATATATATATATATATATATATATATATATATATATATATGTATGTATATATATATATATCTATATATATATATATATATATATATATATATATATATATATATATATATATATATATAGTGTATTGGGGCAGCAGATCATTATTCAAACATATATTGTTAAATATGACAAAAGACAATGAATGTCTATTATGTTTGATCATGAGACATTCTAAGCTTCAAATAGTACCTTAATTTTCAGGGAAAAATAAAGACAAAAACTGTCCAACATTTGGACATATATTTTTTATTATGCTGTTCCTTGATCTGAGCTCACATCACACTTGAGCCATCATCAGAGTAATGTCCATACAACCACTCTGATGATGGCTCATGTGAGCTGAAAGCTTAGATTGAGGAACAGCATAATAAAAAAAAATATCCAATTGTTGGACAGTTTTTTTGTCTTTATTTTCTACCAAAACTAAAGCCACTATACAAAGCTTAGAATAGAATGGCTCATGATCAAACACAAGAGACATTTGTTGTCTGTTATATTTAACAATATATCTTTCAATATATCTTTCAATATATATATATATATATATAATATATATATATATATATATATATAGACATATTAGAGTGT
>OZ010583.1:77755893-77760893 GCA_963932145.1 Acanthosepion lycidas | reverse complement strand
AAACAATTAAGTAAGGAAATGAATTAAATCTGACACATTGTTATTTTTAATTTATTTTGTTTAAATGTTATTTTTGATGGATACTCATATTCAAGTAGAAGCCCTGCCTTTTAATTGAACAGTATTTTTTTTATAAAAAAACAGAGCTTCTTCTTAAATATGAGTATCCATCAAAAATAACATATATATATGTATGTATGTATGTATGTGTGTGTGTATAATTAATATGTATTTTAACAGCAACCTTTCTTTCAAACATCTTTCATTGAATATGGCCGACAAAGAAGAATGAATTAATTTTTTATTAATCTTTTCCAGCATCCAGGCATTTTTCTGTTTTGTAGAAGTTAAGAAATATAAAAATTGTCTATAATAATGTAAGCTTGATGGTAATGTATAGATCAAATAATTCTCTCCTACCATTACTTTACATTATGTAATATTGGAAATGGAGTCTTGAAAGTCTTTTAAAAATAAAAAAAGAGAAAGATGCTCACATGAATTCCAGTCACACACGGCATGTGAGGGCTTGGAATGAATGCTCCTTTTTAAAAAAAAAAAAACATTAACATAATTTACAATGTAACCGTCAAAACATGAGGAAGAAATAACAACACCAGAAACAAAACACCCTTGAAAATGGCTACAGAAGTGGTTGAAAGTATTTGGAACAATAAAAATTATGGACAATTTTTACATTGCTTAACTCCTACAAAATGTAAAAAAATGTTAGGATACTGAAAAAACTTAAAAAAAATAATTCAATCTTCCTTGTCAGCTGTATTCAATGAAATATATATATATATATATATATATATATATATATATGCATTACACATTAAGTCTGGTAATATAGAGTATGTTAGATTTTATTATGCACGACAATATTTTCACTGTAAGATTGGTATGAATCAACTGATGTTGATAAAATTTTCAGGTTATATATATATATATATATATATATATATATATATATAGCCTTTTTTCAGCCTCACTATGCTTAAGATGCTCTATCATCCACCATACAGCATTAACAAAAGTGCAGTAACTTGCTCTCTGGTTCTCAAAAATCATAAAATGTACTGAGAAAAGCATACTTCTAATCACTCTTGATTTTGGAGTTAAAATGAAAACGTATTTAATTTATGAAGGTGCCCCAAAAAGTTGGCATGCCAGTGTAGATGTACTGTTGAACATGAAAATAAAATAAAAAGTAATAATCACCAAAGTCTGGTGAGTATAAAGGAGTTTCTTTGAATGAATGGCAGAACATTGACAAAGAAGGATTGCTAAGAGACACAGGATATAAAAGAAGACTGTAGGCAGTAAACTTGTTGATTTCTTAAATGTTGATAATAATAATAATAATAATAATGTCAAGATAAATACAGAGAATTATTAATGCAATAGGATGTTTTTTTGGGTGGTACACGTCACAACAAAGGAGCATTAAACTAAAGACTATAATTATGCAAGACAATGTACCTGCATATTTGGAAAAACTATTGATCACCTCTGTCCAAACAGATTTCAAAAACATGGATTTAATAAAGTAGGCACCAGATAATCCATGTGTTAATCCAGTAGAAAGAGTGTGGTCCATCATGAAAAAGAAATTTAACTAAGAATGGAAAACACTATTCAAACAAAGAAAATCTCTGGGAAGCAACAAAGACTGTTGTAAGTAAAGTTGAAACAGCAGAAACATAGCAGATGTTCTGTTAATTAAATATATATTTCTATGGGTTTTGTGATAATTCAGTTTCTATAATATTGCAAAAGAATACATTCAACATGGTGCCTTATATTATCAAAATTTAAATTCCCTTTAAATAAAATATAATAAAATATATACATTATTTACATCATTCAGACTGTTGTCCTCATCTTTATTGCCATATTCATGACGTTTCGGCTGTTGTATGCTAAAACCTTCTCCAGGTGTAATAGAGTAGAATTTTGAACTGAACTCTGTAGGGAATTAACTGAAATGAGATATCCAAAAAGGCATAGCATGGGGAATAAGAACAATTTACTGCTGTAAATTAAATAAAGTGTTCAGTTTGAAATTTCACCATATAACACCTGAAGAAGGTCCAAACATTGTCAATGTGGCAATACAAATAAATAAAATATAGTCTTCTTGGTGAACTATGATAATTTATTATGTATATTAATGAATTTGTATTTTTGAACTAGTAAGTCTATTTTGCATTTCAGTAGGCAATTAGATGTTTAGATAAAGGTGTAATTTTAGTGCCTTGCCATAGCTGCCACTTTCAGTCTGGAAGGAAGGGGAATTATAGGGATTAATATTATAGATCTCTTCAAAGTTGATGATAACATCAAGATAAATGCAGAGAAATGTTTTACGTTCTTGGACAAGAAGTTCTATGTGTGCTATAAATCAGAACAAAAAAAAAACTAATCTAAAGTGTGAAGGAGGCACAGTGGAGTAATGGATAGTGGCTCAGATTGAGGAATTGGAGAGCTGAGTTTGAATTCCAGTCGAAGCCATTACATTCACTTACATGCTAATAGCCTTGGGAAAGGTTTGAATCCTCTTCTCCCCTAGCTATGGATAAATAGCAGGACAGACCAGGTTCTGTAGCCTTGGATGGCAACTGGTCTACCGCATTAGAAATGGTAACCTACTGCGGGAAAAAATATGCCTTGTCATTCATGTATCGAAAGATACATGATTGCCTAAACATGTATCATGCATGGCACATAACTGACTGACTAAAGCTAAAGTATAATATCTTGCAAGACAATGATTCTTCACTTTCTGTATAGCTGACTATTGCCATCTTGTCCCAAAACAGCAAATTAATGAGATAGCCCTCAACCTCTGTTAACCGTTAATCAAACAGAAAACTTGCGGTCAATCACTGAAAGAAATGAAAATGAGAATGGAAAAAATACCATAACTAAGTGTAGTCATAAGGTTGGTCATAATTAGGGTTGGTCATAATTAGGGTTGGTCATCAGCTGAGCATCTAATCATTTCCCTTCTCATATCTGGGTTGAAAGCTGGAGAGATATTTATTCATGAGTCTTGGGTAGGTAGACTTGACAGAGGCCATACATCTCCAGGTCAAAACACAGCCAATGTTCTCCAACTTGAAGATTCACCTTGGTCACAGACTCATGGCTGATTCTTCCACCAGAGAACCCTCTGCCCTATACATTGACTTTGTTTTATGAAGCCATCCACCCAGCAATGCTATACAATCATCACACTGGCTACATACATATCTACAAAGCCCAGTCTACCCAATTGTGTTAGATAACTGTTACTGAAGCCATGTAACCTGCCAAATAGTGAAATCAACAGTGATTAAATTTGTCCCCCCATCAGGACTTTCTAGGGAAGAGGGTGGTTAGACACACAGCAGAATTAAAAACAAAATCTCTCAAAAGGGGGAATACAAACTACTACAAGTAATGTTGAAATTGAAAGAATAAAAATGTTAATGAAATCAGTGGTTGAAATTTTTTGAAGGTTGTAGAATATCAAGAAGCTTGTCTTACATGCATGATAATAAAGTAAAAATTAATTCAGGTAAATGGAATATTATATTATAAATTTCCGTAGTCTCTATCTATTCAATTTATTTATTAAAAAAAAAAGCTGTACTGCATTTTGTTTTCTTAGGAAAATCTCACATCCTTAATACAACTTATTATCAGTATATTTAATAAGGACAGATAATATAAGCTGAAAGCCACAAGATATACTGCTCATATACTCTTACGAAAGGTATCAATCCATCTCTCCCCATGTAAGGGTTAAATAGCAGGGTAGATAGGGGGTTTTTATACATGGTTTGCAGTTAGGGGAAAGAACAACTTTGAATTCAAAACCATATGTAACCTGGTGTAACTCATAGGTCATGGAGTTCACAATGACTATAATCTTGACAGCGGTCAACCTATGACTGTGTCAATGTATTATTATTATGGGCATTATTATTTATGAGAAACATAAGTAAATCAGTAATATGAAAATTTTACAAATTTGGTTGATGAATACTAATTTTATCATGGAAATATTGACATGCATAATAAATGATGAAATCGTACAAATTAAGTGCGTAAGCAGATCAAGAAAAAAGAAAATATGAGGTGAAAATTTACAAAACAAGATTGAAATAAAAAAGCAGAGAAAAACAAGGGTTATTTTGATGAAAGCATCAGTTTTAATTATTTTTACAAAACAAAAAGACATTTTGAGTAAAATAAAAATTCAAAATGGAAAAACTTATAAAACCCAAATTATTTTTTTTAAAATATAATCAATGTAAGCATTTAGAAGATAAAATATGTCTTTTTGTATGCATGGACACACACCTACACATGCATATATGAACATGTATACATACATAAATATATATATATATATAAATATATACACCCCCAGCACACAGATACAAACACATATATAAACAGATTATATATATATATATATATATATATATATATATAAATATACATACACACACATATATATATATATATATATATATGTATATAAATATATATATAAACATATATATATTTACACACATACATAAATATATAAACATATATATATGTGTGTGTGTGAGCCTGTGTGTGAGCCTGTGTGTGAGCGTGTGTATATATATATATATATATATATATATATATATATATATATATATATATATATATGTATATATATATATATATATATATATATATATATATATATATATATATATATATGTAATTACAAGTTTTTCATCATGATTATTAGTAATGATTTGTTGTGTATGATTTTACCAAAGTATATAATAGTACAGTAGAAACATATATATATATATATATATATATATATATATATATATATATATATATATATTTATATACACATATATACATATATATACAAGTTTGTATGCCAATTTATGGCTATGTGCCTGTGTGTGTGGGTTCCTATAACAAAACATATGTATATGAATGTTCATAACGCGTTG
>OZ010583.1:77723393-77750893 GCA_963932145.1 Acanthosepion lycidas | reverse complement strand
TGAAAAATACATGCAAATCACCCTGACATTATTACCAAAGACAGAAAAGAAAAGTTTGCCCACTGATTGACATGAATGTACCAAGTGACAAAAAACATCTCTGTTAGTTTTTTTTTAAAAAAACTAAACAAATAAAAAGACGTGAAGATAGAAATAGGAAAGAAAATGTGTCACTTAAAAAGTAAAACTGTTCCTGTTGTTGGTGATACTTTGGGTCTGCTAAAGAAAGGAACTCAGCAACAAAGCAACAAAATCCGCAGTACATCATCTCTCCCCAAAATAGTTCTAACAAGCACAGCCCATATCCTGCAAAAAGCAGTGTTCATTTAATTTTTTTTTTTTTTGTTAATAGCTGTATTTTGTTCAATAAAGTGGAAACAACAAAAGTTTTATCATTCACTTGGCTGAGGTCATTGACCAGGCATGTGATGATAAAACAAATGCAGGTCAAAAAGAATTTTTTATAATAATACAAACAACATATCTATCATCAGCATCTGCTCCTTCTATAGCAAGTGAGCGTCTGCCCTTTCCTCTTTTCACTTAATAATAAATGTAATGTAACTTGTAATAATGATGATGACAGGGCATCAGAATAATCAGTTCATCATTATCATCATCTTCATTTTCTTTAAAAAAATAAAATAAGAGAAAGCAAAGTTCATATATAGAAAAGTTTTGTACACAACAGATGAGAAAACAGTTGATTTTTTTTTAAGTCATTAATATTACATTTTGTTAATTGTTTTTTTTTTTTTTTTCACCAGGATAGAAATATTATTAAAATCAAGGGATAAATTTAATTTTTTCTGTATTTTAATAAAAAAAAACAAACTTCAATGACAAACAGAAAAGAAAATTCATTGTTAAAAATAAAGAAATTTGTGACTTAAAACAACAAAAAAATCCAAATATTTATATTCTTTTTTTTTTTTTCTGTGTCCTTAGAAAGAAATATGAATGGTTACTGAAAAATTCTCAGCCTAACCAAAACATCAGAATTTGGGGAGGAATCTTGTCTTGGTTGGGAAATTTTCAGTACCCACTTCCATTCATTCAAGATCTGTTTTTTATCTTTATTTTTACCTCTCTTCACATTATGGTCCATTTGATCTTTTCACTCCTGTCTAATTTTATATACATGTGTAATAATCAAGATATGGCATTATTGGGCTATAAGGAAGATGAAGAGAAATAATAATAATAATAATAATAATAATAATAATAATAATAATGAAATTAATGGTGATAATATCATTGTTATCCTCAATGACGATATTCATATAAAATACATATACAATGACATAGCTAGAGTATCGATGGCTGTATCACAAAATGAAATAATAATAATAGCAATGGTAATAGTAATAATAATAATATAATAACAATAATAACCATTTTAATACATGTAATATAAATATTTTATCACTACCTGTGTTGCTACAGGTAGAATCAACATAATCAAATGTAATAATAATAATAATAATAATAATAATAATAATAATAATAATAATGATAATGAATTAAAAGACTGGGTTAATAAGTACTGCTCACATGCTTAGATAAACACTTGGTAACTTCATTAGAAAAGCCTTTGTTTACCTTGAATCTCAGATGAAAAACTTGGTAAATAATAATAATAATAATAGTAACAATAATAATAATAACTACATGTTATGGAGGTGATAGAAGAAGAACAAAGTGGCAACATTAGACAAAGTACTCTATTATAATTTATATAAAATTTTGTTAAAAAGCCTATTTTTTTCCATCATAAAAATAACCATATTCTAGGTGTTAAAATGTCAGAAAGAGTTTTGAGAGTATCTCAGGCAAGAGCTTAAAACTGATGTATCTAAATTATGAAATGCAGTAAAGAGGGCAAATAAATGTTCTCATAGTAAGACTTAAGCCTGAACTTCAATTGAGGGTTTATAAGTTTGTGTGCAATTCTCTTTACATTATTAGATTATTACCAGAAGAAAGATGGTAACTTTTTCCCCATTGTTTAGCAGGTTGACTACTTTTGTTTGGCTCATACTATAAGAACAAATAATCCATTATCAAAATCATTACCCGAGACCTAAAACAAGATAGTATATATATATATATATATATATATATATATATATATATATATATATATATACATACTTACATACATACATACTATATATATATATATATATATATATACATATGTATACATATATATATATATATATATGTATGTATTCTGTTTGCACCAATTCCTATGTTAAGTGCTACTCAATATGTACAGTGTTTATATTCTTCTTTGTATCAATAATACTCTTGTGAGTAGAAGAGAAGTTCCACACATTTCAATTCTGTATAAAATCTTGTAAACACGGGCTGCCAGGGATCTTGTCTAATTGTATTCCATTGGTCAGTGCAGAAATATATATGCTAGAAAAAAGTGGATATTTGAGTTGTCTACTCTGCTGCAATTTCCGTCACTTGAACTTGTGTAATGATAACAGGGACACTGATGATGATGATCATGATACCGATCCATCAAGAAGACAGTGTCACTTCAGTTGTAAAAGAATGAAGACAGTCGACAGAAATGAGTAAAGAAAAAAAAATGACAGCTAGAAACTGTCAGACAAAAGACATCAAATGGCAGATCCAAGAAAAACGCAGCCAAAAATCTACAAGCCAAAGGTTAGATAAGTAAATAGGAGAGAAACAAAAGAAATAATGAATCCTATGTTGAATGGATTTATGAAACGAAAGAAACTTATTGAGGGTAGTCAATCTGAAGTGCTTGTGTTTGTTTTTAAGTTTAAGTCCAACAAACATTTGTCCATTTTCAATGTCATCCAGAAATTTTTATGTTCATGTGCTAATTTAAGTTTATATTTATGTTTATGTATAAAGGGGCCAATTTAAGATCATTATAAAAATGTTTATTTATATTACCCAAATGGCTATTCCCAACCAATGCTGATAACACGTCTAATAAGAGTGTCTGGAAAAAGAGAATATTTCCAGTTCCAGTTTCCTATTATAGGCATTAATAAAATGGAAGACCTTGGAAATAAGGACAAGGGTGGGGTCTGAAAGAAATGAAAACTAGATATGTTTTGTTCTTAAAGAGATTTTATATACCTATCTATCTCACACAGAGAAGCTATAACATATATGGATAAAACAACCAGTGTGAGCAGCTGAAAATCAAGAGAGCCTTACTTGTAATGTTTCCTAAAATGGAAAACAACAAGGCTGCTGGTACCTCTTGTGTTCCTTGTTGGGATCATGTACTTTCCTCTGTTCTCTTTCCCATGTAGCTTCTCTGTGCTATTTCTATAAATACTTTTATGGTAATTGTTCTGTTAAACTTTCCTCTTTGGTATCTAGACATTTTGAATTTAAGTGCTAGATTAGCAGCAAGGTCTCATCATGTTACAGTTGAAATGGCTAGATGTAACCATAAGTTCTATGCTAACAGTTTCTTCTTTTGCAATTATCGCATGTGGAACTCTCTTCTGGCTTCTTACTTTATAGTCAAGTTTGATCTTAAAGAAATGTAAATGCAATGTCAATCAGTATCTTCTCTCTTCTCAATTCCTGTTCTTTTATTGTTCTCTCTCCATAATAATGTTATTTTCTTATATTTTCTTACACTCAGTAATGTCTTGTGTCTTTATTGTCTTGCTTAGTGTGGAATGGTTAAAAAACACTAGTGTCAGCAAACATGTCTTGCTTATTTTCAATCTATATAGCAAATAGGGTTTGTCAACCCACAAGCTTATGTTACTTACAGGCTATCATATGACCTTCATGAATTCAGCTTATCCAAAGGGAGATAATCCCCTTCTGCATCCCTACACCTAATAAATACATTTCTGAAATTAGTGAGATAGAACTATTTCAATGATCATCATATCACTGGGGTAAGCAGAATTATCTTAAAATGCATGTTAAATTTATTTTTGTATTTAACTATCTAAACATGTCTATATCATGTCATGCATATCACCCAACTTGTTCTCAGATCAAAAGATTAAAAATGGCGTCAAAGTGAATGGATTTTTAAAGGAGATAATCCTTCATCAAACTCTATTGATGGACGCTACAAAATCACAAAGAACTTTACCAAATAACAAAACCTACATCACTTGAAGACTTCCAAGAACAGCAACAACTAAAATATAATTATGCCCTTTTGCCATACATGACTAAACTGAATTAATATCATTTTGATTTCAGTGTAATAGTTATCTCCCTTGCTGTTTCTTTTTCTTCATTATCTTAATAGCCATTGTCATCATTTCGATTTTATTATTACTATTAATATCATTACTATGATGAATACAATGTTAGATATTGGTGCAATGCATATAGATCTAATGAATTTGTGCTAAATTGCTCATCTTTTACTTTTTTGTAGAATGCATGTAGTTACAGGGTGAGTTGGAAAATGGTCAGAAGATTGTTGATTTTATATATATATATATATATATATATATATATATATATATATATATATATATATATTAGATCAAGGAAAATATTTTTGAAAAATAGGAGAATGGGGCACAAAAAATGTCGTTTTGTTTGCATTTTTCTTTTTCTCTTATGATATTTTTTTTTTAATTTCTGACTACAGAATTCTTTTGGTAAAAAAATTGATTAGCTCAATCCTCAAATTTTCTTTACAGCCATATTATTCTGGAGAATTTTAGGTAATGCATTTACTGGTCAATGACCATCTTCTTGACCCATGAGTAACATTCATCCAGAGTGGGCTATTACAAAATTCTTCCATGAGTATTAAGTGCCTTTCCGTTCAAACTAGTAACTATTGTTTTACTCACAATGATTCTGCTGTTGTGAGTCTATCAAAGAAGATAAACCTACTAGTTCGAATGGAATGGCAGTTAATAATGGGAATTTTGCATCTAAAAATTCAGACAAATTCTTTTATGAGGTTATTTTGCTGTTATCACAAAATTTCAGCCTGTTTATTCTACAATCTTCTTCAAGTTTATCATTCATATGATCCTTATAAATGATATACATGAATGCCCTTGAATCATACACTATTGTAGAATGGATGAGCCAAAACATTGTAGTAAAACAACAGAACAAAAATGTTCACTTGTCCAAAAAACTTGTCAGTATTAAATTATAAACTTCAAGGATTTATTATCAACTTTATGCAAATTGTTCAAAGTAATATCCTCATCTTTATTGGTTTTATTGCATTTCAGCTAAAACATTGACAAGGAATAGCATATTAATCTGAATAGTTTCTGGATTTAAGAGAGTAATGTAACTTGGAATTTTTTAGATTTATTTATCAAATTTTATATACAGTGTCCCTTCACATTGGTTATCATGATTCTCCATAGCTTCCCATTCTTTGTAGTGCTAACTAATGTTTGTCTCTTTGCTATCTCTCACAATCCCTGTTCAGCAACCCATTTGCATAAATTTGTTAGGTATTTTACTCCATGTTATCTGACCCACTTGTCTTCAATCTGTGGGTGTCAAATTCTCCAAGCTCTCTTCTGCATTATACATCACAGAAATTTAAAATGTCCCCTTCTGATTGGAAGCATAAGTGTCCTCTTAGAAAGATCATGTGTAATTAAATTCTATTACATTGAAGTTCATCTTCTTCAGAATGTGGGCGATCATGGCTCTCCACAACTTCCTATCCTATGTAGCTCTTACTGACATGAATCCTAGTTCTTATTGTGTGAGTGTTAAATTCTCTAAATGCTCTCAGTAGATTTAAACTGTTTAATGATTTCTTTCCTTAGATGTTTATTTCGTTTAGTGGGATGGGGTGTGAGCTATCATAATATCAATTCTTTTATTTTTTAATTTTTTTTTTTTAAGCATTTCACCCCAAGCAAGGTGGGAAGCCACTAGGATGCAAGGGGTTACAGAAGATTTGGAGCAAGATCAGATAGGAGTAATAGAAGAAAGGATGAGGAGAAGGGTAGTGGATAGATCAAGGCAACTGGAGATGTCGATTGACATTACATTTGAATAGCTGGAGATTATAGCTCTCAGGGAAACTGGAATAGGGAAAGGAGTTCCACAGGCGAGAGGTGTGAGACATGAAGCTATTGGAGTAGAAGAGATGGCTACATTTAGGAGTTTTGACAATGAAGGGATGAGAGCAGGATGCCAGCCTCGTAGGGCGCTTGAACTCATGAAGACAAAATTATATCAGAGGATCAGAGATCCTTACAGGCAGCACCAATTTTTTCTCCTTTTTTGTAATTACTTGGCTATGCATAATAATCATCATCATCATTTATGTGCAGTGTTCTTTCAGCATGCAGGTGATTATTGCTCTCCACAACTTCCTGTCCCTTGTAGCATCAAGTAATGTTTGGCTCTTTACCATCCCTCCTTTTCCCTGCTTTGCCATCCCTTCACAAAAATTATTAAGTATGTTGTTCAGTTTCCCTCCCTACATTCTGTATTAAATTTTCCAAGCCTTTCTTCCTCATTGTGCCTCAGAGATTTAACTCAGTCCTACTAATCTTCATAATATACTGACAAGAAAAATAATTTACAAGAATTTCTGACTCCCTCAGATCCATCATATGAACTGCTACAGAATAGATTATACGGCTGAGAGGAGGGACTGAAGAATGTATCAACCAAAATGTAGTATTTATTACTACATTTTGGTTGATACATTCTTCACACAACTTGTAGAATGGTGATGATGAGTCGTCTTGGAATTTCAAAGAATAATTTTTCTTTCATTATTACAGTTTCTATCATAAACTGAATTTTGCTATGTCTTTGTGAATCTTTTATTTTTCTTTCTGTGACAACAGTTCTCTTTATGATAAGTTTATTAAAAATTTATTTAATTTGCTGCTTGTTAATTTTTTATTAAGTCTTTCACCTGTGACCAAAGGTAAACGAAGGGTTTTCTTACGAAGATATTGAGCATATTTTATTGAAAGAGGTTTTCTGACTATGTGAGCAATAGTCATTCAGATAATTTTCATATTTCAAATAAAGATGGATTTCTTGGTGTTTTCTTAATGTGTGTTTCAGTATTTGTCTTAAATCATTCCTAGTGCTCCAACAGTTATTGGAATAACAGTTATGCATAAATGCCACATTCTTATAATTTTTATTTCCAGACTTATTTTTCGAGAGCTTTTATTAAATTCATTTATAATTATTATTATTATTATTATTATTATTATTATTATTATTATTATTATTATTACAACAACAACAACTACCACCATTAAATGGCTTTCATATAAGGACATTCCAAAGAGCAATATTTAATTTTACAAATTGGTTTGATATTCATTGGGTGTTTCATAATTATGCCCTTTTGCCATACATGGCTAAACTGAATTAATATCATTTTGATTTCAGAGTAATAGTTATCTCCCTTGCTGTTTCTTTTTCTTCATTATCTTAATAGCCATTGTCATCATTTTGATTTTATTATTACTATTAATATCATTACTATGATGAATACAATGTTAGATATTGGTGCAATGCATATAGATCTAATGAATTTGTGCTAAACTGCTCATCCTTTACTTTTTTGTAGAATGCATGTAGTTACAGAGTGGGTTGGAAAATGGTCAGAAGATTGTTGATTTTATATATATATATATATATATATATATATATATATATATATATATATATATATATATATGTATATATTAGATCAAGGAAAATATTTTTTAAAAATTCGGAAAGTGGGGCACAAAAAGCATTGATTTTTTGTTTTCATTTTTCTTTTTCTCTTTTCTTTGTTTTTTTCTTAAGCATGAGAAAGAGTAAATAATTTTGTTTATTATTTTTTTTTAACTAAATTCATTTTTTTATTAACCCTTTATTTTTTGATTTTCATGTAGGGTTGTCTGTGTTACAGCTGAAAAGAAAGGTCAATTTTTTTTCAATATTTATTTATATTGATAAAAAACTGAATTTTCCCTTCTATCTTTCATTCTTCAAACTTTTTCATATTTTATTTTGTTGATAGCATGACAGTCATTTTTTTTACCATGTTTTATATTGTGAATATGCTTTATTTGAAACCTTTGACAGTATCAGTAATATTTTTTTTTGTTTTCAATGTTGTAAAAAACAGATATAAAAATACACAGACTTATTTCATTAATAAAATCAGAAAATACAAAAAGAAAATTATTTTATAATAATTACATATTTTCATTTTATTCAACAGCACAGAAAGCTGGTTTGAAACAAGGAACCTTCACTGGACAGTTAAAAAAATTCCGTTTTCTGCTTTTACCATAAGCACAGTGATCATTCCTTCTTGACATTTGTTTTCTACAACCTTGAAAAATCATTAATGCTGTCGAATTTTTAAATAAAGCATGTTTGCAATATGATGTGCAGTAAAAAAAAGTCCGGGAAATTTCTTCCCCTCCGCTCCTTTTCTTGTTTCTGTGGTTATAATTTTTGTTGTTGCTATTGTTGTTGTTGTTGTAGCTGTTAAAGCTGTGATTAGATGTTGAATGCTGGGTGTTCTAGGCTGTCCCCTGTTGACTATTCTGTGAGGGAGGGGAGAAAGTTGAATGGCTCAACTGGTCAGCTTCAAGGCTGTCAACATTAATGAGGCTATCAAGATGAGGCCCTTCTGAAGGTTGGATCTCCATGCAACACTGCCAGCTACAAAACAAAATAAAACAAAGTTGTAGTATAAAGCTTAATTAAAATATTCATTATTTGCACATTAACAAAATTATTTCTCATACTCTGTTGTAACACCAATTCTTCAACTGTAATAGAAAGGCTCACTTCAATATCCACAGCTCATATGACAAAAACAGACCTCAATTTCACCTGACTCCATATACATAACTACAGAATATTGTCCCAAAATATCACAGTCATAAACAGGGCTGGCTCAAGGTAGTGATAACTTGGGCAGTTACTTGGGGTGCCATTAAGGCCGAGAGCACCATTATGCCACCATGTCATGTGTTTGGCATCTTCCAAAACTCAAGCTTATAAAAACATATTTGTGGTTGCCCATAACTCACGATAGATTAAATTCTTTGGCTATTTTGTCAATAGAAAATGATCTTATAAAGGAGAAAGGTGTAGAAAGTGCTATCAAAAGATTTTCAGATTTAAAAGCTAGAAAAAATGCTTCAGGTAAGATAATGAATGTTTTCTTTAGCTTGTATTAAGTTGTATATTGGAATAAGCTTGTTATTCTATAGATTTCAACTGTGTAAAATCTTTAAAAAATTATACTTGTAAAGGTGCTGAAGTTTAACTTTCTTGGGTACCAGCAATCCTAAGTCTATCACTGGTTATAAAACATATTTGCTGATCAATCAGAAAATGTGGTTTTTGCAACAGCCATTTCTTGTTTAAGTTTGAGTTGTCTAACTTTGTATCAATGTTATTCACAGTTATGGTCATCTTTTTTTTTTTTAATGTAGTTGAATAAAATATTATGGTCAGCTAACACATGTTGTTATCTCTACAGTATTATGTATGAACCATATTAACATTGGTAGAGCCACTGACTCACTATAAAGCTAACACTGATTTCACTCACAAAGTCAGATATGACCTGGTTTGCATTAGCAACAGACTCCATGGCAGGCAAGCTCAACTGAATATGGGAGACTATACAAATGCCCAAGCAGTCAGCAGAGGCATGAAGGTGTTTCCATCAGCAATGATGCCTCCAGCCTGTAATGAAATTAGCAGAAGCAAAGACAATCTCTCGACTACTACAATGTGATAATTTGTGGAATATTTCTCACACGAATCTATCTCACTGAACTACATACGCATGTTGATTTTCTCCACATGCCTATCTTGAATGCTACTCTGCGTTATACCCTGAAAAACTTTCCACCTCCCATGACTGAAATGCAATACACTGGAACGAGCAAATGAGTGAACCTTCTAGATCACAGGAAATAAATATTCTTTCACTTATCCCAACCATGTCTTATCTCCATTTGTTCTTTTGTCAATTTCTTTCTTTTTTTTGTTGTTGTTGTTGTTAATGGTAAGGCCTCTGTTACATATCATACATTTTTAATATAATGGGTTCAACTGAGTATTGTTAATTACATTCAAGTCAGTTAAAAGTAAAAACTGAAATATATCAAATGTATTCTTTAAATTGAAGGAGGATGTGTGGGTGCTATAAAAGATAGTGTCTTGCAAAGAGAAATTAGAGAGCTAGGTTTCGATTCCAGTTGAGTTTGTAATATTCACTTATGTGCAAATGCTCTTGGAGAAGGTATGTATTTATCACCTCCTCCAGCTATGGGTTAAATAGTATGTCTTTCATTGAGAAAATTCCTTGTTATTCTCAAAAAAATTGTTAATGAAATATTTGCTCGCAATAAAAGAATTATTCTTACACTTCAGAATATGTTTCAGCTTTAAATAACAAAGGGTTGATATTCTACAAAAAACAAATCAGTCAATCAATCCCAGTTTTATTAAAACTTCTTTGTTCTGTCCATAGTATTCTCAGTATCTTTTATGGAGATATACCTATCGTCCAATAATGCTGAAAACACTGGTTCTTGTTTGAACATGAAGCAACATTGAACCCAGTCAGTAGTTAGATGGGGGACCACTTGGAAACCTTGGGTACTGTAAACAACATCTTACTATCCAAAAAATGTTTTGGCCCTAAATAAACCACAAGTGGTTGATAAGCCATGAAAAACCAATGAATCAACTTCAAATAGCAGGTATATCTATACAAGACCCAACTTTCCTTGCAGTAGATGCAGCTATTGATTCAATGTAGTCATTCCACTTCAAGTCAGTTGAAAATGTGAGGCCAAGAAGATGCAGTGTATTGCTCTCCAAGAGTCTAGCATTAGCTATATTGATGGCAGACAGAAAAGTTTCTCAATCATGGTTAAATGAGAGCAGTTTCATTTTGGAGACATTAAACTTTACAAACCATTTCCTGCCCCAGCTAACCACTGATTGGAGAATCATTTCAAGAGAAGCAACCAGATTTACTTTGTCAGCTCTGACTGATTTGCAATTGAGAGAGGAGTAAATGGTAGTACCATCTATATAAATGCCTACTTGGGAAACGATGAAATTGGGGAGATCATTGATTAAGATCAGAAACGGTGTAGGACTCAGGATAGAGCTTTGGGAGGGCACCCACATTCATGTGAAAGGATCTGGAAGTGAGCCGATTGAAAACAACCTTCATTTCATGATTTGCTAGGAACTATGATAAATAAGGATAATTTTTTTGCAGCGATATCAGAGAAAAGAAATGGTTCCGTTGCTCTAACTGACTTATGGGCACATCACATTGAAACACCAATTCTTGTACAATCACCGAAGTTAAGCAATGTTGAGTCTGGTCAGTACCAAGATGGGTAACAACAACTTGGGAATACTAGGTCTTGTAAGATGGCATAATGGATAATGGCTTGAAAATTGGAAATTGTAGAGCCGAGTGCTATTCCCAGTTGGGTTCATTATATTCACTTATGCGCAAATACCCTTGAGAAAGGTGTGAATCCATCTCTTCCCCCCATCTATGGGTTAAATAGTAAGACTTGTATCAGTAAATCATTATTATCTCAAAAAAAATTCTTACAATGTAAAAATATTTTCTGTGTTCAAATAACCTGCAAAAGGTTTGATAGCCATAAAAAACAAATCAATCAATCTTTTCCTCTAACAATAGTAAAATAAAGATCATTTCTTTTTCCTCTAATGGTGCAAAGTTTGAGAGCTATTCTTTAACTCTGGTTTATTCAGAAACAAAGTCAGTCCGTTCTGTTACTGATATGTAATACAATCTTTCAATGATGCATTTTATCATTTGATATGGAAAGATCTGTTGCTTGTATTTATGATTGGTATACAATATACTCAAGTAAAAATATATAACAGCAAAACTTTGTTTATCATAATAGTAAGGAAAAGAAAAGTTTAGCAGATATAAGTATTAGGTTGGTGCAAAAATAATGTCGTTTTCTTACATAGTAACATATGTGAGAAAACGACATTATTTTTGCACCAACCTAATAAAAATATTGATGTAATAAAAAAAAAAAAAAAGACCTGCAGTTGAAGATGGCAATTCCAAAACAAAAAGTTATCATCTACAGTGTGAAATATTAGGTTGGTGCAAAAATAATGTCGTTTTCTCACATAGTGACATATTTGAGAAAACGACATTATTTTTGCACCAACCTAATATTATCTTTTTTAAGGTTGGGGGTTCTTAACTGGAGGAGGGCAGGATTCCGACCTGAGGGAAATTTTAGGGTTTAAGTGTAGCGTGGTATTGCAACCAAAGATTGGCAAGTTAAAACAACTGGAATATTGATTTTTCTACAGATTACAATTCTGCAATGCTGTTTTTGTATGGGTTTTGCAATAGGAGAGTATCATTGTGAAATATGGTGAAAAGGTGTGCATGGGCAATAAAGGGTGAAATCCACAGAAAAGCAAGTGAAAATAAGGGTGTGGAGGATGAAATATCCTTGGCCTGAATAAGAAGGGTTTCTTCAATAAATTGTGATTGATGGTTGATCATTTGGTCAGATTTTGAACAGGGGGCTAGCCTGAGAACTTTTGATTCTATTCTCTTTTTCTCTCTCTATCTCTCTCTCTCTCTCTCTCACACACACACACACACACACACATGCACGCACGCACACGCACATGTAAAAGCTAAATAAGTGTTCAAAAGACTTATCATCCAGCTTCAGGTTTTGTAGATACATTGCATGTCATAGGATAAAATGTTTTTACTAACATTTTTTTAATTTAATTACACTATTTATTTCTGGACTACTGTCCTCATCTTTGTTATTATTGTCATAATGTTTCAGCTGAATTCTCAACTGGACCCTTTACTTAATCTATGGGGGGAGATTGTTCTCATTCCACTGCTTATGTCTAGGGATATCACCTAGTTCTTATTTTACTCAGTACTGTTCAGTTATTGCTCACCTGTTTCCACAAACCAATGCTTTTATCCACATTGGCCACAATAGCCTTGTGAACAAAAATGTTAGTTTGTGAATTTGGAGACATAGTGGATGTGAGTTCCATCACTGAATCAGGCAGTGTGTACTTGCACTCAGGATGAATTCCAGTTGAGCACATTATATTCATTTATGTGCTAAAATCTTTGGGAAAGGCATGAATCCATCTCTTCTCCTCCAGTTATGGGTAAATAGCAGGACAGACTGGGTTCTATAGCCTTGAGTGGCAACTGGTCTAGAAGAAGGAGTACCCTGAATTCTAGACAGTATGTTGCCCATACTATGCAGCTTAGGAGAGGATTATTCACATTAACTCAATGATTCTAGCTCTATTCCTTATAAATATATATATATATATATATATATATATATATATATATATATATATATATATATATGCACATTTCTGTGAATATGACAGACCAGGTGCTTTGATTCAGTTTTTTATACAATTTCTCATAATAATAATATTTTTCTTTTCAGACGATAAATTATATAAAAACTGTCCAAATGTTCTTTCTTGCCAAGCGCTTTCAGCTATACATTTAGCCATTTTCAAGGATTAAATATTTTAACTGTTAAATAAGAAATAGTTTGTTGCATGTATGTATTTATATAATGTTTTCATTTTTCAAAACATGGTCAAGATATTGTGTCCATGTTCATAGTTGATATTATTGAGTGTTGTTTTTATTAATAAGGATTCCATTATTTTTAGTCTTTTATTGCATGTAGATGATGCTATTATATGTGTGTTGTCAACAAGTATGTTACACATAGTCTCTGGTAGATTTCCATGAATATTTAAATGAGATCTAATTGAGCTATAGCCAGAAAGGTGTAGTGTAAGTCTTTATGTCAAACATGTAGAATGGCCTATATATTTATTTATAAATTTTGATTGATCAGGAATACATTTCCTTAATGGGCATTTAAATTCATAAATAATATTTGTCCTATTTAATTTTGTTCTATTAGGTTGGTGCAAAAATAATGACGTAATATGTCGTTTTTTGACGTTAACAAATACGTCAAAAAAAGACATTATTACGTCATTATTTTTGCACCAACCTAATAGAAGGTGAATTATTATTTTTAGCTATAAGATATAAAAATTATTAGATCCCATGAGAAATTGTAAAAAAAATCTAAATCAAAACAGTTTGTCTGTCCTATTCAATGGAATGTGCATGAAAGAAGGATTGATGCCTAAATACACAAATTATATATATATATATATATATATATATATATATATATATATATATATATATATATATAGTTTATGCAAAACTAGGTAATCTGCATGGGTAGACCCAAGGAGGATGATATCCAGAGAGTTCAATGTAAGATTCAGAGCAGATATGTTTGAATAAAAACAGACCACTTTAAGGTTCCATGTAATAAGTTATTTCACCACAACCCCTTTAACAAGGCTTTGGATCATTAGACTTTACTTCCAAAGGTTGAAATGAAAAATGAAAAGAAATTCACACGTTTTTTTACATCAAGCATATGTAAAATTAACAAAATGAGGAAGTAAGGTGGGAGGGAAGATAAGATATGAGTGGGTTAGGTGTACCATTTCAATTCCTTATTCTTAACCCCACTGTCTGTCGGCTAGACGTTGCTTAAGCCTAACACGTCTTGTCTCTAGATATAGATGGGTAAGGGGTGAAAACCGACATTAAAGGAAGAAGCTACAGCAACCCTAATAAATTACATTCCACGAGGACAGGTTTCATTCAAATTCTTAGACGCTGTTAATTTGTGTTACTTTAAAGGGCATATTTGGGAGGTTAAGGTTTGATGTAAATCTAAATGTCTAAACAATCTACGAAGAATTTAATTTGAAGTTCGTTGGAGTTTTGGGTATTTTCTATGAAACAGTCAATTAGAAAAACTCATAGACAGTACATTGAAAGAGTAATCCATTTTATATTTAGTAATCTTTTTTTTCTAAACTTTTGTTTTATTGATTGTTAAGTTGACATCTATTCGTTTGATTTTTGTTTATTAAATAAAATCGTGGTTGTTTTTAGGTACCCAATTATCAACGGTTATTCCAATTTAAATAATTTTATCATCAATAATGGGGTAGTATATTTCAATTTGAATTAAATTACCAATTTAAACTTTACCTCCGTGCTATTTAAAACTCACCTCCAATTGGAGAATATTAGAGGAGAGTTGGATAAAATGTCACTAGGAGAAAATTAGGTCCTTCTTTTACAATCTTTTATATATCCATACTCATATACACTTCTACACATGTCCTAAACCCCTATCTATATCTACATACCTATGTCTCACTATATACCTATGAGTTCTTATATACACACACATCCACACCAAAAACTATATGTATATTCCCATATTTACACATATACACCTGCAGAGAAGCACATACCCACATATTTACATACATATCTCCACATGCACTTATACTTATGTATATACATATATACACATAAAATCACCTGCTTATCCATATACATCCATGTACATACGCACATATACATTTACACACATATATGTATACACATATACACATACACACACACACATATCTATGCATACATACATACACACATACATATACCTACACATACATGCATATACATACATAATATGCAGCATATCTACATACACATATGCGTTAATCTGCACGTACACATATATACACACGTACATGTCTCTATCCTCATGTCCACCCATACACCCACTTATGCCTGCATTCTAAGACTATATCAGTATTTAATTACATTATGGATACCCAAATCGTATAATTATCCATATCTTTACACATATATTACCATCTCTCTCATATCTATGGCAAAACATATAGGTACCCATCTAATTGTACACCTCCACACTCACATATAAAAAAAAAAAAGAAAAAAAGACCCTGGTATGCCTCCTTTTCCATATAAAAACAAATACATGTACATATCAACAGGTGCATCAGTGTTCAAGTACATTACTATAGTTGTATACATATAGTCATGTGTGGGCGCTCATGCGTGCATAGTAATCTTTCTAAAAACAAAGGGAACAAAAATCATTCAATATTGTTCTTCCTATATAATTATTTCTCAATGTATTTGCTTAGGTTTAGGTTGTTTTTGTGCCAGCATTTAAAAACTAGTTCATTGTGTCTATTTAGTAATATGTCTGGATCTTTGTTTGATCATGAAGATTTTCTCGTTTATGCATAAGTTGCATCTGTCTCTGAAGTTTTTTGGAGTTCTTGATATTATTTTCCACTTTATTTGTGGGGTTAGGCCACTCTCCAACAAATCCCAATAATGTTTTGATAGTGCCGTTTGGTTCTTCTTACACTTATTTTTGAAGGACTGGCGATGGTTGTATAGTGTTTCCAATTTCCCGCCGATATTCCTAAGTATATCTTTTTCTCCTCAAACTTTTCTTTGGGGAAAATTGTTGCTTCATATATTGTGTTCTCTGCCATGCATATTCCTTCAACTGGGCACTCTGATCCTGTCCTGCAGTTGCATGTTGATTTTTCCATTCGGGTTGTATCCTGATTTTGTCTTAGATTATCATGAAGGTCTCTCAAGATTTTACTATTGTGTGAGCTAATAATTCTTTCCATATTATCCATGCAAGAATAGCAAATCTTTAGATTCATCTTGTTGAATATCTTTTTTAGAGATGCATTTTTGCTAAAGTGTTTTTCTATCAGTTTTATGAAGTATTTACCTATATTAATATTGGAGAGGTTACAAAAAGGTGGGTTGAACCATATAATTTTCCTTTTCCTATTTTTAGGCTGAGTGGTTTTTTTATTTATTGACTTATCTATGTGATTTAGTGTCTGTTTAAAGTTACGTTTTAATAGGGCTTTATTGTATTCCGATTTATTCTGGTTAAAAATGGTTTTACTGGAGGGGAGTTTATTTATTCTTGCATTTACTGTATTTGGAATTTGTTTAATTATTGATTTCGGGTGATTGGAGTGGATACTTATATATATGGGTGATTGGTTTTCCTTTTGGAAGGGTCTATAAGTGTTATTGTTCAGATTGAATGTAATGTCTAGGAAGTTTACTATTTTTAAGTTGGAAAAAATCTCAATTTTAAACCCTAGAAATTTGAAGGCCCTAATTATTTTCTTTTGTAATTGGTATCAGGTACAGCAACTAACCCGTCATCTCTAAGGGGTTGTGGTGAAATAACTTATTACATGGAACCTTAAAGTAGTCTGTTTTTATTCAAACAAATATATATATATATATATATATATATATATATATATATATATATATGTATATATATATATATATATATATATATATATATATATATATGGGTACTGATTTTAATTAACAATTATTAAATAAATAGACCAAAAATACAATTGAATAGCTTTGAAAAAGCAAATTTTTGAATTTGCACTAATCAATATTAGTACAACTTTGAAAATTTTATTTTTTCAAAGTTATTCTGTTATTATTTATTTTTTGTCTGTTTATTAATTATTAAATTAATTAAATTATTAAATTAATTGTCAGTTTAAAGTCAGTGCCCAAGTTTTATGTAAGTTTGAAGCAATTATAAAGAAAGCAAATTTTTTTAAATTGATTTCATCCCAAGAATTTATTAAAATACAATTTTCAGGTATTTACACTATTTACATCATTGGGACTGTTGTCCTCATCTTTATTGTCATATTAAACAATCTACCCCCGTGTACTAAATAAAGGATTCAGTACATAAGTCCAATGTATGTCACCTGAAGATGGTTGCTGCATAAAATGGCCAAAACGTTGTGAATATGGCAATAAAGATGAGGACAATAGTCTGAACGATGTAAATAGTGTAAATAGTTACAATATCTCATCTCAGAAATATAAACAGAAATTTTTCCTTACACTGTTGGTTCAGTTGACACTAGATTCAAAAAAGTGGATAAAGGTTTGTTTTATATCCAAGATTGAAAGTATCACACCAAAAGTTAGCCCTTTTTTTTTGTGGGGATAGCTCTGCAAGAAATGCTTCTTCTAAGCCCAACTGACATGGCAACCATTATTTAGGTGAAGTAGGGAGTTTCATGTTATTAAACAGCTGCCTGTCATTTTTTTACACTTCTGTTTATAGATTTATGTATACATGTGTGTGTGTGTGTGTATGTGTGTATGTGTGTGTGTGCATGCATTTTTGTGTATATCATTTATCTAATTAGTGTATTCAGTTATGTAATATTTCTTTCTATTAAATAAAATATGTTTGTAGCAGTTTATAATTAAATCTCTATTCCCAGTTTACTTGGCTTTTTATCTTTTAATGAGAACTGATATTCTTTTTTATCTGATAATTGTATTTCTATTTTACAAAAGAAGACAGCCATGTTTGAATCAAATGAAGACAGCCATGTTTGATCCAGATGTATTTCTTTGCTCAACAGACATCAATTCACTGTTTATAAAATATGGTGTCAATGAATGAAAGCAGCCTTGACTTGAATAGCAGACAACCCAGAAATAGAATTTCAGGTTCAAACAATGGTATCATGACCCCCGCCCCATCAAAAAAAACCTCTAGGAAATCAAGTTACTTAGACTGTTGATCCTTGAACTGTGTTTCTATTAGATTTTAAAAGAAACCAATTTAGTAAAAGACTTTCAGTTAATTAGAACTCTATTTAGATAAAACACTTGACTAAATTAAAAAAAAAATTATTTATTTTGGATAAGATTTTCTTTTTAGTCAGCCTCATATCTTGAGATCATTTTTTCTGAAATATGACTTGAAAACAAATTTTGAAAAACAAATGCAAAACCTTCAAGCATTTAATTTAACTGATCACCAAGTTTTTACCTAAATATTAAGACTGTAAATCATTTTTTTTAACATGGTCGCAAGTGCCTTATTTTGATGATTGACCCACAAACTTTGTAACCAATGCTTTCCACCAAAAGGCAATTTAGAAAAAGGTTTTGAGTTAATTGGCACACAATTTAGATAAAGGACTTGATTAAATTAACATTTTTAAAATGAAGTTATTTTGAACAATTTTTTATTTTATTTTACCTAGTCATCTTAAAATCATTTTTGAAATAGAAGGACTTTGAACAAAAATGCAAAAAGCATCTAATTTTGTGCTCTCATCACTAAGCTTTCAACTAAATGGAATACTTTTTTTTTAATATGGTTGCAACAGCCTTAATTCCATCACTGACCCACAAACCTTATGACCAATGCTCTCCATCACATACAAAATAGACTGGTAATCTAATTCTCTATCATAAAGTTTTTTAATATGATCTCTGCTTATAGAATATTATATGGATTATATGATAAAACTATAGTCTTCTGTTTATTTCTCTGGCTACTAAGTTATGATGATGTAATTGTGTGGATTATAGAGTTGTTACTTTGGTCCTTACTTCTCTATTTCTTAGTCCTGGATATGACAACTTCAGATCTTCAGGAGATTGGAGGTTTTGAGGAGTGTGGAATCATCTCTTAATTGCTGTTGTTCCCAGGTCCAATCTGACCAAGGGTGGTAGCACCTGTTAGGGTGCCAGACATAGGCAAATAGGGAACACCGCCCAAAAAAACAAAACACTATGAAAGTATAAAAATACATTTTTATAGTAAAAATACCAGCAATACATTTTTATATAAAAAAATTACCAACAATACATCAATCAACATGAAAGAACTTTCATGCAATTAATCCAATATAATATCCTACAATTTCTTAAATTAAACTGTATTCAAAATATAACTTCAACAAGACTACACGTAAAGCACACATATCACTGCCTCTAGTAATTATGTTCACCTAAACATGTACATGCACAAAAGCTGAGTATCATCTACCATGTATTCAATTGTGAAAGCAGAATGATATATATATCATATTTTTATTACTTCAAAGATCCCAAGAAAATTAAATTTCAGCATTAAATAACCCATAATGAGTTGATATGCTGTTAAACAAGCATTCTCCATTTCTTCAAGGGAAGTCTGTGACAATTTCCTATGTCATCAATTTATTGTAGAGATATTATATTTGAGATGTGTATATTTATGTGGGAGATGCGACAAATAGGAATGTTACAGGACACAGGACCCAGTGGATAAAAGTGTTGATTTGATCCAGTGACTTGACCCAAAAAGAGTTGAGAGTTCAATACCTGGCTACTGTAGAGGTAAACAAAATCTTGGAGAGTTGAGTTAAAGGGAGATAACTGAGACATTCAGAAGAAGCATGGAACTAGAACAATCTACCCTGCTGGACAAAATAAAGGGTCAGTTCAAAATTCCAATCACCTGAAGAAGGCCGGAGCATACAATGCCCAAAACATTGTGAATATGGCAATTATGAGGATAATGGTTGACAAAATACTATGATTGATTTGTTTCTTAAAAAGTATTTCATTATAGATAATGGTGTGAATAAATATTTGTATAATAAATCTTACATTTGAAGTCTAAAATCTCCAACTTTCACTTCATCCGCCTGTATATATATATATATATATATATATGTATATACATATAAATATATATATATATATATATATATATATATATATATATATATATATATATATATATATATATAACATTTCGCCTTTGCATGGAGTATTGCTGCCATATATGGTCTGGAGCCCCTTCGGGGTTCTTGATAGGCTCTAGAGCCGGATAAGCAATATAATTAGCCCTGTTCTGGCATCTCATCTACAGTCACTCTCTCACAGACGCACTGTCGCTTCTCTCTGTCTTTTTTGAAAATACTTTCATGGTAATTGCTCTGAGGAGCTGCATTCGCTGGTTCCCAGACTTCATGAGTTCAAGCGCCCTATGAGGCTGGCATCCTGCTCTCACTCTTTCACTGTCAAAACTACTAAATGTAGCCATCTCTTCTACTCCAGTAGCTTCATGTCTCACACCTCTTGCCTGTGGAACTCCCTTCCCTATTCCAGTTTCCCTGAGAGCTATAATCTCCAACTATTCAAATGTAATGTCAATTGACATCTCCAGTTGCCTTGATCTATCCACTATCCTTCTCCTCATCTTTTCCTCTGTCACTCCTATCTGATCTTGCTCCAAATCTTCTGTAACCCCTTGCATACTAGTGGCTTCCTGCCTTGCTTGAGATGAAACACTTAAAAAAAAAAAAAAAAGAAAAATATATATATATATGGGGAAAGATGTATGGCAACTTAGAAAAATTTCCCTGAACTAAACTTTATTGCAGCATGAATCATTGACTGTAGCTCAGATGCAGACAGTGCAGTTGCATAACAGTTACTTTGTCGCAAAATAGCAAAAGATTTTGAAAATTTTATTAGAATATCTAATGCCCTGAATATATATGTATATAGTTGCATAATACATTTTAGGTGCATCAAGGGTGGTCTTCATTGATGTACTGTCTTCATCATTGATTTCAGGTTTTGCATCATATCGACTCAAACAGCAACCCCAACCTGACTCTGGACGAGTCAGGCTGCCTCCTTAAAAACATTGCGCTATGCACCTTGACATTGGAAAAAAGAAAATCATCTTGACTGACCATTCTTATTGAAATACGTCCATCAGCAACAGCCAATAAACAAAAAGGCTTTTTACATTTCCCTCCTATATACTGGTGTCTTTTTACTTCATCCAATTTTGATTCAAGTTACTTCTCCTGGATTCCTAACTTGGTAAGCTGGTCTCTTGTTTAGTTTAATCCAAATCTTTCATACATTTTAAATTGCCAATCCCATAACATTACTAACACTTGAACTAAACCAACACATGTACCGAAAACAAAACTATCATATACCTATACTAGGACTTATGCTTCACAAAAAAATTAGTCTCACTTAACACTTATAGAAGCATTTCTAAGGAATAAAAAATTATTCTCTATTCTTACTATATCTGATAAATCTTTAAGTTTACATTTACCTTATACAATTAAGCAAATGAAATTCCACAAAAATTCCTAAACATGTATGTACACCTATGCATCTATATATAAATGTACTTACATGCACATGCATGGGCACACATGCCTAAATTTATCTATCCTCCATTTACATTTACCTTTATGAAACCAACCATATTTAAAATTAACTCATACTATTTATTAGGTTGGTGCAAAAATAATGTCGTTTTCTCACACATGTTACTATGTGAGAAAACGTCATTATTTTTTCACCAACCTAATATTTGAAATTCCTTACTGTTTTGCAACTTACCGACTAAAATAATTCAATGACCTAACCTAAAAAAACAAAAAAACATAAGCTAATTACTCAACTAACTAACCTACACTTGTATTTGCTCTCTGTTAAAATATATATATATATATATATATATATATATATATATATATATATACTATACCAGTTCAAATTTGGTATTGTCTTTTCCAGGTATGCAATTCATTTTTCCATTAGTGTATTGCTGATATATATTTATTTATTTTTTATTTTAATCATTTCACCCCAAGCAAGGCAACAGAGCCACTAACATGCAGGGAGTTAGTGATTGTGAAAGAATATAAGAAAAGCATTATTAAAGTATGGGAACAATAAAAGAACAGAAATCAGGAAGACAGTAGACAACGAGTGACATTGAATTTAAATTTTTTAAGATCAAACTTGACTGGAAAGTAAGAAGCTGGAAGAAGTTTCCACAAGTGAGAAGTGGGAGAAAAGAAAGTGTTAGCATAAAATATACATAATAAAAACCATAACATTCTTTCATTTATCCAAAAAACATTAATAAATGAATCGGTGGAAATAATTTAATTTTACTGCCATTGTATCATTTATCTACAGATATTTAGTCGGCTTAACATATTTTGGCAAAAAGCCATAAATGGAATCAAAAATTCCCATTGCTCCAGATGAAAAGAAGAGAAGGCTAAAGAGAAGAGGATAAGAGGGAGGAAAGTAGAAATGAATAAAAGAGTAGAAGAATAAGGAAGTGTGGGGGAGGGGAAAGGAAAACTGAACAAAAAAAAGGAAGAGAGAAGAGAAGATAAGGAGAGACAAGATTAAAGAAAGGAAAAATAAGGAGGAGAGAATAAGGAGAAGGAAAAGGAGAGCTGAATAAAACAGGCGAAAGAATAAGGATAAGAAGAGGAGAGGCTGAATAAAAGAAGGGCAGAATATGAAAGAGAAGTGAAAAGAAACCTGAATTAAAGGAAAAGTAAGAAGGATAGAAGAAGGAAAGAGAAGGTGAATAAAAGAAGTGATGAGTAAAGAGGAGGGTTTAAAGAGAGAGAATGTAGAATCAAACAGCAGAAATGATGAGTAAAGGATGTAAGAAGAAGTAGGATTTAAAGAGAAAGGTGAGCTAAAGACAACAAGTTGTAAAAAGAAAAAAAAAAGGCATAGATATTGAGTCTCTAATCGAGAAAACCAGAAGCCTATAATGGTTCCATTGCAATCTGTCAACAGAACAATGAAAGTGCTTTTTGCATGAAAAATGTCTCAAGTTACTATTCAGTAAAAAATTGCTTGAATATAACAAAAAAACTCAAAGAAAAACAAATAAACACCAAAAAAAAACAAACAAACAAACAAAACAAAAAACTTGACAACCAGACAAGAAGACATATAAACAGTGCCCCAAAAAATCCATAGTTATTGAGTGTTACTGGATTTTTAAGAGCAGTTTCTCTTTACTTCTCTATGGCAGCTATATTCACTTACACTTTTGCAGACACGCATTGACTAGGTAAGGATTTTCTAAAGAGACATCCAAAATGTCAGAAAGTGTCATGTATCCTCATATTTTTGAAGACACTTGAACATTGTTTAACTGACATAACAAACAAGTTAAATATTAATTGCCTTATATGAAAAAATACTTTATACTTGAAGGCTAGCTAGGTTTAAAAAATAGACAAAGTACTATGGTTTGTTTCTTAAAAAGTATTTCATTATAGATAATAGTGTTAATTATATTTTTATAATAAATCTTATTTGATTAAAGGACTTTCATTCAAGTATGAGTTATAAGTATTCATAATTTTGAGAAGAGTCATTATCATTCCAAGAATTGTTCACACTACTGAACTCATTTTTAGTTGTTTATGTTGTTACAACAATATTTCAGGCTGTCTGTTAAACAGCCTTCTTCAGGTATACCAAAAAATTAGGTAAAAGTCAATTTCTTTTATGTACATCATTTAGACAACTGAACTCATTCTTTGCATTGCTTTCATTTTAAGTACAACATTTCAGAAGATCCATTCTATAGCCTTCTTCAGATATAGAATCCAGAGAGAGAGAGAGAGAGAGAGAGAGAGAGAGAGAGAAAGAGAGAGATTATTCCATATAGCTTTTTCTCAAGAACTGCTACTTTGTGGAAGAGGCTCCTGTGTGGATGCTTCTATGAACACTTCTATTTTGACCTTTTCTAGTCAGAGGTCAATCATCATATTCCTACCATGTTCTCTACCATTTGTATCACCTTATTAATTAGTAACATTTTGACTATAACTGTCTATCTTGAGTGGCTTTTGAGTCTTGTAGTGTGTGAGGTTTAATATTTAAAAGACTTGTTTCTGGAGAAAAGTGACTCCTTCTTATTTCTTATGAATTGCATACCTGTAAAAGCTATAGGATGAATCAACTAAAATGTTGTACTCACCCCAAAACAAGTTTTTTATGATATTGCTCACCCAGTACAAGGCCCAAGAGCCACTTAAGGTAGAGGGTTACTGAATGGGGATGTTTTATAGGTGTAAGAATTGTTGACTATGAAGGATAGACAATGTTGGAATCTAGGCTTGAAGAGGTTAAAATTGTAAGGGTTAGAGTAGCATGCTCTCAGGAGTCTGTTCCCCAAAGCAGCAGTTCTTAGGAGAAAGCTGTCCAAATGGAACTTTCTTCTTAATAATGGAATACACTGTGAATGAGGATGGTTCAACTTTGTATACATGGCATAACAGGTCAGCTGTAAAAGTCTGAACTAGTTGAACTAAGGAATGTAACTTGTCTGAACATTTACCATGGAAATAGAGATAAAGATAGCCTGTTCTTGCTTTGCTGACCATGTCTAAGGATATCTTATCTAGTTCTTATTTAGTACTGCTAAGCTATTGCTCATCCTGTTTTCACTGAATTCAAGTCTCCTATGCTTTAATCTACTAGCTTATTGTCCTGTGGGACACTCCTGAGTCTAGAATTTGGAGCCTTAAACCTAATCTGCTTGCTGATGAGAATGCTACTTCTCATGATCAGCAGAATGAGAAAAATATTCTTGTAGATTAAATAATGGGTTCAGTTCAAAATTCTCTAAAGTTTACTATGTTCGATAATGCTAGAAACTTAAATAATCTCTCAACTCTTTTTTTAATCATCTCTCAGATTCCAGTTTCTATGCTGGTAACTGATACAATATTCACACCTCCATTTAGTACTTATAAAGAATTCAGGGAGAAGTGGGCTCATGCTTTTTCCAAGAACTCATTTTGCCAATTTCATTTTCTGTGCTGCTAATTGATACTCTGGTCACATCTCCATTTAGTAGAATTCCAGCAGAAGTGGACTCATGCCTTTTGCAAACATATCTTTCTGAACAGGAATCTCACCAGCAAGACCAAGACTATAATCTAAAAGGCAGCAGTATGTGTTTCAATATGGCTACAAATTCTGGAAGCATTCACAGTCAAAGACCATGAAAGAATTACTTATCGATTGACAGCTGTACTGGGTTAGTTGTGTCATTCCTATGTCTGAGAAAGGGAGTATTGATAGTTCGTCCACATGATACAAGGATTACATTACGGTCATTCTGAAGTTGACTGGTGATTGGGTCAATTGGCAATGTCTCTACATAGTTCACACCACAGAAGCAAAGTTGATCCAACAGGCAGAGGAATGCCACTGAAGATGTCAAGCATAAATTCCTTCTTCTATTGTTTTTCAAGGTCTTTCCAAATACTCTACTTGTAGAAAAGTGTGCTATTCCAGTGTTAGTCTCATCAGTCACACGAGGAAACATCCACCATGAGAGGAACTGGTCGATTTCATCTAAAAAGACAGCCTACAATGATGATGATGATGAGATAGAATGCAAAGAACATTAATATGAAATGAGCACAAGCACAATAAAAGCTGGAATTAGAATTTGGTTTACCAATTCTTTTTCCTGTCAATAATGATTATGCAAATATTCACCTTTAAGTTATGAGAAAATATCTAGTAAATGTTCCAAAGTCTTTTACTGAACAGAGGTTGATGACTTGGAGAAGCATTATTTACATGTGAACTATTGTCTTCATCTTTGTTGCTATTATCAGTATATTTCAGTTGTGTTCCCCAGCCTTCATGAGGTGCTTACTGAATGTGATAACCTTCAGGGAATTTTGAACTGAACCCTTTATTTAATCAATAAGAAGAGATTGTTCTCATTCTAATGAACATGAGAAGCAGCATTCTCAACAGACAGATTAGGTTTAAGGCTCCAAATTCTAGACTCAGAAGTGTCCCACAAGACAATAAGCTAGTATATTAAAGCAATGGAGACTTGAACTCAACTTGAGCAATAGCTTAGCAGTACTAAATAAGAACTAGATGAGATATCCCCAGACATGGTCAGCAGAACGAGAATAATCTGCCCCTGTAGATTAAACAAAGGGTTCAGTTCTGAAGGTTACCTGGATTGACAAGCAATGATTGATGAAGTCTAAAGGGCAGAATGGTTGAAATTTTGTGATAATAACAACAAAGATGAAGAAAATAATGCTTCTCCAAATTGTTAACCTCTTTTCCAGTAAAAGATTTTGGAACATTTCCAAGATATTTTCTTATAATTGAATGGTGAGTATTTGTGTAATAATGATTGACAGCAAATGAGATTGATAAATTGGATCCAAGAAATTTAGGGAAGCAGTTAAGCAATGGGGAACCTTTGCAGATTTATGGGAATATATTCAAGTGATCTCAAAAAAAAAAAAAAAAAGAAATATGAAAATTCATATCTTATTATTTCCCTGTCACAAATCCCCACCTCTTAATCTACATTTTCACATATAACTGCAGCCATTCACTGTATAGCTGTGTAAAATGAGTGAGAATTCAAATAAAGGAGAACAGATATATTTTGTCTTTGATGAATGTACACCCTTAACATTGTTCTTGTAAAATATCTAAATATTGTCCCATTACCACAATCTTGCTTTAAGATCATTCAGAGAAGCCACAATTTTAGCTTCTGAATAATGGCCTATGACTTTACAACTAATGCCATGCAATTGTTCAGGTAATGTAAGGTGGAAGATTCAGAATGTAAAATATTTGTGTTTAACTCCTGCAGAGGGCCAAAGTGACATGATGCTCAGCTCGATGGACAATAATACCATTAGGCATTCTTTTCAGTGTTACATCATTGATAGGATTTCAAACAGCAACTCTTTATGGATCTCATGCAACTAATGAAAAGCTAAACTGTTTCTGTCAGATCAATAAAATGAAAGAAAATAAAAAGTTTTGTTCATGATTTGCA